>CP119659.1:607500-642655 GCA_030078075.1 Crithidia sp. LVH-60A
CGCGTGACAGGCTTGATACTGCAGCGACAGCAGCACCGACCAGGTCGAGAAGCGCGTCACGTCCTGCAGCAAGAATCGAAGGTATTCAGTGTGACGCGTGGTGTCGGAGGGCGGGGTGTGGCCCTGGAGAACTTCGAGAAGAAGCGGGCTGGGGGCGATGCGGCGGTGCGGTGCGCCACGGCCCTCCTCTTCTGAAGTCAGCAACGAACGGCGGTGCGGCGACGAGGAGGACGCGCTGGCGGTGCCGACAAGTTGAAGAAGGGCTCCCGCGCTGCTGGGCGTCACACGCCGGCCACGCAGAGAGTCACCGCCACCGTCACTTCCACAACGGTGGTGCGCTGCCGGAAGATGAGCCTCTCTCCCGCTTCCCCGCACGGCGCGCTGCACATCAGCCAGCGTCGGCACCGGAAGGCCGCGGCCGTCGCAGAAGTCAATCAACGCACCACGCAAGCAGTCCTGCTGCACGCCGTCCACCAGCGTAGCTCCGGCCTCGCCCATCCGCAGCCCCACACGCGCCACCTCCGCCACTACTGTGCCGGACAGGGCGAAGACAAGCCCCACCGGTCGCACCGCACGGCGGGCTCGCGCACCGGGCTTGCCAGGTGCCCCCCTCTGCGTCCTCCGCTCCTCCCTCCATCTCCGCTTCGACATCCCCGACAATACGCAACACCGGCACCTTCTTCTTGACAAGGACATGACGCAGCAGACGCCGACTCCAGACACGAGTGTGCACCGTGCGGCTGCCCTGCTGCAGCACCGGCCGCGGCTGCTTGTCCGCGTGGCGCAGCATGCGGCTGGCGTGCACCATAGCAGCAGCGAGCTTCATCGCCTTATAGGGGCTGCCGCCCTCCAGCAAATGGCGCAGCAGCGCAGCGGCCGCCTCGGGACAGACGGTGGGTGTGCCGTGCGGCAGCAGCCGGTCGAGCAGAGCAACGCCACGCAGTTCCTCCAAACGGCGGCGCTGCGCTGCCTGCTGGGCATCAGCGGAGGGGCTGTTGTACTTGCGGGTACGGTTGACCGTGCCAGAAGAGGCCACGGAGAATCGCTGCGTAGATCCCCGTTGAGCTGCGTGTGTGTTCTCTGCTGCATCCGCAAGCTCGCGTGCGGTGCGTCGCTGCTCGTAGTCCAGCATCAGCGCCTGCCGTAGTGCGAGGTGGTGCTGGCTGAGTTCCTGCAAGGCGCCGAGATAGCCGAGGGAGAGAGAGAGAAAGGGCTGGAGGAGCTGCTGCCGGTGTGAAGGCTCCAGGCGCTGAGCCGCGTTCCACGACTCCGCCGCTGAGGATGCAGACGCAGCAACAGCATTGTTGCAGCTGCCGTCCTGATGGGGGCCTAGAGCATCACGCAGCAGCAGCTGTCGCGCCTCGCTCGGTTCGTCGAGCTGAAAGACGCTGCTGGTGTGCGCTGTTGACAGAAGAAGGAGGCTGTTCAGCAGCGAGTTGTGCACGCCAAGACGCACCACAGGGAGGTGGTGGCGGGCGTAGCTGGCGGCGTTGTACACGGCGGCGTGTGCCTTCACGAAGAGCTGCTGGTCCGTCCATGGCTGCCAGCCAGCGAAGGCGCGAAGCTGGTGCTCGTAGCAGGCGGCAAAGGCGGTAGAAACAGACGCGGCCACGCGCACCACAGCCGGCTGCAAGAACAGCGCGAGTGTTGGTTTCGAAGGATCGGCAGAGAGCGGTGGTGGTCTGGTTGATGTAGTGGCAGCTGGCTGTGGTGGCAGCCCGTGGCAGCGAAGAAGACCATACTGCAATTGCACCACAGCGTCGTGCACCGTCGTCCAGACGGCGTCGAAGGCCGTCTGGAAGGCGGCAGCGCTGTTGGGCGATGTGCGAGAGGAGGCGGAAGCAGAGCCTGGCAGGACAGCATGAGCACTGGAACAAGCCGCGTTAGTGTTTCCTGCTGGAGAAGCCGTCGTTGTTGTCATGGACCTGGCCAGCAGCCGTGCCGAGGCGAAGTGGCTGCCGCGTCTCACCAACGCCTGCGCCTCTTCTCTCTGTTCGTCGTCGTGCGCACCGCGTGGCACAAGATCCAAGAAGAGAGCTAGGAGAGAGTCACGTGCACACGATGGCAGAGGGGAGACGTCCCCGACCACTTCGTCCCCAGCAGCACCACTGCTGCTGCTGCTGCCACCAGAAAGTCGTGCGAGGTCGTCGGTCATCTCCGCTGCCCCACTGCGCGCTGCCGCAACGCAGGATGCCATGAGCAAGTCACGCAGAAGCAGCACAGGAGCCCACGAGAGCGCAAAAGCGCCATCCACTCGAGACGCAACGCTACTTCTTGCGGGCATCAGTGCGGTCTCTCCTCCCTCCACTGTACCAACTGCACTCACCAGCTGCGGGTTCGTGCTGCACTGGAAACGATGCAGCTCCGCCTGGCGCCATCCGAGCAGGTATAGTGTGGCCTGCTGGAAGTACCGACGGGCTGTCATGGGCACCACGGCATCCTGATCGCCGTCTACCGTGTTGCACGGTGATGACGATGCCGCCGCTGCTGCCGGAGAAGACAGCTGCACCGCTGCCGCATCGAGCACCCACGCACTCACGCACGGTGTGAGCACCACACGCGGAGGAGCAGCGGAAGCGGTGCTGCTCTCGCAGGTGAAGAAGCTGCTCCAGTACTCGCACTCCTCGCTCGACAACGCGGCGTTCTCCTGCCGTGGCGGGAGGTCCACGGTACCTCGCATCGCTCTCACCTCTGCCTCGTACGGGTTATCAAAAGACTCCAATACAACCGCACTTCCAGCACCATCAGTTTCCGTCTCGTCCTGCACGGCACACCACGCAAGATCAGCCTGCACCGACAACAACGACGTACACAACACACGCTCCTCCCCACTGTTAGCCGCACCAACCTCAATGGCCTCCACCGCCACCACGCCGCCACCGCTCGCCGCGTCTTGCGGATGTTGCCCCTGCAGGACGGCAGCCACCGCACGCCAGCGGAGGGGCAGGTCAGCCGTCGTGTCGAGCAGCACCCGCCGTGGCTCCGCGGCGCTCTCATCCTCAAACGCCGCCACGACGGCATCCACGCAAAGGCGGAGAAGGCGGCCGACCTTCTCTGCTGAGCGCTGCACAGCAGCCACAACTTCCTCCTCACTCACGGGAAGGTGCTGCGGCGGTGCGAAGGGACTTACATCCGCCCACAGCCCCGGATGGGTGTCAG
The DNA here is from genome assembly GCA_030078075.1 of Crithidia sp. LVH-60A. Classification (NCBI taxonomy): domain Eukaryota; phylum Euglenozoa; class Kinetoplastea; order Trypanosomatida; family Trypanosomatidae; genus Crithidia; species Crithidia sp. LVH-60A. Next base: position 610,660 of record CP119659.1, read on the forward strand.
CACCCACCGCAGTAGCGCTCTCCTCCGCTTCGTGTGTCCATGGGCAGCAGCCCACACGGTGTAGTGCGCAGCGACCCTCCCGCAGTTCCGCCAGACAGCGTGTGGCAGGCACGTGGCGGTACGGGCAGTGAACAGCAGCTGCTGCGGTGGTTCCATCGACAGACAAGCTGTGGCGGCACCCACCCTGGAGTCGGCAAGGGTGAAGGGCAGCACCGCTGCTTTGTGCCGTACGCTCGTGACGACGCCGCACACGCGCCTCACGCGTTTGGCGCTGCCGCTCCCGACGTGCACGGCGCTCCGTTGGACTCAACGCAACCGCAGCTGCTGCCTTCGCAAGGGCAGACGCTTCCCGCGCCTCCTCAGGCCGGGACTTCAGCAGCTGCTGCAGCGCGCCGCGGTCCGTGTGCGGTAGTCCAGCAGCAGCAGCAGCGGTGGCGGTGTCCCCTTTCGTTGTGGAACCGGTCGAGTGCTGCCGCAGTGCGCGTCGTACGGCGCCTGGGGCGGCCGCAACGGGAGCTGGCTCGCCCTCCACCGTCACTAGTGTCTGCGACGAGGGCGATGGTGCGGGTGTCGGTGGCGGTGATGCACGACGGTGCCGTGCAGCGGCAGACGCTGCGGAGGTGGCGGCGGCGGAATGCACGTATGCGTAGCTGTTCGACGGAGGAGCTGCGGTATCGAAGGCGTCCACGCAGCTGCGCATGCCGGATGGAGACGCATCGAGTGGCGAGGGACGGCCGGTGCTGCAGATGCAGACCAGACGCTCCAACCGGAGAACTCGATTGCCTCTCTTGCAGTACAGTTCCCTGCTGCGAAGCCCAACCATTAAAGGCAGAGGACGCTGCAGGTTGCTCAACAGATCGCTGTGGTGCAGCCGGTCTTGGCTGCCGTCGCCGCTGCGCAGCCGCCGCAGCCCACGCAGGCGGTCGCGGTGTGTGTGCTTTGCGACGTGGGAAAAAGCAGAGGCGCGGCAGCGGCCGGCGGTGGAGTCGCTGCGTGGCCCGCCGCAATGCGCTGCGACAGTCGGCGCCATCCCATGTTGGTGCGCGAGATCAAAGAGAGAGAAAAAAAGGAAAACACAAGCTGCTTTGCGAAGGAAGAGCAGAACAGCGCTGCATTAAAAAGTGGAAGAAAAAGTCAGAGAGAGAGAGAGATGAGAGAGAGAGATGAGAGAGAGAGGCGAAAAAAGAAAAAAGAGGAGGAGTGCATGAACAGTTTAAAACACGGAGCAGAAAGACCGGTGAAATCCTTAAAAGGATTAACTCTTCTTTGTGCTTTACTTTTGAATGCCCGATGGATGCAGCAACGCGCACCCGCTGACGAACGCACCTCCATCAGTGAGAGAGAGAGAGCGCAGCCATCAACAAGGGGAAGACGGCGGACTCCTATGAGCGATCAATGTGGCCCTTCAGTGCAGGGAAGGTACGCAATCTCAGGATCCTGGAGGCGTCTGCCGCCAAGCCACATCGCAGCACCGCTGCAGGCAAAACCCGCAAAATTAAACAATGCTTTTTACTGGTCCTATCCCAGACCCTTAGAAGACTGCGAATATACGAAAACAGGAGAATGTTAAGAAGACGGTGTTGTTCTCACAGAGTTATCAGCAGCGTAGATAGCGAAAAAGAGGGAGAGTCCGCATATGACCATAGAAAAGGAAAAAAAAAAGAATTCAATTGCGAGGAGAGTATCAAAAGAGATGACGCCGGCGAAGACCGGCAGCGCATTCCCTAGCAACCGATTCGGAGCGTACGCAACGAGGCAATGAAAAAAAAAAGAAGAAAAGAGAGCAACACGAAAAACGAGAAGAAAAAAAGAAAAAAGCATGGTAAAACTCCGAAAAAGAGTGTCAAAGCAGATTGGTTTTTAACAAAGAAAAGGGGAAAAAGTGGCGTGAGGGTCATAACTGCAAGTAGCTGTTAGTAGTCTACACCTTTGTTGAAGTGACGCCGACATCACCGTCTGTGCACGACAGGCGCGTTCTTGGCGAACGTCTTCTCCGCCCTGCCGTTCATCTCGTCCAGCTGCTCATTATGTGCGGTGAGCATCTCGTTGTGCAGCAGCGCCTGCACGCGCATCTCCTTCACCAGCTGGCTCACCTCCGCCACCTGCGGCTCCAGACGCACCGACAGCTCCACGTCTGCACGGCTGTGCTTCTCATTGTCTTTCACATGGCTATTCTTCTCCAAGGCATCGCGCAGACGCGACGCGCGAGCCGCGGGAGGGCCACGCGCGGCTCCCTTCTCCCCAGGCTGTGGCATTCTGCCTGCTTGTTCACCCGCAACAGAGGCCTCACGAGAGCTAAATTGTGAACTGCAGCTACCCCTGCGCAGTGGTTCATCGGCGGTCGTCTGCATCTCACCAGGCACGGCGTAAACACGATTGAGTTTAGTCAAGGCAACCGGTGCATCTGGACTGCGCGGCAACGCCTTTCCTTCCCCCTTCGTCGCCACACCGCGAAAACTTGCACTGCCGCCGCAGCGGAACCAATGCGCCAGGGCAGCGTACCAGTGACGTGTCCGCCGCATCTCCCGCCGACCGCGGCGCCACTCCGCCTCGTTCTCCCGCTGCGCCTCCGCCACGGCTGACAGCTTCTCCCCTTGAGTGGAGAGACGGTGTGTGACGACGTGGGCGGTCTGCAGGGCCCTGTGTGCCTCTTGCGTGGTGCGGCGCAGCGAAGCCTCCGCCTCTGCAGCGTTGGCAGCAGCGGAAGCGTCGAGCGCGGTAACCTCGGCCCACTGCACACGCTGAGGGTCCGTTACGCGGTAGTCAGAAGAGGAAGAAGACGCTAAACGTGTGTCAGCTGCTGCAACGGCAAGGAGGTGGCCCCCACGTTTTGTTCCGCGGGAGGTACGGGAAAGGTCTCGTCGCGGGGTGGCTGGCCGGCGGCGGCAACGGCGCTTTTCGCCGTTGTGCTCGGCGACTCGGCAGTGGATGCCATGACAACGGCAATGAAGGAAAGAGGTGTGGTGTGCAAGACTGATAAGTAATTTTGACCAAGTGTAGAAAGAGAGAGAGGGATAAGACAGGGAAGACGCAGTACAAGACACGTGCTGCATTTTGGTGAAAAGGGGGGTGACGATTGGTGTTTAAAAACGAGAATTACAATTAAAATAATAATTAGTGAGGCAAAGAATAGAAAGAGTATAGGTTGAGGAGAAGTGAGTTTTTTTCCTTTCGACAGTGCAGCATGGGCCTTCACGCCACGTGTTGATTGCAGGACACACGGGAAGCTGAGAGGGGAAGACTGGGCATGGGACAGCAACAAAATAAAAAACGTCAACTGATCACTTCACCATTAAAGAGCACAGAATGTTCTATTACAGTGCACGGCAGAGGCGCATCACCACTAATGCACGCAGGAAGGAGAGAAAGAGTCACGACAGTCAACGACCTCAAACCTGAGTGGACTTATCCTTCGTGCAACATGTTGCCAAGCAAGACTAACATTGCACTGTCGTCGACTTCACCACCCCTTCGCCGCTGCTTCGTTTTGGGTCAAAATCTACGAGTATTCTTTCAGCACGCTCCGGTCGCTCACTTATGAAAACAGCGTACACATTGCCAAACAAGATTCTACCTGAAGAACAAAAGGGCGTCGCCGCCTCGAGTCAAGCAACATATACCCACTTCAGTAAAAAAAAAAGGAGAAAAGAAAAAAAAAGGGAGAAATACTTCTAGTGTAAACCAAAAAAAAAAAAGATAACACGCACACACTGAAACGAAGAAGTGGACGATCTTTGACATCTCTGCACCAGAAAACCTAGATGACACCCACAGACCTACAGAGGTTGTCGAAGGGCAATTCAGCTACTCAACAAGAGCGCATGATGATCTTACATGTACATAGCCGAGCCACGAGAAGGAGAGCGCGCCTTGCCGTCAACGCTGTTCTCGCGGTTCGAGACATCGCCCAGACGGCGTGGAGACGACATCTGAGACTCCCCATTGCGGCGCTCTTTGCTGTCCACCTCCACCACCGCCTCCTTCACGTCCTGGTCGATCTTGCCCAGAATACGCCGCAGCATGTCGAAGCGCGCAGCCGTCTCCCTTGTAGTTGCCGTCCATCATGTTGCACATCTCCTTCATCCGCTCCACCTCCGCCGTCGCGCTGTCCGACACCGCAGTGATCATCAGCCCAGACCGCAGCAGCATCTCCGCCAGCGCCGTCACCTGCAGCGCCGTCAGCCCCTCCAGCGTTGCGCTGTACGACGCACGCATGTACTCCACCAGGTGGTCAATGTACACGCCCTGCTGCTGGCCCAGCGTCTGTGCCACGGTCAGCTGAACTTCCAGCGTTGCGATCTCCGCCGACAGCGTGCGCTCCATGTCCTCCAGCTCAGCGCGGGTACCGGCCAGCTGCTCTCCGGTGACCTCCAGCTTCGCCTGCGTCTCCTGCAGGTTCTCCTCGGTGGTCTCGAGCGTGGCCTGGGTCTCGGCAAGCGTGCCCTCGGTCGCCTCCAGCTTCGCCTGCGTCTCCTGCAGGCTCTCCTCGGTGGTCTCGAGCGTGGCCTGGGTCTCGGCAAGCGTGCCCTCGGTCGCCTCCAGCTTCGCCTGCGTCTCCTGCAGGTTCTCCTCGGTGGTCTCGAGCGTCGCCTGGGTCTCGGCAAGCGTGCCCTCGGTCGCCTCCAGCTTCGCCTGCGTCTCCTGCAGGTTCTCCTCGGTCGTCTCGAGCGTGGCCTGGGTCTCGGCAAGCGTGCCCTCGGTCGCCTCCAGCTTCGCCTGCGTCTCCTGCAAGTTCTCCTCGGTGGTCTCGAGCGTGGCCTGGGTCTCGGCAAGCGTGCCCTCGGTCGCCTCCAGCTTCGCCTGCGTCTCCTGCAGGTTCTCCTCGGTCGTCTCGAGCGTGGCCTGGGTCTCGGCAAGCGTGCCCTCGGTCGCCTCCAGCTTCGCCTGCGTCTCCTGCAGGTTCTCCTCGGTCGTCTCGAGCGTGGCCTGGGTCTCGGCGAGCGTGCCCTCGGTCGCCTCCAGCTTGGCCTGCGTCTCCTGCAGGTTCTCCTCGGTCGTCTCGAGCGTGGCCTGGGTCTCGGCAAGCGTGCCCTCGGTCGCCTCCAGCTTGGCCTGCGTCTCCTGCAGGTTCTCCTCGGTGGTCTCGAGCGTGGCCTGGGTCTCGGCGAGCGTGCCCTCGGTCGCCTCCAGCTTCGCCTGCGTCTCCTGCAGGTTCTCCTCGGTCGTCTCGAGCGTGGCCTGGGTCTCGGCAAGCGTGCCCTCGGTCGCCTCCAGCTTGGCCTGCGTCTCCTGCAGGTTCTCCTCGGTGGTCTCGAGCGTCGCCTGGGTCTCGGCAAGCGTGCCCTCGGTCGCCTCCAGCTTGGCCTGCGTCTCCTGCAGGTTCTCCTCGGTCGTCTCGAGCGTGGCCTGGGTCTCGGCAAGCGTGCCCTCGGTCGCCTCCAGCTTGGCCTGCGTCTCCTGCAGGTTCTCCTCGGTGGTCTCGAGCGTGGCCTGGGTCTCGGCGAGCGTGCCCTCGGTCGCCTCCAGCTTGGCCTGCGTCTCCTGCAGGTTCTCCTCGGTGGTCTCGAGCGTGGCCTGGGTCTCGGCGAGCGTGCCCTCGGTCGCCTCCAGCTTCGCCTGCGTCTCCTGCAGGTTCTCCTCGGTCGTCTCGAGCGTGGCCTGGGTCTCGGCGAGCGTGCCCTCGGTCGCCTCCAGCTTCGCCTGCGTCTCCTGCAGGTTCTCCTCGGTGGTCTCGAGCGTGGCCTGGGTCTCGGCAAGCGTGCCCTCGGTCGCCTCCAGCTTGGCCTGCGTCTCCTGCAGGTTCTCCTCGGTGGTCTCGAGCGTGGCCTGGGTCTCGGCAAGCGTGCCCTCGGTCGCCTCCAGCTTCGCCTGCGTCTCCTGCAGGTTCTCCTCGGTCGTCTCGAGCGTGGCCTGGGTCTCGGCAAGCGTGCCCTCGGTCGCCTCCAGCTTGGCCTGCGTCTCCTGCAGGTTCTCCTCGGTGGTCTCGAGCGTGGCCTGGGTCTCGGCGAGCGTGCCCTCGGTCGCCTCCAGCTTCGCCTGCGTCTCCTGCAGGTTCTCCTCGGTGGTCTCGAGCGTGGCCTGGGTCTCGGCAAGCGTGCCCTCGGTCGCCTCCAGCTTCGCCTGCGTCTCCTGCAGGTTCTCCTCGGTCGTCTCGAGCGTGGCCTGGGTCTCGGCAAGCGTGCCCTCGGTCGCCTCCAGCTTCGCCTGCGTCTCCTGCAGGTTCTCCTCGGTGGTCTCGAGCGTGGCCTGGGTCTCGGCGAGCGTGCCCTCGGTCGCCTCCAGCTTCGCCTGCGTCTCCTGCAGGTTCTCCTCGGTCGTCTCGAGCGTGGCCTGGGTCTCGGCAAGCGTGCCCTCGGTCGCCTCCAGCTTCGCCTGCGTCTCCTGCAGGTTCTCCTCGGTCGTCTCGAGCGTGGCCTGGGTCTCGGCAAGCGTGCCCTCGGTCGCCTCCAGCTTGGCCTGCGTCTCCTGCAGGTTCTCCTCGGTGGTCTCGAGCGTGGCCTGGGTCTCGGCAAGCGTGCCCTCGGTCGCCTCCAGCTTCGCCTGCGTCTCCTGCAGGTTCTCCTCGGTGGTCTCGAGCGTCGCCTGGGTCTCGGCAAGCGTGCCCTCGGTCGCCTCCAGCTTGGCCTGCGTCTCCTGCAGGTTCTCCTCGGTGGTCTCGAGCGTGGCCTGGGTCTCGGCAAGCGTGCCCTCGGTCGCCTCCAGCTTGGCCTGCGTCTCCTGCAGGTTCTCCTCGGTCGTCTCAAGCGTGGCCTGGGTCTCGGCAAGCGTGCCCTCGGTCGCCTCCAGCTTGGCCTGCGTCTCCTGCAGGTTCTCCTCGGTGGTCTCGAGCGTAGCCTGGGTCTCGGCAAGCGTGCCCTCGGTCGCCTCCAGCTTCGCCTGCGTCTCCTGCAAGTTCTCCTCGGTGGTCTCGAGCGTGGCCTGGGTCTCGGCAAGCGTGCCCTCGGTCGCCTCCAGCTTCGCCTGCGTCTCCTGCAGGTTCTCCTCGGTCGTCTCGAGCGTGGCCTGGGTCTCGGCAAGCGTGCCCTCGGTCGCCTCCAGCTTCGCCTGCGTCTCCTGCAGGTTCTCCTCGGTGGTCTCGAGCGTGGCCTGGGTCTCGGCGAGCGTGCCCTCGGTCGCCTCCAGCTTCGCCTGCGTCTCTTGCAGGTTCTCCTCGGTCGTCTCGAGCGTCGCCTGGGTCTCGGCAAGCGTGCCCTCGGTCGCCTCCAGCTTGGCCTGCGTCTCCTGCAGGTTCTCCTCGGTCGTCTCGAGCGTGGCCTGGGTCTCGGCGAGCGTGCCCTCGGTCGCCTCCAGCTTCGCCTGCGTCTCCTGCAGGTTCTCCTCGGTCGTCTCGAGCGTGGCCTGGGTCTCGGCAAGCGTGCCCTCGGTCGCCTCCAGCTTGGCCTGCGTCTCCTGCAGGTTCTCCTCGGTCGTCTCGAGCGTGGCCTGGGTCTCGGCAAGCGTGCCCTCGGTCGCCTCCAGCTTGGCCTGCGTCTCCTGCAGGTTCTCCTCGGTCGTCTCGAGCGTGGCCTGGGTCTCGGCAAGCGTGCCCTCGGTCGCCTCCAGCTTGGCCTGCGTCTCCTGCAGGTTCTCCTCGGTGGTCTCGAGCGTGGCCTGGGTCTCGGCGAGCGTGCCCTCGGTCGCCTCCAGCTTCGCCTGCGTCTCCTGCAGGTTCTCCTCGGTCGTCTCGAGCGTGGCCTGGGTCTCGGCAAGCGTGCCCTCGGTCGCCTCCAGCTTGGCCTGCGTCTCCTGCAGGTTCTCCTCGGTGGTCTCGAGCGTCGCCTGGGTCTCGGCAAGCGTGCCCTCGGTCGCCTCCAGCTTGGCCTGCGTCTCCTGCAGGTTCTCCTCGGTGGTCTCGAGCGTGGCCTGGGTCTCGGCAAGCGTGCCCTCGGTCGCCTCCAGCTTGGCCTGCGTCTTCTGCAGGTTCTCCTCGGTGGTCTCGAGCGTAGCCTGGGTCTCGGCAAGCGTGCCCTCGGTCGCCTCCAGCTTCGCCTGCGTCTCCTGCAGGTTCTCCTCGGTCGTCTCGAGCGTGGCCTGGGTCTCGGCAAGCGTGCCCTCGGTCGCCTCCAGCTTCGCCTGCGTCTCCTGCAGGTTCTCCTCGGTCGTCTCGAGCGTGGCCTGGGTCTCGGCAAGCGTGCCCTCGGTCGCCTCCAGCTTGGCCTGCGTCTCCTGCAGGTTCTCCTCGGTGGTCTCGAGCGTGGCCTGGGTCTCGGCGAGCGTGCCCTCGGTCGCCTCCAGCTTCGCCTGCGTCTCCTGCAGGTTCTCCTCGGTGGTCTCGAGCGTCGCCTGGGTCTCGGCGAGCGTGCCCTCGGTCGCCTCCAGCTTCGCCTGCGTCTCCTGCAGGTTCTCCTCGGTCGTCTCGAGCGTGACCTGGGTCTCGGCAAGCGTGCCCTCGGTCGCCTCCAGCTTGGCCTGCGTCTCCTGCAGGTTCTCCTCGGTGGTCTCGAGCGTGGCCTGGGTCTCACGCAGCTGCTGCTCCGTCGCCGCCTGCACGTCCTTCTGCGTCGCGCTGCTCTCCGCGTGCGCCGCCTCGGTGCTCTCCATGTCGTCGTGCAGCTGCTTCACCGTCGACTGCAGCGCCTCAACCTCGCGCAGCAGGTCGGCCTCCCGCAGCTCCGCAGCGCTCGTCGTCGCCGCCACGCGCTCCGTCAGCGCGCTCACCTGCTCCTCCGTCTCCTCCAGGTGCGCCTCCACAGCAGCCAGCTGCTCGTCGCGCTCCTCCACGCCGCGCTGCAGCGCCGCCGACGCGGCCTCCAGCTGCGCCACCTGCGCCGCCGCCGACGACGACGCCGTCGCGTGCAGCGTGCGGGCCGCCGCAACCTCCGCGCGCAGCTCCTCCGCCGCAGCCGCAGCACTCGCCGCTGCAGCGTCCGCGTCCGCCACGTGCTGCTCGTGCACCGCGCGCAGCGCCTCCAGCTGCTCCTCCAGCGCCGCGCACTCCGCCTCCTTCGCCGCCAGCCGCTCACGCAGCTCCGCCACCACGCGCCGCAGCGCAGCAAGCTCGTCGTCCGCAGCAGCGCGCGCCGCGTCGCTCTCGTCCTGCAGCGCGCGCAGCCGCACCTCGTAGCCGCGCCGCATCTCCTCGAAGCGTCCCGCCTCCTCGCCCAGCAGCCCCTCCATCGCCTCCTCGTGCTCCTCCTTCATCTCCTGCATCTTCGTGTTCATCTCGCGCAGCTCGTCCTCCAGCATCAGGAACTCCCCGTACAGGATCTGCCGCTGCAGCCCCATCTGGTAGTCCGCCTCCGTCAGCGCCTTCTGCAGCTCCTCCATCTCCGTCGTCAGGTGCACCGCAAGCTCGTCCTCCGCGCACTCGCGCAGCCGCTCCTCCAGGTCCGCGATGCGCGTCACAAGCTTCTCGATCGTCCCCTTCAGCTGGTACTCCGCGTAGAGCGCCTCCTTCTTGCGCAGGTACTCGTCGCGCCACCGGTCGCTCAGGTCCGACCCGTCCTGCCGCGCCTGCTCCGGGTCCACCGTGTTCACCTTCGCGTGCGTCGTGATCTGCTTCGCGCGGTCCGCAAAGCGCAGCGTCTGCACCGACAGGTTCGCGTCGTGCTCGCCGGGCGAGATCGTCACCATCATCGTCGAGATGCTGTTGCCGCCGATGTAGTCCTTCAGCAGCTTCGTCAGCGTGCTGTTGCGGAACTCCGGGATCGGCCGCGCGTTGTTCCGCCCCCGCGTCGCCACCGCCTCGATGCACGACCCTAGCGCCAGCAGCGACAGGTTGATGTTGCGCGCCTGCTCGAACGCCAGCCCCTCCTCCGTGCCCGCAAGCTTGATCCGCTCGCACCCCGCAAGGTCCGCCAGCAGGATCTTCGCGCAGCGCGGCGCAAGGTCCGGCGCGTCGAAGTGCGTCTGCACCTCCAGCAGGAACAGCGTGTGCGCGCGCGACGAGTGGTCGTGGATGTTCGTCGCAGCGAACGTGCGCAGCGGCTCCGCCTTGTTCAGCACCGCCAGCACGTCCTTGTAGCTCTTCACAAGCACCGTCTTCTGCCCCACAACGTTGAACGTGTTGTTCGTGAAGTCGTTGCGCACGCTCAGCTGCTTGCGGTGGTTCAGCAGGTCGAACACGTCCTCCAGGTACACCTCCAGCATCGACGCCGACACCGTGTACGTCACGCCCTTCTGCGCGCTGTTCGCCGCACGCGCGAAGATCATGTTGCACACGCGCGGGATCAGCCCCTCCTGCGCCGTCCCGATCGACCCCGCGGGCCCGAACGACGTGTACGTCTTGCCGCTGCCTGTCTGCCCGTACGCCATCACCGCCGCGTTGTAGCCCGCCAGCGCGTTCTCCACCAGCGGGCGGCCCACCTCGTCGAACACGTCCTCCTGCGACGACGCCGTCTTGCCCGACGGGCACGGCCGGTCGTTGCTCCAGAAGCAGCCGTCGAAGCCGAAGGTGAAGCGGCCCTTCTTCGGCACCGTCACCTCCACCGCGTCGTTGTCCATGTTCACCGCCAGCTGGCCCGCCTCCGCGCCGCTCTCGTCCTCGCGGAACGCACGCACACGCACGTACACGTTCACGCGGTTGTTCCGCTTCACCGCCTCGGCACGCCGCATGCCGGCCGCCGTGTTGGACCGCTTAAAGCCACCCTTACTGCCGGTCGAGGAGCCGCTGCGCTCAAACGTATCCGGTGAGCAGTTTTCGTGTGTGTCCGGCACGGAGTCGCGTGCGGAGGGCGGGGCCAGAGAGCGCGGCGGCAGCGGTGGGGGGGGCCGCGGCCGCGGGGGCGGTGGGAGTGCCGCGTGCCGAGTTCTTCTTCAGCGGCGTCGTGGACCGTTTGGGGGTGGAAACACCGACAGGGTGGCCGCGACGTCCCGAGGCGAGGGGGCCGCGTGATGAGTTGGACCGCTTGAACTCCATGGTTGTGGTGTAAAGTAGGTTGAGTGGTTGCTGCGAAAAGAAAACAAAAAAAGATCTCGTATATCAAGAAAAGAGGAAGGTGCAGCGTAGGCCACAGATCACGCTTGGCGGAGATACCTGCAAAAGGTGTGTGATCCCGCTTGGAAAAAAATGAAAAAATCAGCTCTCAATGATTGTATGCTTCGTAGCAGCTACTGAGTTCCGCGGTAAGATGCGACAAAAGCGGCGTGTGACAGCGTCAGCTGAGGTGATGAAGCTCGATGAAAATCAACGCAAAAGAGCTAAAAAGTTTCTGCGGCGCAAAAACAAAATAATAATAAGTTTCTAGCAAAAAAAAAGAAAAGTAATGGTTTAAAGTAGATGGGGTACAAGTCGTTAAGAAACTTCACAGGGTGTTTGGGGGTGTGAGTGTGTGGAAAGGGGTACAAGTGAAACAAAAAGAAAAAAAAAAGATGTACAGGCCTAAGGAAGGAGTGTGCAGAAGCACCACAAAACAAATGCTGTTTGCTTTTTGATCTAGAAGGAGAGCCGGTTTAGATTTTTTTCCTCGGTTTGTCGGGATTTTTTTTCGAAGAGAGCAATTGAGAAGGGAAAAAAAAAGGAACAGCGACGATGGGGCAGAAACCCGAAGAGCAAACGAGAAATATGAAAAGAGAAGGTTTTTTTTTTTTCAGTTTGCACTTTACTGTCTAACGTGGCAGTCGTTTCGGTCTCAGTGAGGTTAAGAGAGAACGAGTGAGAACGAGTGAGAACGAGAGAGAGAGAGGCAGGGAAAACAGAGAAATTTGATGCTTAAAGAAAAAAAGTCAATTTTAAACTAGAAAACAACGAAGGGGCGAAGTTGAGAAAAAAAAAGTGGTATCTAGTGTTTGTGCTGGTTCACAGACGAATCAATGAAAAAGAAGTTAAAAAAATAGTTTTGAACTTTTGTGCTATTTTTCTGGCCTTCAATAGACTTGGAAACCAAACAAACTGGGAGTCTGTGGCGCGTGCTGCAGTTGCTACCACTCGTGACACTGTGTTCTGTCCTCTCGCAGTATTGCGGAAAGGGCGAAGAGCTTCGGAGCGAGAAAGGGAAAAAAGAAAAGCAGCGTCGACAACACACAGAGAAAGTCGGACAAGAACAAGAGAAAAAAAAACTTTGTGAGTCTAGAAAACAAAATTAAGTGAGTCTGATTCCCAACCCCAAGACGTTCCTTCACGACGGCACCTAAGATGTCTACCTGCACACCTTTTCGCTTGTCGCTCTCCGACTTTTATTTTTAAAAAGAGAAGTTCTAAAAGGAGTAGGGAGTGGTCAGGGGAAAAAGAAAGCTGAAGTGTGAAGGCACACGAGGTTCGCTACCGAAGAGCGCGCAGTTGATCTACGAAAAAAAAAAGTAGAGAAAGTAAAGACGTTGCACGTAGCAGAAAATACACGGCGGAGCAAAAAAATACGTCCCACGTCTAATAATGTATTACTCTTGCCGTTCTTTTCAGCGCGTAGCGAGTCTACTGAGTTTTTCCTTCCTGGTGCAATCGATGGGGCTTGCTTCGATGGTACAAATCAGATGGCACGTTAATCGCTTACGCTCTCCTCGTGATGTGTGTACGTGATGCCGCGCGATGGTCAATTTTAAAACGGCAAAGTTACAGTGGAAGAACACAGTAAAGAAAAATACGAGGATGAGTAGCGAGATCGAAAAAGTGCAGAGAGCTGAATCGAGAAAACAAGATCTTATGGTGCGGAAGGAGGAAACACAGTCTTTATGGTCAATACGCGTTTCAAGAGGTAATGTTAGCAATTTGCAAGCGAGAGGACGCAGATGCACGGCAGAGCAGTCCCGAAGTGTGTCGTGTGCGAAGGGATGCCGACGTGAGAGCGACACCCAGCACGGCAATCACGTAGAGGAATGCGAACACATACACAATGGGCGTAGGTGCGAGATTTGCGGAGCGCATATGCAGCACACGTGCGCCGTGCAAAGGGAAGAAATAAGGCAGAGGGTTAGGAGAGAAGCGAGGAGGGAAAGAGTGAGCAAATGGTTTACTAGGAGTACTCGAAGCCATGTAGAAGTCTGTTGTTTCTTTTTACTTTTTTTTTTTGCTTTGTGAATGTAACTCTCTCTGACGCTCACCATCACTGTGGTACAAAAATTAGACAGACCCGTGCTTTTGACGTCGTTTCCAAAACTTAGTCATTGGCGCTTACTATCAGATGTTTCACATAGAACCCAGAAGGCTCACTCACAGCTGAAAAAAGCCCTCTGACTGCCATCGGCTTCTTTGCCTCTTAAATTCTCTCTCTGCGCCGTTCGCTGTGTTTCAGCCGCTTGCAGCTGAGGCGAAGCAATCGCCGCTTAACGCCTCCTCGGCACCATCCCCTTTCACCACCTATCAGACCGCAGTAGTCAACGCAAGCACGTAAGCCGCGCAGAAGGACCCAACCAGCCGTGTGAGCTTTCTTTCCTTTATACAACTTTTTTTGCTGGCAAGCACCGCAACAAGGGTAGCTGAAAATTAAGAGTACAAAGATGGTAGACTACAGGTACAAAAACGAGCAATGCGTTTCATTTAACAATAGTCGGCGTCACGCGGACTGAAGAACACACACACATTGAATGAACTGGAGTTGATGCGTCCCCTTTAGCCAGAAAAAAAAAATGCATATCCACTCCAATGCACAAACCAATTCACGACACAGCAACTGATAGGCTGCATAGCCGCAGCTATATCTCAGACCACCTGGCATCACCTCTAAAAGTGGTGCGTCGCCCCTGCCAAATTCGCCGTCTCAGAGAGTCCCTTCCGCTCCTTGCTGTTCTCGCGGTTCGAGACATCGCCCAGCGCGCTCGGCATCCTCCGTGCACTCGCAGTGGTGCTCATCATCTCTTTGCTGTCCACCTCCACCACCGCCTCCTTCACGTCCTGGTCGATCTTGCCCAGAATACGCCGCAGCATGTCGAAGCGCGCAGCCGTCTCCTTGTAGTTGCCGTCCATCATGTTGCACATCTCCTTCATCCGCTCCACCTCCGCCGTCGCGCTGTCCGTCACCGCAGTGATCATCAGCCCAGACCGCAGCAGCATCTCCGCCAGCGCCGTCACCTGCAGCGCCGTCAGCCCCTCCAGCGTCGCGCTGTACGACGCACGCATGTACTCCACCAGGTGGTCAATGTACACGCCCTGCTGCTGGCCCAGCGTCTGTGCCACAGTCAGCTGCCCTTCCAGCGTCGCGATCTCCGCCGACAGCGTGCGCTCCATGTCCTCCAGCTCAGCGCGGGTGCCGGCCAGCTGCTCTCCGGTCGCCTCCAGCTTCGCCTGCGTCTCCTGCAGGTTCTCCTCGGTGGTCTCGAGCGTGGCCTGGGTCTCGGCGAGCGTGCCCTCCGTCGCCTCCAGCTTCGCCTGCGTCTCCTGCAGGTTCTCCTCGGTGGTCTCGAGCGTGGCCTGGGTCTCGGCGAGCGTGCCCTCGGTCGCCTCCAGCTTCGCCTGCGTCTCCTGCAGGTTCTCCTCGGTCGTCTCGAGCGTGGCCTGGGTCTCGGCGAGCGTGCCCTCGGTCGCCTCCAGCTTCGCCTGCGTCTCCTGCAGGTTCTCCTCGGTCGTCTCGAGCGTGGCCTGGGTCTCGGCGAGCGTGCCCTCGGTCGCCTCCAGCTTCGCCTGCGTCTCCTGCAGGTTCTCCTCGGTGGTCTCGAGCGTGGCCTGGGTCTCGGCGAGCGTGCCCTCGGTCGCCTCCAGCTTCGCCTGCGTCTCCTGCAGGTTCTCCTCGGTGGTCTCGAGCGTGGCCTGGGTCTCGGCAAGCGTGCCCTCCGTCGCCTCCAGCTTCGCCTGCGTCTCCTGCAGGTTCTCCTCGGTGGTCTCGAGCGTGGCCTGGGTCTCGGCAAGCGTGCCCTCGGTCGCCTCCAGCTTCGCCTGCGTCTCCTGCAGGTTCTCCTCGGTGGTCTCGAGCGTGGCCTGGGTCTCGGCGAGCGTGCCCTCCGTCGCCTCCAGCTTCGCCTGCGTCTCCTGCAGGTTCTCCTCGGTCGTCTCGAGCGTCGCCTGGGTCTCACGCAGCTGCTGCTCCGTCGCCGCCTGCACGTCCTTCTGCGTCGCGCTGCTCTCCGCGTGCGCCGCCTCGGTGCTCTCCATGTCGTCGTGCAGCTGCTTCACCGTCGACTGCAGCGCCTCCACCTCGCGCAGCAGGTCGGCCTCCCGCAGCTCCGCAGCGCTCGTCGTCGCCGCCACACGCTCCGTCAGCGCGCTCACCTGCTCCTCCGTCTCCTCCAGGTGCGCCTCCACAGCAGCCAGCTGCTCGTCGCGCTCCTCCACGCCGCGCTGCAGCGCCGCCGACGCGGCCTCCAGCTGCGCCACCTGCGCCGCCGCCGACGACGACGCTGTCGCGTGCAGCGTGCGGGCCGCCGCAACCTCCGCGCGCAGCTCCTCCGCCGCAGCCGCAGCACTCGCCGCTGCAGCGTCCGCGTCCGCCACGTGCTGCTCGTGCACCGCGCGCAGCGCCTCCAGCTGCTCCTCCAGCGCCGCGCACTCCGCCTCCTTCGCCGCCAGCCGCTCACGCAGCTCCGCCACCACGCGCCGCAGCGCAGCAAGCTCGTCGTCCGCAGCAGCGCGCGCCGCGTCGCTCTCGTCCTGCACGCGCGCAGCCGCACCTCGTAGCCGCGCCGCATCTCCTCGAAGCGTCCCGCCTCCTCGCCCAGCAGCCCCTCCATCGCCTCCTCGTGCTCCTCCTTCATCTCCTGCATCTTCGTGTTCATCTCGCGCAGCTCGTCCTCCAGCATCAGGAACTCCCCGTACAGGATCTGCCGCTGCAGCCCCATCTGGTAGTCCGCCTCCGTCAGCGCCTTCTGCAGCTCCTCCATCTCCGTCGTCAGGTGCACCGCAAGCTCGTCCTCCGCGCACTCGCGCAGCCGCTCCTCCAGGTCCGCGATGCGCGTCACAAGCTTCTCGATCGTCCCCTTCAGCTGGTACTCCGCGTAGAGCGCCTCCTTCTTGCGCAGGTACTCGTCGCGCCACCGGTCGCTCAGGTCCGACCCGTCCTGCCGCGCCTGCTCCGGGTCCACCGTGTTCACCTTCGCGTGCGTCGTGATCTGCTTCGCGCGGTCCGCAAAGCGCAGCGTCTGCACCGACAGGTTCGCGTCGTGCTCGCCGGGCGAGATCGTCACCATCATCGTCGAGATGCTGTTGCCGCCGATGTAGTCCTTCAGCAGCTTCGTCAGCGTGCTGTTGCGGAACTCCGGGATCGGCCGCGCGTTGTTCCGCCCCCGCGTCGCCACCGCCTCGATGCACGACCCTAGCGCCAGCAGCGACAGGTTGATGTTGCGCGCCTGCTCGAACGCCAGCCCCTCCTCCGTGCCCGCAAGCTTGATCCGCTCGCACCCCGCAAGGTCCGCCAGCAGGATCTTCGCGCAGCGCGGCGCAAGGTCCGGCGCGTCGAAGTGCGTCTGCACCTCCAGCAGGAACAGCGTGTGCGCGCGCGACGAGTGGTCGTGGATGTTCGTCGCAGCGAAC
The DNA here is from genome assembly GCA_030078075.1 of Crithidia sp. LVH-60A. Classification (NCBI taxonomy): domain Eukaryota; phylum Euglenozoa; class Kinetoplastea; order Trypanosomatida; family Trypanosomatidae; genus Crithidia; species Crithidia sp. LVH-60A. The sequence goes on from CP119659.1 coordinate 626,912, forward strand.
GTGCGCAGCGGCTCCGCCTTGTTCAGCACCGCCAGCACGTCCTTGTAGCTCTTCACAAGCACCGTCTTCTGCCCCACAACGTTGAACGTGTTGTTCGTGAAGTCGTTGCGCACGCTCAGCTGCTTGCGGTGGTTCAGCAGGTCGAACACGTCCTCCAGGTACACCTCCAGCATCGACGCCGACACCGTGTACGTCACGCCCTTCTGCGCGCTGTTCGCCGCACGCGCGAAGATCATGTTGCACACGCGCGGGATCAGCCCCTCCTGCGCCGTCCCGATCGACCCCGCGGGCCCGAACGACGTGTACGTCTTGCCGCTGCCCGTCTGCCCGTACGCCATCACCGCCGCGTTGTAGCCCGCCAGCGCGTTCTCCACCAGCGGGCGGCCCACCTCGTCGAACACGTCCTCCTGCGACGACGCCGTCTTGCCCGACGGGCACGGCCGGTCGTTGCTCCAGAAGCAGCCGTCAAAGCCGAAGGTGAAGCGGCCCTTCTTCGGCACCGTTACTTCCACCGCGTCGTTGTCCATGTTCACCGCCAGCTGGCCCGCCTCCGCGCCGCTCTCGTCCTCGCGGAACGCACGCACACGCACGTACACGTTCACGCGGTTGTTGTGCTTTTGAGCTTCAGCGCGACGCATGCCGGCCGCCGTGTTGGACCGCTTGAAGGCGCCCTTGCTGCCGGTCGAGGAGCCGCTGCGCTCAAACGCGTTCTTTGTGGGTTTTGGCGGAGACGCAACGTCGGCGGCGGAGGGAGTGCGCACGAGGGAGTCGCGGCTGCTGGCATCACCAGTCTTGGGACGCGCACCGCGTGGGGAGACGGGACCGGCGGCGGCGGCGGCACGCGGCGGGAGGGCGGGAGGCGGACTGGACGGCACCGGCGGTGGCGTACCGCGTGCTGATGCTTTCTTCAGGGGTGTAGTGGAGCGCAGGGGTGTTGTGTTGCTGTTGGAGGGCGTCTTGGCGGAGCTGGGCCGACGCGCGGACGACAGGGGGCCGCGTGATGAGTTGGACCGCTTGAACTCCATTTTGGCGCTGTACTGGAGAGAGGAGGCTTGCGTTCAGGAAAAGAGAGAGAAAGAGATGCGCTTTGTTGCTTTGGTATTTGAGTTTGCTGGTGTTCGCGTGGCAGCGAAGAGCAGAGCGCAGCAATCTTACCGTCTGAAAAAAAAAATGTCTTTCGGAAGAGATCGATTTTTTAAATAAGTGAAAAAGTCTGATAGAGAACCGCCAAAACGTGAAAAAAAAAATCAAAAAACGCTATTTGTCTCTAGTAGTAGAAGCTTGACGAGGAAAAGAAAGAAAAAGGGACGAGTGAGGGATGAGGCGAAATCGCTGTTCAATGAAGAAAGAAAAGATCTAGCTGAGAAAAATAGTTATTGCAGAACAGAAAGCAAAAACAAAGGAGAAAAAAAGGCGACGACGAAGAGTAAAACAATTTGCGCCGTGCGTGTAGAGAGGCGGAAAAGGGATTTGGAATACAGATTAGCGCTGTGTAGAAGGGTACAAGGTGTTGTGAATACTGAGAAGCGGTACACAAAAGAGTTAGAGAGAGAGACAAAAAGGAAGATGAGAACTATAACAGAGAACGCAAGCTAAACAACACGGAGAACAAAAAAAATGGTACAAGAATGGCGTGTAAGACAGCCAGCTGAGTTGTGGGTGTACAAAGTGGGGAGAGGGGGAAAGAAAAGAAAAAGTATCTAGGGGGGTGAAGACCGTCTGAGGTGGTGCCGCAGCAGCGCAGGCACGCAACGTGCAGAGGCAATATAAAAGTGAGACAGGAAAAAAAAAATAGAGAGAGAGAAGAGAGAGCAAGAGAGCTCGTTTGGGAAAAGTGAAGCGTTCGACCTATTTGACTTTGTAACTGTGGTTAATGAAAGCAGCGAAGCAACCGTTTCGTCTTTCCGCTTTCCAATCGGTGTATCTTCAAAAGCCTCGTTTACTGATCAAGGCTTGAAGGATGTCCGCGAAAGTATGTCTGACAAGGGACGGAAGTGTGGTGAGAGTGGTTGGAAATGCTCCAGTAAACACGAAAGTCGGCCGTACGGGAATGTTTGATGTGGTCTAAATTGGCGGCTGCGTTCGTTGAGAGAGAAACAAAAATGGCGGAAGAGAAAGGGCGGAAGTGCAGCACAGACTATGTACAATGAACCACTGCGGACACACCGACAAGAGCAGTCATGACAACGCCGTACGACGCTGAGCAAGCAGAACGGCGCTGTCGAGACTTACTAGTAAGAGGAGGACAGGTGGGACGCCGCAGAAGAAAGGCACTGCGCTTTTGCGGACGCACTCGCCTCGCTTGCTGCCTTGCGCTTGTCGCTTATTGGCCTCTTAACATGTGCAGTAACAGCTGACAGAGAAGACGAGAGAGCTTCTCTGTTTAAGACCACATGGAAGTGGACGCGAAAGCTCCGATCTTCCATATAAAAAAAAATAGGACACTCAACAACAACGAGTGCCGAGACAGCTCATCACGTACGTGCCCACTTAAGGTGGGGCTGTCGCCCTTTGTCTTGCTGACATTGCTTCACAAAATTATTATGTCTTCGTTGCTTACATCCACACACATACATACTGTGTGGGTTGGAGTGGCGCAGCGGCATCCACGGGAGGTACAGGATTTGTTGCGTTGCTTCTCAGCACCAAAGGAACGCAGATTGGGGAAAAGAGAGAGAGCGCGTGCGTGGAGAGAGACGCGACACGATTTTTTTTTTTTTGCAACTCAGATGCGAGACGGAGCAAACCAGAAACAACAAAGGTGAAAGTAACAGGGCAAGAAACGGGAAAAAAAAAAGCAAACAATAAGAGAAAGATGCTCAATTCAAGAGAAGAGCAAAACAAGGAGAGGCGGACAACATTAAGGGGTGTTAGGGTAAATAGGACTTCGTCCTCTTTGCACTTTCTTTATTGTCTCTTAACTTGAGACTTGACTGACATTTGGCAGGTGGGGACGACTGACTGGTGTACACGGAAGGGGAAACAGAAAAAGAGAGGCGGTCTCAAACGACTCTCTTTAAAGGAAATGTGAATGAGTGGTGAGAGTACGGCCAAAGGCACCGAAGCACGCGCGCAAAGCGGAGGCCAGACGCCTGCCCTATATCCTTTCGTCCACTCATCCGCTCTCTCTCTCTCTCGCTCGCGTGCTGACCCACATTGCACTAGAAAAAGAGAAAGAGATATCGTCAGCCCCCACCCAGCGCGTCAGTAGGCAACACATTATGACTCGCTCTCTCTTTGTTAAAAGACTCAGTGGAAAAAAAAGCAATTCACGGGAGGGAAAAGAGAAAAAAAAAAAACAGTACACACTTCGTTTCTGCGCGAGAGCACCGCAGCCGCAGCTTCACTGACTCCAGAGAAAAAAACAAGGCTCAAGGGAAAGACAGTGCGGCCTCTGCTTCCGTCACGCATGCGTATAATAAATCAAAGAGAAAAAAAAAGGAAAAAAAAAAAACAGAGAGGGGCATAAGGGTACAAGTCATGAAAGGCAGCGCCAGTGGTGCGCGTAGCGCAAAAGAGAGAGAGAGAGAGGGCAGTCGCGACAAGCTCTACACCCACACGCACAAGAAAAAAAAAGAGCTCATGCGAAACACCGTAGCCACTTTGCAAATTCTGGCGGAGGCGACGGCGCGTCAGAAGACGAGACTGCACATCTCCCAACACCAAAAAGTGGAGATCGGCCTTCATCCACCCTACTTCGAGCGCGTGTCGCCGAAGCGCTTCACCATGTAGTCACGCGTGAGCTTCGTGGTCTGCACCGACTGTGACGCACCCTGCGAGCCGAAGGTGTTCATAATCTTCGACACCACCTTCGGCAGCGAGGTGTTCAGCACGATGGTGAAGTTGTTCACCAGCACGCCGTCATTGACCGGGTAGTAGAGCAGCATCGAACGCACCTTCGCTGTGGCATCCGTCTTGGCAATATGCCGCTTCGTGCGCTCCAGCATGATGGCCTTGGCAGGCACCATGCCATCGCACACGGCGAGCGACTGCAACACGGCCGGGTCGGTGATCTCCGACACCTTGAACTGGATCGTAAGGCTGAAAATGAAGCGGACGATTGTCATGGTCAGGCGGAAGGTGTCCTCGAACTCGCAGTCCTGCACCTTGTTCTCCGACGGCTGGCACGCCTTCTGGTACTCGGTGGACACCATCAGGTCTTTGGAGATGTTCTGCACCGCTATGCCAGGCAGCATGTACATGGTTTTGACCACAATCGCAATGTACTTGCTGGCATCGTCTGGGTCGTTGACGTTCACCTTCGGCGCGTTGTTCTCCGTCACCTCGTCCTCGAAGGAGCTAAGGTTGATGATCGCCTCCGTGATGGCCTTCGTCTCCGCGTCCACCTCGGCCAGCGAGCTGCACATGAAGCGGAAGATGCACTTGCCCTCGTTCAGCGTCGCGGCACCCTTGTCGCTGGCCAAAAAGTCCCACGAGTCGTTCTCGACGTGCGCGCCGGGGCACTTGTGGGCGTCCACGTCCCGCGCGGTCAGCGCGAGCAGCTCGTACTGCTCCACCTTCGCTCCCGGCGGCGGCTCCACCCGCGAGCGCGAGATGCTCATCTCCAGCGGTGCCTCCACGCGCGACCCCGACGTCAGCTCTGGCGCGCTCGGCGGCGAGTAATCCGTGGCGCCGGGCTGCTGCCTGTTGTCGTTCGCGAAGCGGGGAGCCGACTTGGCAGTGCCGGAGGCGGCCATGGAGAGTGAAGGGTCCACCTGCACACCCGGGGCGTGGATGACCAGGACGGGTTGCCGCGGCTTGGAGGACCTCGCTGCCCCCGCTGCTGTCGTCGTGGTGCCGCCACCCGAGTGCGGTGCGGCGGTGCTGGCGTGTGTCTGGTTCGTGCTGCCGGCTGTAGGGGCCGCGCTCCACGGGCGGCGGCGCTGGCGGAGCGTCGGGACAACCTGACAGCAGGCGAGCTGCAGCAGCGTCGAGTCCACCCGCCACGTTCCCTCGATGGTCTGCCGCAGCACTGACTCCACCTCTTGCAGACGCGCCATGCGATCCTGCAGCGTGGCACCATTCGCGATGTAGTTGAGGTCCTCCTGCGTCATGGTGTTACTGGCAGTCGCACCGCCCAGCATGGAGCCCTTCAGATCCATGGACGCGCTCGGGCCAAGCATGCTCTCCTCCAGCAGGCCCTGCTTTCCATTGCCATGCTCCGCCAGCCGCGCCACATTCTTCATGAACTCCCGAACCGCCGTCTTGTCCACCGTCTTGAAGCTGTTCGTGAAGCTCATGTTGTTCATGGTGGCGGCGAGTTGGTCGAAGGAGCCCGTGCGGTCTGGTGCCATGCTCATGTCGCGCACGGTGTGCATGCTGGCGTCGAAGAGGGTGCAGCTCATGTTGTTGTTGAAGCGCGCGTCGGCGCCAGATTGGGCGGGTGCGTCGGGCACCACCATGTCGAAGGCGACGGGCTGAATGCGGAGGGCACCGGCCGGTACATCGTGGAATTGAGCTTCTCCCGAGGCCGCGGGGGCCGTCTTGGTGCTCGTCGTGCCGCCATGACCCCGCTCTGTCCCGCAGCAGCTGCCCATTTTTGTAAACGCACACGAATATCGAGCAAGATAGAGAGAGAGAAAAAAAAAATGAGAGTGAAAGGCAACACTTATCCGTTCGAAGGGAGAGAAGGAAGTGTTTTATGAGTAGCACCTGCACGGATCACCGTGAATAAATACGTGCGGGGTAACCTCCTTTTGCGCCTTGGGTGTATATCGGACGTGAGTGTATGCCTACGTGTATCGAGAAAACAGAAAAGCAACAGAAAAATAAAAAGGAGAGAAAAAGAGAACACTAGGAGGTGAGCTTGTCACCGGATAAATCTTGGCTCCTGTCCTTGCAGGTGCCTCGCGTCGAAAAAGCTAAGCGGCGAAGCGACGAGAAAGAAGGGAGAGAGAGAGAGAGAGGATGACCAACGGGGCAGAGTAACAGGAAAAGGAGAAAAATGAAATCCCCGAAGTAATGTGTGGGGAATCTGCAACGCGGCGGAGGACGCACGGAAAGAGAAGAAAAAAGCAGATCTCTCTTTAAATTTAAGAGTACTGCTCGAATTCTTCAGAATAAAACGTGCGTGTGAGTGTGTGTATAAAGGTGAGGAGGTTATTTGAAGGGAGGGAAAAGTCACCTCGTGTTTCTTTCTTGAGCCGCGTGGTGCAAGGCTTTGTGAGGTCTGTCTAAGTGTGTGTGTGTGTGCGTGTGTGGTGAGGGGGCAGACAGAATGACTGTGATACGAGAGAGAGTGGAAAAAGACAAAAAAAAAAGGTTGGCACATAACCGCATTAAAGAGGGAGAGAAAGAGAGTCATCGGAGAGGGAACATAACAGAAGAGAGGAACAGCTTCTTTAAGAAGCCCGACCGTGTACTAGCAGGTGGAACGCCACCGCTGTACTTTTCACGTTTTTTTTTTTGATGCGGCAACGTGCGGCCTTGCCCAGTATTGCCAGCTTCTCCGCACTGGGCAGTCGCTACGTGACAGCACCCACACTCACTCACTCATACCTTGAAACAAAAACACAAGCGGCACGCCACATTTTTCTTTTTCTTTTTGATGTTTGCTCCTTTGAATGCATACGTAGTGGCTGTAAGTCTGATAAGCACTGAGAGGCCGCTGTATTTGATGGGCACAGACAACAACAACAGCAGCAACAAGAGGGAGGGACAACACACAAGGAGAGAAGCAAGACCCGACCCGTCGCAGCACCGCGAATGTTTGCAGAGAGAGAGAAAGAGGCACGTAAAAAAAGCGAAAAGGGGTACGAGATCCTAATCTTTAAATGCGTGATCATCCCTGCGTCGCGTTGGGCCGCGGGTTGTCCTTCACGGGCTCGATCAACTCTTTCGGGACGTTGAAGGGCACCTTCGCCACCAACTCATCAGCCTCCACAAACACCAGCCGAGGTGGTCGGTGCAGAGGCGCAGACGCACTCGCCGCTCCCTCCGAAGCCGCACTACTGCCACCACCACTCGACCCCACACTACCACCGCCTACACCCTCTCCGTTGCCCGTATTCATCGCCGCCTTGTTCCCTTCTAAAATGTAGTGGATGATCGCCTCGGAGTGGAAGTAACCCCACGGGATAATCACCTCGCCATCGACCTCGCCCTCGAACCACCTCTCGCAGTAGACACGCGCCGCGTTGGCCACTTTACGCTCCCGGTGCTTGCGGATGATCGGAAAGGAGCCAATCTGGCTTACTGCCACGCTCGATGGCAAACTCTCTCCCAGCGAGTGCAGGCGGGCGGACTCCTCTTCCAGCAACTTCTGTACCTCGTGCATGTCGAGATCGGCGTTGTTGCGCAGGTTCAGTCCGCAGGTTGCGGCCAGCTTCGGCTTCAGGTAGCACTCCTGCAGCCGCACCGTTGCCTCCAGCGAGTGCAGCAGGTCGTAGCGAACATCGAGCTCTTGGCAGATCTCCTGCATTACTGCGGGTGAGTAGAGCGTGTTGTCGTCCGCCTTCGCGATCATCGTCTGCTGCAGCGAGGGGTTCTGCATAATCTCGATGTACTCCTGCATCTGCTGCTGCTCCGCCGCGTCGCTGTCGCAGATGCCCTCGAGGAGCACCACGGTGTCCTTGTTGCGGCGCACCGCCTGGTCAACGTACTCGAGAACGCGGTCGTAGAACTTCATGCTGGCGACGTGCAGGGTGGGGATGACGGTGATGCGAGGAAGGGCGAGGTGCGCCTGCACGTGCGGCGGGCCCACGTCAGCGTTGGAAGGAGACTTGGCCAGCACCTGTGTCCAGCGACTCCCCACCACCACCAGCTCGTCGTACGCTGAGCGGAGCAGCCGGCTGTGCTTTAAAGACATGAGGACAACGAACTCAACGCTAGTGATGAAAAAAAAAACCCCACCGTTGGTGACAGCAATGACGGCCAAAACGCTGACTACGTGCAAAACTTGCGCCGCTCTCGTCCTTCTGTTCTTTTCTTTTTTTACTCGTCGCCGTCAACGTGGTGCGACACCAAGAAGAGATACGCCTTTGTGTAGGTGGGTGTATCTGCGTACTTGCAGAAGCAGCTATCTTTTGTTCTAATGCCGCGCGTGTGTGTGTGAGCGGGAAACACAACAAACAAAAAGCTCCACCGAAGGAGACAGGAAAAGAAAGGCCAGCAAAGGAGAAAAAGAAACAGATGAAGAGGGGCAGGGTGAAGGGTGTCGAGCACAGATGAGAAGAAAGTCACAGCTGCGGTAGCATGCGAGTTCCAGATGAAAGTCCTCAGCGGCTTTAAAGGCTACAATCGTCTATTTAAGTCAGCGCAGCCGTGCAAGCTGTGCGTGGGTTCTCTTCCTACCGATCCTAACCTTCCTTGATGGGCCGAGGGACTCCGTCCGCCATCGTCGGCAGACAAGCAAGACTTTGACCTTTTTTATAAGTGCAGCCACTATTGTCTTAAAGCCTCACAACAAGAAGAGATAAGAGAAAAAATAAACGTGTGAAGAATGGCGACACTACAAATGGGGCCGCGACATGTCTGCGCTGCTGCAGGTATTAAGCTTACTCGCCCTACTTTTACGACCCCACCGCGTCGCCCACATGCGCGTCCAGGAAACAAACTAGACGTAGCGGCGCACCTTGGGAATGAACGCAGTCGCCAGCCGGCGCTGATGCTCAGCCCGCAACTGCGTCAGTGACCGCAGCTTCTGCTCCAGCGCCAGCGCCGCCTCGGTGCTCAACCCACTAATGTCACGCGTGAGCAGCTCCTGCACCGCAGCGGCCACCACGGCGTCCTGCAAGGCAGCGTTCCCGAGGCTGTTGGCCTGCTCCAGCAACGCAATGAGCATCGCCAGTGACGCGTGCTTCATGTTGGCAATCAGCTTACCCGAGACGAGCTGCAGCACACGGCGGGATTGTGGCAGCTGACGAAGCAGAAACGCCATCGCTCCTGCGGAGGACGGCGACGCCGTGCCCTCGCCTGCACCACTGCACTCCGCACTCAGCTCGAGCTGCTCGACTGCGCTGGTGAAGAGCTCCACAATCTCCATCTGCGAGGCAACGGACACGTAGGCGGACGCACTCTCCAGCGTCGTGACGAGTTGCTCGCTGAGGCTCTCGCAGACGTGTCGGAGAACGGCAACGTTCTGCGCGGCAACATCGCTCTCCACAGCGCTGCGGTGGGAATGGGAAAAGGCGGTGGGCGGCGTGGTGACCGGCGTCATCGCACGCGGCACAGTGGATTCAGCACTCGACGCGCTGTGTGCCATTCCCTCACCACTCGCGAGGGAGATGCGGGGCTGCGCCGGCGACACGGGCAGAAGGGCCGCCGCTGCTGCTGCTGCAGACTCCGCCCGCAGGTCTGCCGCCAGCACGCACAGAGAGACGAGGTTGTCCAGGTACAGCTGGAAGACAGCGAGGAGCTCGGCAGGGGTGAAGTCGGTGGCGAGAAAGAGTACGCGGTCGGCCATGCGCTGCGTCACCTCCAGCGAGAGGGAGTGGGAGCGGTGCACTGCCGTGAAGATCATCGCGGTAGATCGGGGGCAGGTCCGCGTGAGATCGCGTGTGAAGGCCTGCAGGAGACGCCGCTGCACGGACTCGGGGACGCCGTCCGCACCGCCACCGGCCTGCAGACTCGAGTAGAGCACCGCGATGTCCACACAACTCAACTCCTCCAGTCGCTCCAGCACGTGGTGGCGCAATGCGGCAACGCCGTCGTGTGTGCGCAGCCGCACCTGCTCCGATGCGACGCTCCACGTGTCCAGCACCTCCACACACTGTGCTGGCGTGAGCTCGGTCAGGTGTCTTGTCAGCTCCATCAGCACCCGTTCCAGCAGCTCAGACGGCGTCTCTGCGGTGCAGGCGCGACACACATCGACGCACTCGTCGACGGTTAAATCCTCCACCACCGCCACGAGCGCAGCCGACACGCGGCGGTACAGCTCGCTCTCCTGACGGCGCAGCTGCGGCATGCAGGTGAAGAGCGCGACGAGCTCCACCGCTGACAGCGCCTCGAGCTGGAGAAAGAGTTCGGCGAGGATGCGGTCGACCTGTGCGGCGTCCCAGAAGCCAAAGAACGCGCCGCACTGCAGCACGACAATCATGTCCCCAAACGGAGCAGCGCGCAGGTCGCACAGCTTCCCGGTGAAGTACTTGTACTCGCCACGGAGCAGGTTGCGCTCGTGGAAGTCCTTCGTGTCGTCGTAGCGTGCCTTGACGCGGGCCATGCGACGGGCGATGTGGGCGAGGGGCACGGGTCGCTCCGACATGAGGTAGTTGCGCTTTGAGTGCTGCAGCTCCGTCAGAGAGCCCTGGCGCCAAAAGACGTAGCCGGGGGTGCGCTTACTCAGCGCCTGTGTGGTAAAGCGGAACATTGCCGCCCTCTGCGTGTGTGTATGACGGTGTGAGTACTGCAGTAAAGGCAAAAGCAACGCCTCTTTTTATTTTTTTCTTCTTCCTGTGCGCTTTTGTTTCTGAGATTCTGTTATCCACAAAGGTCGGGAGACGAGCGCGGAGAGCAAAGAGGACAGAGAAGGGGGGAAAGGGGGTAGAGACGAGAGGAAGAGAGAGAGAGAAAGACAGGTTGCAGCAACTACCGCCACTACTGGCATTAAAGGAAGGGAAGAGAGAGTGGTGCACACAACGGACAAAAAAAACTCTTACTAAACCATTGGCCACCTAAATTCGTGCCATTTCATGCGTCTTTTTTTACTTTTTCAGTTTCGAGTGTGTGTGGTAAAGCAGCACAGATGCAGACTTTCACGAAGAACATAAGAGGAGCGAAAAGAAGCTCAGCACCAGCAGCTTCAGATGCGGCAGCCAACAAGGGGGCAGTGTGAAGACGAAGAAAAGGGGGAAAAAAAAAACATTAGACGTGGCGCTCTCTCTCTTCACCCCCGAAGCTCGCGGTCCGGTACGAGCACAAAGGGCAGCGCAGAGAGCTTCTCCAGCAGCGGCCGCAGCAACGACGAGGACGGGGCATCTGGCGGGTACAGCAGACAGAGAGAGGGGCTGTAGTGTGTCCACAGCACTCCAGAGTCCGCACCAACCCACTCTTCGTTGCCGAGACGATGGGGAAAGAGAGTGCTAATAAAGGGAAAGAGCTGGCGGCGGCTCAGGCACTCGCGCAGAAAGATGCGCACCCGCAGTGCATCCAGCTGGCTATCAGAGAGACTGCCCAGCGCAGCGGTTGAGCGGCCGTGCGGGTCGGACACATCCGCCAAGGCCTCCACCACGTCCATGATCGGCAGCACCTCCGCTGCGGCCAGCGTGCGTGAGCTCGTCGTCAGACCCTCTCGCAGTGACGTCAGCACGTCCCACAGCTTGTGGCTGTGCAGGAGGTGATGCCGCCGTGTGAGGCCGCAGGACAGGAGAAAGAGAAGCGCCGGCAGGACAAACTTTTCCACCACGCCGCCCACCTCTGGGTAGCGGTGTTCGTCAAAAAAGGAGGCGACATCGCTGGGCGTTGTACCGTGTGCGCGCAGCTGCTGCGTTACGTAGGCTGCAATGGCGTGTACGGCGGCGCGAAGGCGAGTGAGGGCTGCCGCAATGCACTCCTCCCGCTGCGCCTCTGCAGAGACTGTCATTGAGCGTGCGGGGGATTCGAGGGCGGATGCGGACACCATTGGCTTCACCGCAGGAGGAGCGGCAGAGCTCGCGGCTTGCAAAGAAGATGGTGTCCTGACAGCGGCAGCTTTGGACACCGAGACGTGATCTGCGCGACGATCCATGTCGTCGGATAGCGGTGGTGGTGATGGGGTAGAGCTGACACGCGCCTGTACCTGTGGAAGGGAGGAAGCTGCACCTTCGTCAAAGCGCTGTGGAGTTGGCACTACTACAGTGGCAGGTGGGAAGAGACACGCCACCGCCAGCGCCTGCACACTCTCGAAGCCCCACTGCACCTCATCGCACACACGCGCCGCCGTCAGCACCGCACGCACCACCTCGGGCTGTGCCATGAGAGAGTTGGGCAGCAGCAGCTCCCGCCTGCCCTTCTCCCCTACCTGCATCAGACCCTCCCATACACACGACATGCGGTGGCTGAAGAAGATCAGAGAGAGCAGTACCGCATCTGCGCGCTGTCGGGCCGCCTCGCTGTCGTCGGTGCTGCGGTAGAGCCGCTGGAAGTCGCTGGCGAGGCGTGTCACATAGGGGGGCGGCGTAGTTGCCATCGCTGTTAAAAAGCTCCCATGTCCCGCACCAAATCCCACACGCTGCGAGGAGACTTGAGGAGGACGCCGCTGGGCCGCACGTGGTGCTGCAGCAATGCCCGCCACGCATGCAGGAAGGGGGCACAGAAGGGGTTGGCTGCCGTTACACAGACGTCCGTGGGCTCTGCGTCTCCGCTAGAAGAAGTAGTCGAAAGGGCAGCACCCACGAGGGCGATGGTGGCGGCGTAGAGTGCCTCCAGTGGCGCCGCTGCATCGAGGCAGCGACTTGTGCGGAGGGCGACCGCGGTGGTGGCCACATCTTCCAGCGCAGTCGTCACGCTGTCGAGTTGCGAGGGGACAGGAGTGTCCATCGTGGCAGCAGCAGCAGTAGCAGCGGGAGCAGCATTGTCCTCCGGCCCGTCACTGATAGACGCAGGTTCTTCCCTGTCCTTGCCACGTCCATCAGCTGCGTCTGCGCTCTCCGCCTCTCCCTCTCCCTCCACCGCGTCATCCTCTGCTACCTCTGATGGCTGCCGCGACGAGACGGACGGCTGAGCAGACACGGGCGACGCGTGGGAGTCGACGGCGGCAGCCGCCATCATTATGCTGCCGCCGCTTTCACCACCCAGACGCTCCTCCGCTGCCCTCATGCGCGTCACCACTCGCCGGGCCACCTCGACAGCACCATCAGTATACGTCACCGCATCGGCCTGTTCCAAGGCCGTCTCCAGCAGCTCGCGGCTGTGCAGCACCGCCGCGGCGTGCAGACGTCGATGCAGCGCCGCCACCCACCGCTGCTGCGACCGTGCGCGTCGCCACTGCGTCTCCACCGCGTTCAGCAGCGCCAGCGAGGTCGCCCCGCCGCCTTGGTGCTCCTGGATGTAGGCCACCACGCCCTCTGTGTTGAGCGTGGCAACAAGGTGCTGCACCTCGGCCGGCAGCTCCACGGTTTGCTCAACACTCTCCATATTGTCCTCTGCAGGCATAGCAGTGCCCGGCAGAGAGGGGTGCCGCCGTGCGACGTCTTCTCCCCCTCCTCTGCGTGTCCGTCGGTCGAGAAGGTGCTGTGCGCGGGCCGAAGCAGAGTGCAGTCTTGACATCAAGTCCGCCAATGCCTCGTCACTCTGCCTTGCACCGCTTTCCGGCTTCAACGAAGGTTGGAGGGGACGTGACGCCAGCTGTGCGTTCGCACATGACTGCGTTGGGGGCGGGGAAAGGCCGTAACGCGTCCCCGCCTCCGCCAGCCACCGGTGCAGGTGTACGCACTGCCGAATGCCGAGTCGGATGCTCTCGTCTGTCTCGTTCTCTGCGGCAGCAAGGCGAGCATCGAGCTTCGCCACGAGCTGGTCCACTTGACCACTCCACAGTGCCAGCGCCTTTTTCTGCCGTCGCTCCCGCACAACTGCCTCGCGGCGCTGCTGACGCGATGATGCCCGCTGGGCCGCCAGCCGACGCCGCTGCAGGTCGCGCTCGTGCTGCCGCTGCGCCTTGAGCTCACGGTTCTCCAGCGCCTGTCGGCGATGCAGGCGGTGCTGCTGCTCCGTCAGCATCGCATGCTCCATCGCCAGCACAGACTGGAGGCTGCTGTAGTACAGACATAGAAAGGGCGTGGGCTGCGTGGTGACCTTCTCCTCGAGCAACACGCACGTCGCCAACATGTCTCGCACGGTGTTCTGCGTCCACGTCTGCTCGCGTTGGTGCGTCTGACGGGCGGCAACAAGAGCCTCGACGGCACGCGCCAGCTGCTGGCGCTGCTCGTCGAGATGTGAAGCGTCCGTTCCCTGCACCGAATCCAGCGACTGCCGCAGCGCTGTCACAACCGCAGCAGCAGCAACGGCGTCGCTCTCTGGCACATCAAGGCGTCCCTCCTTTCTGCTGTGTGCAGTCCACGCCTGCAGCACCGACGAGGCGAGAGCGGCGGCCCCGTGAACGAGGGAAGCCTCTCCCGTCATGGCGGAGCGGCGTAGTGCGAGCTGAGCAGCGCGAGCACTCCGCAGCAGCTGTTGTCGCACCACGATCGACTTTGCCTCTGTCGCATCTCGGGTGGCGGGAGGCCGCCACGTCATGCCCACCTCCCCCGCGGCCTGCTGCACCAACACCCAGCCGCCATCCCGCATCGCGGACAGACGCTGCTGATTGGCCGGGTCGCACACAACACGCTGCAGCTGCGTCCGCTGCACGAGCACCCGCACCACCTGCACAATGGAGTGCAAGAAGGAAGGGTCGAAGTGCAGCCGGCGGGCCTCGGCAAGGCGGTCAAGCAGCGCGGCCTCCAGAGCCACAAGCGAGAGGTTTTTCCTGCCATTTGGGTGGTGTCTGTAGTCGCGGACGGCGGACAACATGCCACGCAGACACGCACGGCGGGCGAGGTGGTCCTCGTAGACCCGCGTCTCCTCCTCGACCAACAGGCGCAGATCCGCCACCGCCGCGGCACGCTGCAGCGCCGCCCGAAAGACGCTTGGATCGGTGCTCGACGTGGCGGTAATGAGAGCGGTGGCGCTGGCCTCCATCTCAGCGTAGCCCCGCAGCAGCCGCTGGGCCCGCTGCATCTCGTCAAAGTCCTCACTCATCAGCCCAAAGCGGAAACAACGACGCTGCACAAAGTAGAGATAAGACTGCCGGTCTGCCAGGGCGGCACGCATGCGGCTCCACGTCGACCACTGCGGCGCGCCACGACGCTCCCTGCGCGCCGCTGCCTGCGCCTTTTCGAGACTTGCGATGGCGCGCTTCGCACCGCAGGTGCCACTGCTGCGTCTGGTGGCGACACTCTCCGGCGGGTCGGCTGCTCTGCAGGTCGTTGAAGTAGGCGGGCTTCGTGAGCGTGCCAAGTGCGGCAACACACGAAACGTGGCGCACCGGCAGGCCGTAGTCCTCGAGTGTGTGGCTGCCCTGCTGCTCGTGCGGGAGGTAGTGGCCGTAATTTGTCCACTCCGCGTACGCCTCCTGCAGCCGCGCCACCACCTCGGCGCCACGCCCCGCCATGCGGAAGTACATGTCGTACTCGGAGGGCACCGTCAGCATCACCGTGTCCGGGTCGTGGGCGGCAATCGTGATGCCCGTCACGTCCGTCAGCTGCGTCCGCCGCACCACCTCGAAGCCGCCCTTCGTGCAGTGGTAGATTGCCACGTTCGTCAGCACAAAGATGTAGGACTTGTAGAGGTGGTTGTTCTGCCGCCGCATGTCTGGACCCGGATCGGCGTCCAGGTGCCCGTCACACCGGCGCAGCGTGGCCGACCGCACCCGCCACGCCACACCAGAGAAGTACATCGTGTTGTCGCCGAAGCGCCGACACGCGTCCGCCACGTCCGGGATGAAGGCCATCCGTAGCCGGTCGCTTGGGAAGCTGTGCGGGGTGTAGCGCAGAGCGACGGTGGGGAAGGGGTCGAAGACGGTCTTCTTCAGCGCCACAGCGAGGTTCTGCACACGCGGCGCCGTGTAGAGCGGGAGGGAGGTGAAGGTGTGGTCGGCGCTGCCGTGGCGGTACTGCGCCATACGACCTCATCGCCGCCGCCGTGACGTTCATCATCGCCTGCGCAGTGCTCAGGTGGAAGAGGTAGTCGACGGGGTGCGTTAGCTGGTTCCATGAGTGAACTCCTGAGAGGTGCCTTCAATGGTCTTTCTTGGCGCGCGCCTGCACCGCAAGCGATGACGGACCACTCCAC
>CP119656.1:0-257500 GCA_030078075.1 Crithidia sp. LVH-60A
AAGAGAGAAAAACAAGTAGGCACAGCTGCGGCACGCAAAACAGAACACTTAGACAAAACTAGAAAGGTAAACAAAGACACGGGTACTGGGTGGAGTGCGTGCTCCGCGGCCGACAGGCAACAGAGGACAGGCGCAACGGGAGAACAAACAAGACACACCTCGCGCAGATGGAAAACAAAGCAGAAGAGAAACACAGGTGGCCAGCCAACAACTCAGCGGCGGATCGTGCCCACCGCGGACGCGAGGCACATCATTATCAGGAAAAGAGAAACACAGAACCGCACCACACTGGACACGCGGGAAAGGTACTGGTCGCACGCCAAGCCGCAAAGCCGAGCCAGGAGCGGAACAGGAGAACAGAAAAAAAAACAAGAACAGAGAGATCAAGATAGTGAGAGGAGCAATAGAAACAAAAAACGCGAAAATGAATACACAACCGCCGGTACAGGAGGGAAGAACAGGAACAGAAAGAGCACAAAGGAGAGAAAGTTACAAAAGGAAATCTGGGAACGAAACAGAAGAGAGCGCAAACTGCCAAACAAGAAAGAAATCACATTTAGAGTGCGCGGCGACACCCGGTCAAGAGGACGACACACACACACACACACAGAAGCCGTCACAGGCGAACGCACACGCGTGGGAGCAAAAACAGAAAACAGAGTCAAAAGGGAAAAATCAAGAACCAGGAAGAGAGAGCAAAAGAAAAGTGATGCGCGCAGGTTAGGTGCCAAACGAAAACCAAGATAAAAGAAATCAAAAGAAGAAAGACACAACAACAAGCTACGGACAGACGCGCCTGCTCCGAATATCAGGGTGGGCGGGTAGGCGCTTTTGTGCCTCGCTGCTGGCGTTACGCAGGCAAGAGGACACACGGAGACCGAAAGCAGCCACTACACAAGATATACGCATCCCGTTGTTAAAGGGAGGGAAAAGAGAAAGGAGAAACACAAGCAAGAGAGAGAGAGAGTGACGACAGCACGAAGCACAGACAGCCATGTCAGCACACACACGGCACGCGCACGCAGCACAGCGGATGTTGCAGATGGGCACACCCAGTGCACACATTGGCATTGATTCACCTTTCGTTGTCACCGCGGCTTCCGCCACGTCACGCTCTTGCACCGCAGCAAGCCCACAGACCCCAAAAACGTAAAACAGCAAAGTGCCATTCGATGCCCTCGGCCGCCGGCCTCGGAAATGAAATGCCACCGACCTGTTTGAGAGGGTGTCGCTGCCGAGTACGTGAAGCGAAGACAAGATGAAGCGGGGCCAGGCGGCACACGCACATACAGAGAGCATGCGGCAGCAGCATTCGAGTGCATCAAGCGGCGGACATTCACGCGACTACAGCCGCCAGCGGCGTAACAACGAGGCCCCGGCAGCACACACACCCACCGCCACGGCGGCCAGTCGCGTGCCCCACGCCGCGACCGGTAACGTGTGTCTTGGTTTGTAGTGCTTTCTTGTGGCTCTGCACCGGGACGGGCGGGTACTCACACGCACATGTACCCCTGCAGCACGCGCATAGCCAACCTTCCGCACACCAACCACTCGGCGTCACCACTTTCACACATCCCTTGCCCATACACGAAAACAAAGAGAGAGTGGCCTCCGCGTCACGCGTCACCGCCCTCCTCAACGCGCCGCTCCTCCAGAAGCGGACACCACGTATCCCGCAGGAAAGGCACGCCCATCGTGCCTACGCGACGCACCTCGAGCCACCCTGTCGCGTCCTCCCTCTAAAAGTGGCGCGAGTAGGCGTCCGCCGGATTCCGAGCACCCTTCACGTAGAAGAGCACCACGTCGATTTGGCGGCCGCACCACAGGCCATACGCGTACTCAAACACAGCTTGTTCAGGGAGTACCCGCGACCAATGCCACCAAAGCCGCTGAGGTGCTTCTGCGCAATCACGATGGCGTGGTGGCCCGTCACCAGCACCACATACGCACCGTCGCGCATGTCGTGGTGGTGCACAAGGTGCTGCAGCATCAGCTGCGCCGCGCGAGGCTCTGCGTGCACCGAGTAGCGCGCCATAAAATGGTCCGCCTCCGCGTCGGAGTTGGGTATGTGGCCGGACCGCTGGTGCCGCTGATACTGACGAAGCTGCTCCAGCACCTGCTCCGCGGCACCCCCTCGCCGTCTACACCTGCTGCTCCAGGTCCTCGGTCCAGCGCTGTCGGTACACGTCCACGTCTGCAGCGCACGGCAGCGCACGTTCACCACGGCACCCCAGCCCTCCAGCGACGCGTCCGTGAAGCACACGTCCCATTGTAGTCCGCCTCATCGGAAGTGGGATGCGGCTCGTCCGAGACGACGCCCCATGGGTTGCGCACAGGCTCCCCACCAATCTCCTGCAGCGACCGCGTCACGGAAGCGTCGATGTACGGCACGGTGCTGTCCCAGCCGTAGCGGCGGAACGTCAGCCGGTAGATGCCGCGGTACGCGCGCAGCAGCTTGAAGGCACGCGCAGGTTTCATCTGCGTCGAGTGCGCGGCACAATGAACACACCAGTGAGATCAGCGACGCGAGGCTCCGGATCGTGTGTGCATAGTCTTGCGCAGCGCCAGCCGCAGCTTTGCCACCGTCTTCACCGAGTTGCGCACCACGCGCTTCCGGCCTTTCCACAGGTACTCCTCCCCAAGGAAAACAGTCGACCCGCTCGCCAGATGCAGCAGGTCAGCGTCCGATATCGCCTCCAGCTCGTCGCGTGCCGGGGACGTCATGAGGTTGGCCGCCTTGATGCGCGACACGATCGCACGCACGGCGCGCACAAACTCCGCCTCCTCACCAACGCGTGCGGCGACGAGGATGTTGTCGATCAGCGTCGACAGGGTCACCGTGGTGTCGATGTCGACAATCGTCCACGTTACAGCTTGGCCCACCGCCTCACGCTCCAGCGTGCAGCCGGTAGTAACGCCCGTCATGCTTCGCACGAAAGACAAACTTGTTACGCAGCGTCTCCCTGCAATCGGGATAGCGTCGTATAGTGAGCTTTAAAGTCGATCTGCAGCATGTAGCGGGAGTGCCGCAAGCGCTTGCGCCGCCCCGCCCGCGTGTCGTAGTGCACGCGTGGCACATGGTGCTTTGGAATGACGCTGTTCAGCAGCGGCTCCGTGATAAGCTGGCGCCGGCCCTTCAGCTCCGGCACCGGGAACACACGTTCACCCCGTGCACGCCGCCCGGAAGCGCCACGCCGCTGACCTCGTTGGCCGGGCAGGGCTCGAACTTACCTATCTCCGCGGCCTTGGCCACCTCGCCCGCCGTCAGCACGCAGCGCTTCACCGTGCGCGACGTGCGCAGCCCGCCGAAGAAGCGCGCGTCCTGGAAGCACACTGCACGTGTAGCAGGAAGCGCTTTGTCCGGGCCCGGTGTGTGTCGGCATCCCGAGCGCCGCCGCCATGTCCAGCGGTGTGTTGTGCTTCAGGTGAACCGGCCAGTCTCGCACGGCAGCCGGCGTCTCTCGGCCATCACGCGCACGTAGCCGGCCATGCGCTCCACCATCTCCGCCACCTCGCACACGCTGATGCCCAGTTGGTGACACGAAGACTCCTGCGAGCGGTAGCGGAATAGCGACATCGCCGCCCCTAGGGGGTCGGGAACAGCGCACGGCTGGCGTTTGCCCACGCGGTCTCGGCATATCCACCGTAGGCTGCTGACCATACCCAAGGTATCGCAGCAGCGTGGCCTGCTTGGCGTGGCCTGAAAGCGTCATGAGGTCCTTGATCGGCACCCCCGCATCCGCCATGCACTGCAGCGCACCTTTCCGCACCGACGGCAGCTGCGCGCCAGCATTCTGCTTGGTCAGCGCCAACGTCACCACCGCGCGCAGCTCCTCCGTGTACGGCACAAAAAGACACTTGCTCGGCCGGCGCTGCACAAGCATCTGCTGCAGCGTGCCCGCAAGCTCCCGCGTGAGCACCGACGGAATGGGGTACGGGCCACGCTTCTTCAAACCCTTGCCTGTACGCAGCGTCGGCGACACAGACGCACCGTGTCTGCCGTGCCATCCGCCAGCAGCAGCACCGACGCCGTGCCCACATTGCGTTGCTCGGGCGGCGGCGGCGGCCCCATATCCTGGAAGACCGTCACGTCCTTGCACCGCAGCGTCGCAGTGTCGCCCGCGCGCGCCGCGAAGCCCCACATCATCATCGCCAGGAAAAGTGCCGCGCGCGGATGCGCACACCGCAGGGTAGCCAGCACCGCCCGCACCTGCGCCAGCGTCACAAAAGGCGGTGCGTCCGGCACCGACTCATTCATGTAGCGCTGCACCGTCGCAAACGCGCTGCGCCACTCCGGGTCGTCCTGCAGTCGGATGCCGCGCCGCTGCGTCGAGTACAGCTGCAGGTCGCGCAGAGCCCCCGCCACCCCAGCAAACGCCTTGGCCGTCGCCGCCCACTTCCACCGCCGCGTGCGTGCCGTCGACAGGATCAGGTCGATGCACGCCACCGGCAGGCTCATCTGCAGGCTCGCCGTCGGCATGCACTTGATGCGCGTCGGCCATCGCAGGTGGTGCGAGCGGGTGTGTCCGGCCGCACGCAGTTCCACGCAAGCTGCGAGATGTGTGGCGGCTTGCTGGCGAAGAGGAACCAGTTTCGCGGGCAGACCTCGGCCTCTTCTTCGGGGCCCGTCAGAGGCCTGCCCTGGACGTTTAAAGACAGCGCACGGATGTCCGCCAGCGCGCGCGTTGCCTCCTCGGAGACGTGCGCGTCCATGTCTGCGTAGCCGTCGCCACGCCGGTTCCCCGGCACGTCGCCGACAGCGTCCCCCGCGTCCACGACAGCAGCGGTGGTGTTGCCGTCGCCCACGGCGAAGTCGGCGTCGTCATCGGGGAGACGCTCTCGCCGCCGCAGCGGTGCACTGGTCGGCTCCTCATTGTCGTTGTGCCCGGGTGCAGGCTGCTGCTGACTGCGCGGCAGCGGCACGTACCGGGTCACGTTGCGCGACACGCGTTGCGGCTTGGACGCGGAGTAGTGCGTCATCGCAGCCGGCACGCACACGCCCACAGCGGCCTCCGCAGCCACACGCGTCAGCGCGCGTAGTAGCTGGGGAAGCGCACGCCGTCCATGTCCTCTGGCGCCTCCCGCAGGCAGGCACCGAGCACAAACACATACCCACCCACGCTCTCTTCGGCAGCCGCTCCAGCAGCGGGCCGCGAACAAGGTAGCACTCGTCTATGAACGGGTCCAGCGTAGCCGTCTCCGTGCCGTCCTCGGCGCGGAACACAAGTCACCGCACACTCCCGCCACGTCTGCCAGCGTCTCCTCGTCAGCGGGAGGGACGTCGCCCACCACGTTCACGCGCTTCTCCAGCAGACGAAGCACCTCCTGCACGCTGTACGGCTGCAGCTCCGGCAGCTTGTGGCGCACACGCTGCATGCCAACTGCCGCTTCGCTCAGGCCCCGTGACGCGCCGTCGCCGCACATAGCCAGCGCCGTCGCCGCCCACAGGTGGTCCACCACAGAAACGTACACACGGCGCATGTGTCGCCGTGCCTCTGCGAGTGTCTGCTCCGCCCACCCCGCAACCGGTCGCACGAGCGCCTCCGCATTGCCGCGTCGTGATGTGCGCGTGCCGGTGGCCACTGTCGTGCTTGACTATGGTGCCGCCGTCGTTGTGGGAGCGGTTGCCTGCGCAGAGGCTGGTGCTGCGGTCGCGCTATTTCCAGTCGCACGCGACGTCGCCCACTGCTCGGCCAGGGTCGCTTCCCCCGCATCGTCGTCGTCGTTTTGCCGTGCCGCCTTGCGGCCGCGGCTTCGCTGCTGGAGCGGTGGGTTGGTGGGGTCATGAGCCTTCGCCGCGGCGTTGGCGGCTTCGGGGCGTTCTTCTTGGCCGCAGCCGCCGTCATCTTTGCAGCCTTGCGCTTCGCTGCCGCAGCCTCGTTCCGCTTCCTTTGCTTGGCTGCAGCCTCGTTCCGCTTCCTCTGCTTGGCGTCGTCGTCGCGCTTTCCGGCACCACGGCCGCCCTTACCCGCGTCCTTTCCCTTCTGGCCGGCCCCGCCGCGCACCACCGCGCCGTCTTTCCGCCACGACTGCCTTAGGATCTCCTCGTATAAGAAGTCCTTTTGCGATGCAGAGTGACTCACCAGTACTTTGCGGATCTTCTCCAGGGAGTACTCCTTCGGTGATGGGCACTAACGCGTCACTGCAAGGAGGCGGCGCAGGCGTGCCGGGAGGTCGCGGGGCATCACTGCTCGCAGCTTGAGGTGGCGGCCAAAGAACACGGCGGTCATGAAGATGCCGCAGTCATTGCTGTTTCGCTCCTGGCGCGGGCACACACGCCCTTTGCAAGGCGAAGCCCCGGCCACACAAAACGAAACACGGAGCACAGCCGCTCCTCCACCGCGGGAGACGGCGCGGAGTCGTACGTCGTCAGCACGACGTGACCTCCCGCCTGCTGCGTCAGCACGCCGGCGATCCAATGCTTCATCACGAAGTTTGGAGATTACACCGTGCCTTGACGGCGCACCATCTCGACCAGCGTCTTGACGCGCTGGCCGTTCAGGCGCACCATCGTGTCCGACGGAACAATCGCGGACTCCAGCAGGCACCGCTGGCACACGACGTCAAGCTCGACGTTGGACGTCTTGCCCTCGCGGAAATCGCCGCCCCACACACCTCCTTGCGGAAGGCGCTCGGAACGTCGCTCTCCGCGGCACGTGCTGCCACACCAACGGAACCCGCCTTCACCGTGACGGCTCCGGCTCCGCCGGGCATCAGTTTTTTGGCGCAGCCTCACCGCCGCCAAACACACCTGAACGCCGTCACTACCGCCTTCACCGCCACCACGGTAGTTTCCACGCGGCTGCCAGCTTCCGCCCCTCGGCATGTAGCGGTTGATGCTCTGGCGGAGCTGCTGCAGGTCGGCCTTCTGCTTGTGCAGGCCGCCATGGTTGCCGCGTGCCTGTTTGAGGCCCGTGCACAGCTCACCAAGGACAGCAGAGCCCACCGCGTGCTCCTCCTGCCGCAGCTCGTTGACCCGCCGCGGCACAGGTCACCCAGGAAGGCCCCCAGGTCGCCCAGATCAACCGCTGCGACCTGCTTGCCTTCGCTGTCGTACACCGGGGCCTGGTGGCCTCCTCCAAAGAGCGCTCGGTCCTTCCGGAAGAGGGACACGCCAGCAATACAAGCTGGGGGACGGCCGCCGCTCACGTGTCCTGCGGCCATGCGCCTCTCTATGGCTTCGCTGAGGATTTTCTTGTTGAGCGCATGTAAACGCTCCCCGCTTGGGTGCTTCCATACCGGGAACAACGGCACCGTCAGCTCATCTATGGCGGGGCCGTACCGCTCCCGCTCCATCAGCTCCATATCTTCGAAAATAAGCCAGTTGTGGAGCGGCAGCCGGTCGACCTCGTTCATATTCTGGAGGATGTTTAGCATGATGGCGTGCTCGCGCGTCACATCCTCCGTGGGCAAAGTGTACCTCGCGAGGAACGCTTCTGTGGGTGAAAGGAGGCCGGCCTCTGCCTCCGAGAAAAACTGCCGGCGCTTTGTCTGCAGCGTCCTCGTGGCATCATCGCCACCGGGAGGGATGCTGGTGATGTGTCCCTGGGCCCAGCTGCCGCCTCTCCTCCAGGGCTCCAGCTTCTTCTTCCCCGCTGCCGGCCACAAAGAACTGCGCAACCCCGGCGTCCTCCTTGTCCTTCGCCGGCGCGACTGGCTCGGAGGACACTCCCTTCACCATCTTCTCCAGGGATTTTTCAAAGAAGCTCGTTCAGCTTCCCCGTGCTGATGACGCCATCAGCGTGGTGCTTCTCCAGCACCACTCTCACGCGCTGGTGGCGCACGACCTCGGGGCCCACCGGCGCCGCAGGAACGGTTGCCGCCTCCCTCGACCCCGCAGGAAAAGGCTCGACCTCGGCAAACCCAGACATGGCGGATGCTCCGTGCCGAAAAAACAAAACACAAAATGAGCTCTAGCTGCTGACTCAAAAAACCAGCTAGCTGCAGATCTCAAATTCTGAGTATCGCTTTTGTGCCTTGCTGCTGGCGTCACGCAGGCAAGAGGACACGCGGAGACCGAAAGTAGCCACTACACAAGATATACGCATCCCATTGTTGAGGGGAGGAAGAAAAAGAGAAGGGAGAAACACGAGCAAGAGAGAGAGAGAGAGAGTGATGACAGCACGAAGCACAGACAGCCATCTCAGTACACACGGCACGCGCACGCAGCGTAGCGGATGTTGCAGATGGATACACCTAGTAAAACATTGGCATTGATTCACCTATCGTTGTCACCGCGGCTTCCGCCACGTCACGCCCTTGCACCGCAGCAAGCCGACAGACCCCACAAACGTAAAACAGCAAAGTGTCATTCGATGTCCTCGGCCGCCGGCCTCGGAAATGAAACCCTAACCCTAATTCCAAGCCCAGCACTATCCCTTTAACCCCAGCCGAAGACCGCGTTTTGCATCGGCTCAATCCGGCTGATAGCAAACATTTAGTACAACCCGCACACCAACACCCACGCCAAACAGCCACGCACAACACCAAGGCAGCCAACCAGAATCACCACCGCCATTCCCACGCGCGGAATGTCGCTCTTCTCCTCCAACTTCTCCGCGTTTGTCTGCAGGTGCTCGTGGAATATCGCGTCGGCTACCTTCAAAGGCTGCAGAACAGAGGAGCGGCGCCAACAAACACAGCGTCCAAACCCTCCACGGCAACCGCGTTTCTCAAACACACATTTGCAGAAAGTCAAGCGAGCTTCTCGGTGGTGCGGCGCACGGCTTGCTTTTCAGCTCAGGCACCGCCTGCTGCACCGCCTCGTACCTCGCCGCCCACCGCGAGTTCTTTTCCGCCGCACACGGCGGATCCTTCACAAAGCCGTGCCGTACGAGTGCCTCCAGCATCGCCATGGTGTCAGCAAAGCTGAGCCCGCTGTCCCTAAAAACAGAGGGGAGCAAGACACCGTTCGAGCCAACAAGCCGTAGAGAGTGACCCTGCAGTGCTCTGAGGGAGGCCGTGGTGGCGTGCACACTTAAAAGATCGTCGCCAGGCTCCGCATCGTCACCGCCGCCCGTCTCGCGGTGCATGATGTTCAAGTCGCCCGCAAGCTGCTCCTGTGCAGCGATCCACCGGCTAAGGCCATCGTTGAAGGCCGGCACGTGCGCTCGGACGTCGTCGATGTTGCCGCGCGAGGCGGCCCCCAGCGCGTGGATGAGCTCTGGAA
This sequence comes from Crithidia sp. LVH-60A, assembly GCA_030078075.1. NCBI lineage: Eukaryota > Euglenozoa > Kinetoplastea > Trypanosomatida > Trypanosomatidae > Crithidia > Crithidia sp. LVH-60A. Next base: position 9,170 of record CP119656.1, read on the forward strand.
TCGAGTACGGGCAAACACCGTTGCGGCATCCGGCAAAGAGCTCGTACACTCTCGGCGCGCACCACGGGAGGTCCAGCTGGGTGCCTCGCAGCGCAGTGGCCACCACCACGCGCTCATCCGCTGTGCACAGAAGAGACGCGCGAGTGCCGCCACGTCGTCGATCGCGGCGTTGAGGAAGCGGCCAGTGACGTCGCGTTGCAGGTCTGCCATCAGTCGAGCACGGCACGCCGCATTTTCTCCCTCCTTAGTGATTGCGTCCCTCTTCGTCGACAGCCACGTCGCGAAGCAGTGCGGCACCACAAAGCTTGCACATAGGTAGAGTCCTTTCTTGTTGTTTGCAGTTGGCGCACGTAGTCCTGCACCGCGGTCTGAAGCTCCGGATGACGCAGCAGCGCTGGAGGGATCTCGCTTGTGATCAGCGCCTGCAGACGATGTCTCTCCGACTCCACTGCCTTGTTCTGGTGCTTGAAAAGAAAGTTTTCGCACGTCATGAGGTCTGTTGTGAAGTCTGCTACAGTGGCGGTCTGAGTGTCAAGCAGGCAAACAATCTGACCGCTACCGGGATGGTACTGGCGGGCAGCGTGACGGAGAACCTGGTGAGTCGACCACACGTGTTGAGCACAGCACAGCACCACGTGAATGCCGTTTGGCTGCTTGCCGTGCGGCATCACGCCGAGGCAGCGGCCGCCGAGAAAGGTCATGAAGAACACGTGGCGCACGCCGGCCGACAGCCGCGGCGAGGCATCGCGCAAAAAGCGCCTCCACCTTCTTCAACAGCCAGTCAGCCTCCGCCACCGTCTTCACGGCGACGAGGACGTCCTGGTCGCGACCGACGGCGCCGCGGATACTGCGTTCGATTCCCTCGTCGTACGCGGTGGCGTTGCTGTATAGCTCATGCAGAAGCTCCTGAAAAAGGCTGAAGAAGGCAGGCGGAATGGTCACGGGCTTGAGTTCGTACACTCGGTTGCAGATCGCCTGTGTAGCATAGCCGCCCGCTGTGCCGGTGACGGCAGTCACACGACCCTTGAAGTGCACAGAGAAGAGCAGCAGCGGGTTCACCGTCACAGCCGCCTCCGTCTCCCACTCCCACCGCTGCCCCTCCTTCATGCACGTCATCGTGCTGAGGCCGTCCATCAGTGAAGTCGTGTAGAGCGTCTCGCCGGTTTCGGTGTTGTACGGCAACGACCCGCCCTTCGCTTTCACGTAGTCCTCATTGTTTGCCACGTCCCACACGTCGCGCGCAGACGCGGCATACCGTTCAAAGCGCTCCCGTGAGAGCAGAGAATCCTTCGGGTCTCGGCTCAGAATGCCCGCGCGTTGCACCCACGCCTCCCACGCTGTCTCTCCCGCGAGTCGCTGTTGATCGCGGCGGTCATGAGAGCTGGAAAGGTTAGCGCGTCGCGGCGAGCATCCAGCGAGGGATCCCCGACGCACATTGCTTCCGTCAGGCTCTGCACCATCGACACGTCCGCCTCGCCCTGCATCACCCAATGCGCAAAACCGCCCCACTCTCGGTGTAGTGCCGCTCGTCCGTCGGGTCCAGCAGCATGCGCAGCTCCCGCGCGCGCTAACGTTGCCCTCGGTCGTGTACACCACGTGCGCTGCATAGACGGTATCGTTTAACTTCGCCGACTATGCGTCCTCTGCAACAGCGCGAAGCTGGTTGTCGAAGAGGAGCGTGAAGGCGCCGTTGTTGAACTCTTCATCGCCTCTACGGCGAGGTTGCAGCTGGAGGTGGCGGAGGCGACGCGACAGCCGCAGTACAGCTTGAAGGCGATCACGCAGCCGGTGACGTACGTTTTGCCCTCGCTTGTGTTGATGTTGGCCAGCAGAGAGCCTTGCAGCAGCGCCAACACGGCAAGCACCTGTGCACACGCCGGGGAAGGTACCCCTTCAAGTCCCAGTAGCCGAGCAGGATGTCGACAAGCGTGCGCCGTGTGTCGTCCTTGCTGTGAAGAATGCGCGCCTCGGTCTCCTTGGACTCGTCGCTTCCCATCGTTGCTGGCAGCAGCCTCTGCGTGCATCTTGTACTCCTTTGCGAAGCGCTCCAGGCGCTCTTTCCGCAGCGTGTCCGGCAGTGCAGATGAGGCGCGAATGTCGTTATACACATATATGCGCATGCTGAACGCAACCAGCTCGGCAGAAATGCCTACTCTCTCCTCGCGCAGGAAGGCTTTGATGTCGTCCCAGCTTCTCTCCCACCCGTTCATGGTGCGGCGGAACTGCTACCGATCCAGCCGCTTGAACTCATTCACCACCTGCCGCCGCTTCGCATCCCACGCCGTCCGGTTGGTAAGCACGGCATGCTTGATAAGCTTGTTGCCGCTGAGTGCGTTCCGCAGCTTCCTCAATGGACCTCGCCGAGGTGCCAGCACTGCTAAGAAGCCGCGCAGCACGTCGCACACCGTCGCGTCCGTCAGCGAACGAGTGAGCTCCATAAAACAGCCAAAGCTGTTCTCTCCACGATGCAGCAGCAAATTATACATCTCATGCGCGGGAAAGGAAACTTTCCTCGACGTCCACCAGAGGTCAACGCACTGAAAAAGGCGTCGCCGCTGCAGCACGGTCATTTAGCAGCTCAGCCCGAGACGTGTCAAGGTGGCGGCCACCACGGGCTCGGTGACATCTAACAGTCCAGTGCGCAGAGAGCGGCGCCAACGTACTCTGTGTAGGCCACCCTGCCCACCGCCACTCCGTCTGTAACCTCCTTCTCAAATGCACCCGTCAGAAGAAGCACCACCTCCACACACGCGCACTGCGTCAATGCCTCGACGGGCTTCTCCACAAGGCTAGCGAACTCCGCCTCGCCAAAGGCTCTCTTGCCCAGATATGTGAGGTAGGCGTGGCAGAGCGCGCGCAGAACACGCTCCATGTCTTTTAGCGCCAGCACTGCGTGAAGGGAGGCGTGCAGCTCGCTATCAAACACCACCGCCACAGCTTTCTTCACGAGAAAGCAGATGCGTGGCGCATAGGGGCTGTTGAGCTCCTCCAACAGCTGCGACACCGCGGGCTTTCGGAGGGGAAAGCACGAGCACTCCTGCAGCGCGCGCGGATCGCAAAAAAAAAAAAAAGGCAGGCGGTCCCAGCGGGCTGCGTTCTGCAAGTCTTCAAGGCAGCGCATAAACAAAAGGGCCAAGCGTTCCCTGCCGCACACCTCGCGTGGGAAAGTCTCCGTATCGCCCTTCGGTGAATGAGCGGTGAAGAGGGCGTCGTACATGGCGCGCAGCCACTTTGTTACCTGCGCGGCCTCGCTGTCCGCAGTCATTTGAGACCATGCCGCCTCCACTGCGTCGAAGATCAGCGGCACTTTCTCCTAAAGAAAGGACGCCAATGACAGCGTACACCTCATCTCCACAGTTGCTCGCAGCCGCACAATGTCTTTGATGTTGTCGTATAGAAACTCATGCAACTCAGCCAGCAATCTGTGCAAGCGCGGATAGCAGTTCCAGCACGGTGTATGCCAGTACCACGCAGCAAAGTCTTTGATGCCGTCTTTCTGCACAATTGCGGCAACAGCTTCGCAAATACCCCACCTTTCGCTCTTCGCCAACGTGCAAAAGCAGCTCGCCACGTGGCAGCACTCTTTCAGCGGGCCGCAAAACTTCTGAATTCGCTGCAGAAGAAACCGCATCTTCGGCACGCGGACCACCAGCACCACGAACAGCTGCTGTGAGTCTTGAAACTACAAAGTAAGCAATATGCTCTGCGCCGTTTCGGAGGCAAACGCATCATCTTTGCGCAGAAAACTCAAGAGAGACGTGAGCGCCTCGAGAGGCAGCTGCGAGGACGGAGGCCCCGTCGCATCGGCCTCGTCTGGAAGCACACACCCGCCGCACCGCCAAACAGGTGCGAGAGAAGTTCCATCAAAGGGACGACATCCTTCCACATGTCCACAACAAAAAGTGGCAGCAGCAAAGGGAACACTTTGGTAACGTTCCTTGTAGCCGTCCCGACCGCCTCAGCTGCGATGTCCGGCAGATCTTTTACGTCGCACACCGCCGCAAATGACAGCAGCCAGTCGTACACCTTTCTCGGAAGGCTGTGCGCAAACAAGCGCGCGCTCGTAGCGCTGGACGCAGAGCTGAGTTTCCAGCCGAGGAACTCCTGCATCGCACGTTCGAAAGCAGCCCAGAGAGGCCCACACGTAGCCGTGCAGGCGTCAAAAATGAGTAGCTTGCCAAGCTCCAACACGGCGCTCCACTGCCTGCAGAAGTCCAGCATGTCGCTCAAAGCGAAAAGAGGACAGACGGGCACTCGGACACCGGCCTCGGACAGCAACGGGCCGATCTGCGTCGGCGCGCAGAACCGCAACCGCTCCGCGCACAGACGCAGCTTGCCCAGCGACCAGCCGCGCCTCAAGACAAGCATAGCACCAGAGTCTCCAGCACCGTCAGCGATGTCGTTGGCCATCTTGGCGACGTAGCGGTAGGTCAGTGCTCGATAAGCGCACTCGGCCAGTCGTGGGGGAATGAGAAGGTCGTCATCGCTGGCTGGCAGGCAAATTGTGAGCAGCACTTCTACGCGGACGCGGTACAAAGCTCCGCCCCGATCTGGAACACACTGCGACGTTAGAAGCGCGACGAGTATTTCAGCACAAAGGTGTGGAGCCCAAAGGTGCCTTCGATCTCCTTTACGAGCACCACAAGCTGTTGCAGATACGGTACGAGGGGGGGGCACCACCCCCCAACCCCCAAACCTATTAAAAAAATAAAGCGCCAAAAAAAAAAAAAAAAAAAAAGAAAAAGGATTTTTGGCTTAAGTTTTTTTGTATGTAAATGCCCGTTTTTGGCGTCTCACGCTGTCGCGTGCATTGCAGCAAGGAGATTCGGCAGCTAGAGGATTTTGGCTCACTTTCCCCCCCCCCCCCTTTTTTTTTTCCCTTTTCTCGTAAAAGGGATTAAGGTCAAGCAAAAGTGACGTGCGTGTTGAGTGATTAAAGCTTTGAATAACAAAGAAAGCAAGCGGTCAATTAATTTAGTTCATTGCCACATTATGGGCCAACGAGGCGAGGTGACTCAGTCACAATCGTTTGATAGTCAACGCGATACGTTGTTTGTGAAGGCGCCGCAATGGACTTTTCAGCACAGCGTTTTAGCTAAAGCAGCCCAGAATCGACTGTCAGCAAAAAGAAAAAAAATACAACTGCCTCAAGCCGCTTTCATTGTAGTGCACCACATCTTTTTCCTTTAATTCCTGTGCTGCAACTCGCGTCGTGTCTCTTTTATCATGCGCGCTGTGTCGACCTCCTTTCCGTTCATCTTTAACAGCTCTCCTTTCCTTCGCTGAGTGATGGAATGCAGAGCTTCATAGCAGTGGTAAAATTTCGCGTGTGACCTGCTGAGAAAAGATTTTGCAATAGCTTTTTACAGAAGCTGCATGTCCCTTGGCGCTCGAGAGAGTCGGCGGACAATCTCTGTGATCTCCGTTACTACTGCCGTATCCGCACTGCAGACACCTGCTTCTAGGTGCATCACATACTGCATATTTAGCAGTAGTGTAGAAGCGCTGCAGCAGCAATTTTTGAAAATAGACACGGCGGAAAATACGAGCTTGGCTGTTGCCTAAATAGTTAATAGAAAATACAAACAGTTACTGTCACCTCCTGTCGCTGCAAGTTGCAATGTTGATTAAGAGGTTTATTGTCAGTGCTCTGCTAAGGTGTGTTTCAAATGCTTTGTTCAAAGCAGCCTGACGCAGGTTTAATACGCGCATCAAGTTTCTTTTCTTATATGCTAAATACACAATGTGACAATCCGTTCACCGCCTTATGAAATGGACGTCGAAGCTCTTGTCCTCTTCACCACTGCGCATGCTCGGAAATTGCTACTTTTCGACCTTAGAATGTAGCGGACCTCTTTGCAGGGAAAAGCAGCAGCAGAATATGACTCTTTTTTGGAATCTTTCTACTTCAACATCTCCCCTCTTTTCTTCTTATCTGTAGCGTTGGCGAACCTGTGATACTGCGACTCCGCTGCAAATGGGTTGCAAATTGCGTTTATTATCATCACAGAGTCTCAGCGAGAAAGAACGTTGCCAAATTGGTTTTTTTTTTTAAAGGAAAAGCCTTTTGAGCGTATCCGTGGCACGACAATACAACTCACAAAAACTATTTTATTGGTGTTTTATTTTTGCTCGCTGAGGCACGAAGTCACACTCAACATACCTCAACATTCTTTTCTTTTAGAAATTTTTTTCTCCACTGTCTGCACTTTTCAGTTGCAAAGTTGCCAACGCTCTACTCGGTGGTACGCGACAGCTACTATTCAGCGAAAAGAAAAGAAAAGCACCCACATACGATTTTTCAGTGGCAAGGAAGCAAAGTTCACCATTCTCTCGGCGTTAACGGATAGCACCATGCCAGTCGAGTATTTGAATGCGACGGAGCGCGGTCGGCTGATGGATGCGCTGTTCGACACTAACGTGTCTTTTGGATCGCTGTCGCAGAAGTTCAAGGAAGCATTTCTGCCAGCACGGTACACGGCGGCCTCCTACGAGATCGGGCAGGCATGCAAGCAGCTGGTAGTTTCGGCTGAGGGTGCTGGTCTTGTCAATGCCCTGTTTGTAGTTGACTGCATGCGGAAGCACGACAGTATTGCTGCAAAGTCGACGTTTTATGACATTCTGATCGAATTAGAGCATGCTATCCGCCGTGACATGTTTGTTGCGGAGCAGATCAAGTACACCACCAAAGAGTCCAAGGAGAGCAAAAAGAGTCTGGAGGCGACTCGCGCCGAGATTTTTCGCATCCACTGTGCGGCAAAGGTGTTTGCATTCCAGCTGCTAGGCGACGCCGTGGCCGATGACGAAAAGACGATCTCTTACGTCTCGAAGAGACAGGATGCCATCGACGAGGCACTTAACGCGTGGGAAAAAGCCAGCATTAAAATCAAGGAGCCGATGGCCGATATCGAGCATTGTTGGGTAGTAGAGCACGAAAAGCAGCAGTGTGGGTCAATTTACGAGACCGCCGCGGTGTTTGACGGCCAGCCGAACAAGCGCTCTGCGTTGCTGCTGCCATGCACAACGGCAAAGCTGCCAGCGCTGCCAGTGCAGGAAGGAGAGTTGCAGTACCTCCTTCCGAGCAAGTCGGCGATGCTTCTGTTTGATGGTGCGGTGCCAAGTGAAAATTGGAGTCGCGCGAAGCGATTGCTGAGCGAGGCACGGAAAGCAAAGCTGTCGAGGGACGACACACAGACTCTTCTTTCGTTGTTGAACGAGGCGCTTGTATCGCGGCTGGGCATCTCACCTCAGTTGCTGAGTGAGTTAGGTGCACACAACCCCGAGGTTTGTGCGTCCATTCTTCTGAAGGTGCCTTCGCACTCTGCCGGTGCGTTTGTTCAGTTTTTGTTGAAGGCGAACCTCCCGGACGACAACGTGCAGACAATCCTCCTGCACGCGTCGTCGGTTCTGCAGCAGATTAATGTCCGAACCTTTATCTCTTCAACGCTTCAGAAGCTGAAGGACAAATCGAACGCATCGGGCGGCGATGCCGTGAAGAATTTTGCGTTAACGCTGCAGCAACTTGTAGGGCGGGCCGCAAAGGAGAACAAAGAGATCTTTATAGCTGATGGGCTACAGTCAGAGCTGGATCAGCTGTTCCACGCAACGAACAACCAAGAGGTGAAGAGCCGGTGGGACGAGATGAAGCGGCAGTAAGTAGCAGTGTGTACTGCTCTACTAGATAGTCAATTTTTTTTGTTTTTGTATGTGCGCTTGTGGCCCGCAGTGTCTGTCCAGTTTGGCGACAGCACTTTTTGTCTTCATTTGTAAATCCAAAATACTAATTATACTGCGATTGTGATTTTTATTCGATTGCCGATCTCGGTTATGTTTCTCAACTAGTTTGATCTTTCAAACTAAAAAAAAAAAAAAAGATACAAAGAAGAAAAGAAACAATCAGGTAGTTTCCAATGGCTATGTGCACGAAAAAAAAAAATGTATCGCTTTGATGCAACACGCTGAGGCACTCAGAAAAGAAAAAAATCCTGTTTTATCTGGTTCTGAAAGAGCCGCATTATTTTACGAGTTTACGACCTCGTGGTGGTGCACGGTGTGGAAATGCGCGTCCATAAAAAGCAAGGCAATTGCGCGTCACGCCGCTGTCGAAGTGTTTATGCCACAAAAAATAATGTGCTGGGTCGCTATGTCTGAAATTCGAGCTGGGGCTGCTGCGCATTTGCAGGTACCTTGGGGGGTAGTCCTCGCACCCCCCGCTTCCTACCTTACAAAAAAAAACTTTTTTTTTTTTTCTTTTTTTTTCCAAAAAATACTTTTTATTAAAAAATTTTTTTTTTTTTTCCCCCTTCTTATAAAAAAAAAAAACTAAAAAAAAAAAAAAAAAAAATAATTTTTTTTTTAATTAAAAAAAAAAAAAAAAATATATTCAAAAAAAAAGTGTTTTGAAGCGCTGGAATGGATGACATCCGTGTTTCCTTCGCCTTTCTCACTCCCCGGTCGCTGGAGTGCTGTTTTGGTAGAAGCCCCAGTCTCACAGATAGTGGCAGCTCTCAGCGTGATGTCGACGACGTCAGCGACAGCATTCCATGTCGAGTTGTGCACGTGAGGTTGCTTGACTTCGAAGGCGGTTCTGCGCGTGTGCTCCGCTTGTCATTGTGGCGAGATGCGGTGATGGGCGATCTTTATGACGCTTTGCGTCGCGACGAGGTTCGCAGAAACGCCAATGTTGTCTGCTTTGAACTGGCGAAGGGAACGCCACGGCACGGCACTAGTTTAGCCATCTCGCGAGTACTCAAGCGGGACGACTGGATACCCACTGTTGTGTTCGCACAGCGTGTATGGCAAGGTGCAGACCCTGCGTTTGTGAAACAGCAAAAGTGGGTCGCTGTAAATGTCCTTGCATGCGCTGCGGATGGAGAGATTTTTCTCGCGCATATACCCTTTGTTGTGCCACTAGCATCTGGGGAATTGACGAGAACGGCACTTCTTGCATCTGTTGCGCAAGTGCTTTGCATGAGCTCAGAATGTGAGGAGCAGCTGCGCAGCTGCGTCGTTCTTGCGTGCCGTTTCGATGGACAAAGAATCACCCTTGAGGAGCCGCTTCTCGGAGAACTTTGTAGGAGAACAGGTTGCGATTATGTACAATAGTTTCGACATCGGCGACGTTGTCGTGGTGGCGACACAGTGGTATCGAGGCACTAAGCGAAGCCAAACGCCAATTGTGCAGGGTGTCGTTACCCGTCGTTTTGTCCAGGATGGCGTGCTTTTCTTCGATGTGAAGGAGGTCGACACATCTGTGGTAATTGAGAAGCTGTCGTGTGTTCAGCTTGTTCCTTTATAGACTGCTACCATTTTCAAATAAAATAGAGGACAGGGGAAAATGAAACTTTAAATCAGAATATATAAGAAAGACACGGTTGCAGAAAAGTGACATTTTTTTTTCTTGTATATCCGATGAGAAGTTTATAGTTCAAAGCACTCGAATGTTGTGCAGAGTTTAAATTACGTTTGCGCACTTGCAGCAACAAAAGCGAGCGAGCATTGCGGAGAAAAAAAGATAAAGCCTACGACGCTATGGCAGTCAAACTTCCGCGACTTGAAAGTCTTACTCTACCTGCTTTATGCAACGAATCACATAATCTTCTTTTCTTCCGCTTCCGATGCGTTTTCTCTTGTGCTTTGTATTCGTTCCGCTTATATGTCTGCTTTCCCCGAAGCTCCTCTCAACTCGCCTTTGAACAACAGCAAAAAATGAGCTCCGATTGGGCACTGCCGTTGCGGAAGGTTCCTGTCCATACCACTAAGGACACGTCGGTGGCGTGGAACACGGTGCATCTGTGCTACGAGCAGACGCTCTTCGGACAAATCACGAGTTTGCGGTACAACTGCTCCGGATCGCTGCTTGGCGGAACGTCAACGAACCAGTTCGCCATTCTTCGCGTTCCACAAACCGATGGCGTTGTTGTCAACGAGCAGACGGAGCGCAAGAACTACTCGATCCGGTTCCGCGAAGATGACAAGCTGTACGTCCAGGCTGTTGATCAGCGCGTGCTTGTGAAGTCGGCGGAGACAGCCTTTGAGCGGCAGTTTCTGGGTCACTCCCGCGATGTTCGTGCGGCGGTTTTCCTTGGCAGGCACAACTTTGTCTCCGCCAGCGACGACACCACGATCAAGCTCTGGGATCTAATGAGCGACGACGACCTCGGTACCGCGCGCACCCACACCGACTACGTGCGCGCGCTCGAGCCTTACACGGGCGGCGCATTTCTTAGCGGCTCGTACGACCACGTAGTAAACCTGTGGGATCCGCGAACTGGATTCGATGCGCCACTACAGACATCCGGCTCAGTCCTCTCGCAGGCCGTCGAGACGCTATGCTACGTACCCGATGCGGATATTGTCGCCGTCGGCGCGGGCGACCGTGTGACGCTGTTCGATCCAAGAAAGGGCCTTACAACTCCCCTCTTTGACGGCTCTTTTCACACAAAGTCGGTCGTCTCCGTGGCGTACTCGCACAAGTTCCGTAGTTTGCTCACTGGCTCGCTCGACTGCCGCGTGAAGATGTTTGCACTGGACGGAAGCGAGCTGCGCTGCATCTCCAGCAAGCGTTTCGAGAACGCGGTGACCGCGGTGGCAGTGCATCCGGAGTCGACGGAGTACGCTGTGGGCAGCGCGACGGGCGAACTGAACGTGTTCCGCTTTAAGGAGACGGAAAAAGAGGAAGACGAGGACGAGCACATGCCGGCGGAGTTTGCGTTAGGGAAGAGCAAGCCAAAGTCAAAGGAGCGGGTTCTCCAAGACAAGCTGAGCGAGGTGCAATTTCAGCTGCGCAGCTACCAGTACAGCAAGGGACTCAAGACGGCTCTTTACTCCCGCCACCCCGATGTGCTAGTTTCCACGTTCGAGGAGCTGGTGCGACGCGGTGCGCTCCACGTTGCGCTGAACAACCAAAACGACCGTACCGTTGTGCGTGTGCTTCGCTTTGCCACGGAGTACGTGGACAAGCCGCAATTCACTGACACGATGCTGGTAGTGTTCGAGACCATTTTTGAAATTTACAGCGCTTCAGTAGGGAAGAGTGTCTTTTTCCACCGTGAGATGCTCAAGGCGCAGAAGAGGGTTGGCGCCTCGCTTGCGGTGATGCAACGAATGGAGAGGACAATGGGGATCATGGACCTCATCGTGAACTCCGAGTAGCGGGTAGCTGCTGGTCAGGCAAGAGCATGGCAGTCTAGCTTTGCTCTTGGAGGTGCTTCGTTGACGATCTTTTTGAGCCGTCAAACATAATTTTGATGTGACGTTCTACAGCGTTTGTGTTCATGCGCGGAAGCGCGACGCTGCCGCCCGAATTGTGTTGTCTAATATGTTTCAGCGTGTAAGCGCTTTAAGTGCCTCGTGTAAGCAAACACAAGAAAAAAAAAGGAGAAAATGGGAGCCAATTGTGTAGCCGCGAAAACTAAAACGGTGACAGCTGTGTTGAAAGATCGGAACATAGAAGCAAGATGCGCCGCGATGTGGAGCGGGAAAAGCAGAGCTCGCGCCGCCGAGCCGTGTCCTAGCTTTGTCCTTCTGCGTCTTTTGCATAATTTAAAGCGGTACTCAACTACGTGAGAGCTATCTAGCGCAATCGTAGCGTTGCCGATGTGTGTCACTGAGTTTCGTATTGTGTATGTTTTGCTTTAGAAACAAACAAAAAAAAAAACCCTGTGTTATGGTGAGGCTTTTACCGCAAACGATCTTTTCTTGCAAGCAACTCTCGCCATCTTTTTTCTCTTGTCGAGTTGCTCTTCTGTGCCATATTTTCTACTCGGTGTTTTACACAGTTCTTCTCTCCTCGACATTTAATTCGAAGTTGTTGTCAAAGCTTTCCTGCTTCGTTTATCGATATAAAAAAACCCTCGTTGCTTTACGAGAAACTTAAAACAAACAAACAAGAGACGATGTTTCGCCGTCTCGCCGCCACCTCTCTCCTCGCGCGCGCGCAGGGTCGCGCGTTTGCCACCACTGCGCCGCTGCTGAACCTGGACTACCAGATGTACCGCACGGCAACTGTTCGCGAGCCGGCTCCGCAATTCGCCGGCAAGGCTGTTGTGGATGGCGCCATCAAGGAAACAAAACCAACCCCCAACAAGGGAAAAAAGGGGGGGTTGTTCTTCCCCCCCCCACCCCCCCCCCTTTCCCCCCCCAAAGACACACCGCCCCCCCCCCAAACCACCCCCCAAAAAAAAAAAAAAAACCAAGGGGGGGGGGGGGGGGGGGGCGCCCCCGACCACCCCCCCCGGGGGGGGGGAAAAACCCCCGGGAAAAAGGGGGGGGGGGGGGAGAAAAAAAGCCGGGGGGGGGGGGAAAAGAAAAAGGAGAGGGCGGGCGACCAGGGGGTGCTTATCGAGGAAAAGGGGGGCGCCCCCCCCCCCCCCCTCCCCCCCCAAAAAAAGCCCCCCCCCCCCCCCCACCACCAACAACCCCCCCCCCCCCCACGCCCCCAAAGAGGCCCGGGGCGCGGCGGGGGGGTCCGGACGGGGCAGGAGAAGGGGGAGGGGGGGGGGGGGGGGGGGGGGGGGGCCAGCCGACTATGGACCCCAAGAAGGCTGCTGACTTCTTCAGCAAGATCCAGTAGTGGAGGACGCAAGCTTCTCTTCTCTCTTTTGCTTGTTCTTTGCCATGCTTTTCTCACCCAGGCCTTCACTTCGCACTTTGTCAGTTTGTGTACCGTTCTGTGCCAAGGTGGAGGCAGCGAAAGAGCGTGAACGGACGCTAAACGAGCACGCATACACATACATGTGCTTCTGGTGCATAAAGAAGAGCTTTTTAATTTATTTATTGACTGCGTCTTTCTCTCCTTAAGCACACAGGTCGGTGCCAGGTGGGAGAGGAGGCTTGCGATAACGATTCTCTTTCTATCTTCGGGCTATCCTATTACTATTCTTCCTTTTTGTCTCTTTACAACTTGTGTAGTGTGGGTTGAATTCCACCCATCACAAACGTGAGCGAGTCCCAAAATGAAGCCACGAATGAGACCTTTCTGTGCCACAGAGGCTGCACGGCTGCAACCTCCGCAAGTATCCTGAATATGAGGGGCGACTATGCTTTTGTTGTGGTGCCTGGCTGGTGATTACGCAACGCGACTCGCTCTGTGTCTGTACTCGCCAGCGCCGCGGGACTTGATGCTCCGTGGTGTGGAGCCGTTATCACTCTCCGTGTAGTTCTCTGTGCAATTTTTTCGCGCTGCTGCGCATCACTAGCGGCTGCTGTTGCATTTGCAACAACTCAAATGTCGGTTACCCTTCGCCACTGTCTGTTTAGCTGCAGTCTACTTGTTGCTCTGCAAACGATCTAAAGCAAGAATTTCTGCTTTCCTTTCCTCTCCTTCTCTGCGTCTGCGCCATTATCAACGCCAAAAGAATACAAGAGCAGTTTTTCAAGACGAGTAGTCAGCACTCATTTCACCGGCATAAACAGTTCTTTTCAGCACTTTCCTCCTCTTTAGTGTACACATGTCGCGCCTCAGCATCCCGCCGAAGACGGAGAAGCGTCCCGGCATTGCCGTGGGCAAGAAGTCGAACCCTGTGGTGTTCTTCGAGATTAGCATCAACAACAAGGTGGCGGGCCGCCTCGAGATGGAGCTGTACGCGGACACCGTTCCGAAGACCGCCGAGAACTTCCGCGCGCTTTGCACCGGTGAGAAGAACAAGGGGCGGAGCGGCAAGCCGCTGCACTACAAGAACAGCGTCTTCCACCGCGTTATCCCCAACTTTATGCTGCAGGGTGGCGACATCACCCGCGGCAACGGAACTGGCGGCGAGTCGATCTACGGCACCACGTTCCGTGACGAGTCCTTCTCAGGCAAGGCGGGCAAGCACACTGGCCTTGGCTGCCTGTCGATGGCAAACGCGGGCCCCAACACAAACGGCTCGCAGTTCTTCATTTGCACGACGTCCACGCCATGGCTCGATGGCAAGCACGTCGTTTTTGGACGTGTGACGCAGGGGCTGGACCTTGTGAAGAAGATTGAGCGCCTCGGCTCCGCGTCCGGCAAGACGAGTGCGCGCGTCACCATCTCCGACTGCGGCGAGGTGAAGGAGACGGCAGCGCCGGAGAAGGCTGCGGAGAAGAAGCCGCCGGTGGTGCCGAAGCCAACAGCTGCGGCCAAGGAAGTCCAGCCGAAGAAGGTCGCTACGCCGCCTGCCGCACCTCCAGCAGCGAAGGCGGAGAAGAAGCGTGAGCGCAGCGAGGACGAGGACGAGGCGCGCATGGCCCGTCTGCGTGCCAAGAAGGCAAAGCTGGCTGCCCTGCGGTCGAAGGCTGAGGGCAGCGAGTGAGACAACGTTTAACTTCTCTTTCTTGTCTCTCTGCGATGCCGACTTTAAACAAAAAAAATTACTAAATTCGTTAATCTTGTTACAATAGGAGCACTCCGCATCCTGTCTTTAATCTAAGACGTGAGAGCCCCGCGGCTCCCAAGCTGGTCGAAACAAAGGTAAGGTGAGATTAAAAGAGAGTTGAATATTCTCTACCAGACAGGTTGTCCTGTGTGTGTGTATTTGTGTGCGTGTGTTCAAAAAAAAAAAAAAGGTTTCCAAAAAAAAAAAAAAACACTATTTCACTGGTGTGAATGCGTGCTAAATGTGGCAGAGACACCAGCCAATGCAAAGCACACAAAAAGGAAAGTCAGTATTCTTCTTATATTTGCACGGTAGTGAGCCAGTTGGTGCTGCCGCGTTGTTGTCCCTCGTCTGTTGTACTCCTCCATAGTTTTCTCGTTCATTGGCTTTCACTCACCACGCACAATATTCTTTTCTTTTCCTTTCCTTGTTTGCCGAGTAGCGCGAGGCGGCAACCAATCCTCTATCCTTCGCGTCTCGACGCCGGCACCGTGCTGCATAGCTCGGTTCTCAGCGGCGTCTGTTGTCAACAAAGCGCCTGCCAGACAGGCCGCAGTAAAGAGTGAGCTCAGTGAGAAGGAGGGCGTGCAGCCATTAGACGCCGCCGCTCATCATGCTGCGGTGCCTCACCAGCACGCTGCTCTACCAGTTCAAGGATGTGAGGAGCAAAACAATCTTGGAGAAGTTGGCCAAAGCAAAGATTAAGGCGGGGACGCATCCAGATGAGGTGGACATGGAGGAGCTGGCGCGCGAGAGTGGACTGGCTCCGTCGAACAGCGCGAGCATGGAGAGCTTTGTGCAGGAGAAGGAGACCGTTCTCGGCATGTTACAAGAGCAGCGGGTGCGCCGGATCGCGCGTCGCGAGGCGTTTTTGGAGTGGCAGGCCGGGCAACGGGAGAAAGGTGCCGCCCATCGACTCCTCCGGCAATCCAGAAAGGCAGAGAAGTACAAACAGCGGCACTACCACGCGGTCAGCGGGCGGATGGTGCCCGTATTGGCAGCAAAAAGCGATTCGTCCAGCACCACCGAGTGCCGCAACCAACGCAGCAACCACACCAACTCCGACTACCGTCTAGGCAACGCAGATGCGCATCGTTGGGAGAAACTGCATCTCGTTCTCGGCAAGAAGTAGGTTCCTTTTCTTCACATCTTTGTCCCTATCAAACGAAGTGTGAGATGTCGCTACTCTTCACATACTTTGCGCTCTACAGCCACTTTCAGTGTTTTGCCGCAGATGCGGCACGTTCCGCTCCCCTTTTTTTTTAGACGCTATGAGTGAACTTGTGCAACGGGGTATTTTCCCCTTTAATGCTGCTCAGCAAAGACAGAAAAGAATAAAACAAGGAGCACTCGAAAAGAGGCATTGAGGGACAACTGAAAGTGAGAGGGCCACGTCACTATCCAGCGCTCTCCTTCTTTTCCGCGAGCGGTGATCAAAAAACAAAAAATTGGAAAAGAGTGAGAAGCGAAGGAGAGGACACACGATGCTGCGCATAATTTGCTTTTCCGTGTCCCTTCCGCTGCTTGTGCCGTTGCCGCTGGTCGCTTCTGATTCGCCTCTAAGAAGGTCGATCTAGCAGCCGATGCACCACGTGTGTTGTGGCCTCTATCTAAAAAAGCAATTTTTCCTTTGCTCTTTAAAACGTCTTTTTACCCTCCCGGTCGCTCTTCCGTGGTGTCACAGTATTCCTATTGAACCTGGTGCATTTTGCGTGACGCACTTGGAAGGGAGTTCAGCACCAACAAAAAACACTAAAGAGAAAAAAAAACAGCAGGAAACGTTTGATTGGTTGGTGTGAACCTGCGATTGCGCGTAGTGCACAAGCCTCTCTTATCGTGTCTCGGCGCTGAAGCACACAAACGCTGTGCAGCTGCGTTTCTATCGGCGTGTGCAGCTTCGACTTTTCAGCTCTGTGAGCGCCTCTTTCCCTCGGTTGTGAAGCACCATGTTCACGAAGTTTCTCTCTCGCGTGAGGGCGATGCCGCCTCGATCTGGTGACTGGGCAAAGCGGCTGGGTCCTGTTGCTCTCATGGGCTACAACGGTGGTGCTCCGGCGAGCGGCGTCAAGCTGCTGGACAACTTCTACAAGAGCTCGTGCGACTGCGACATGTACGCTGAGCTCACGTTTCACGAGCCGGGGCCTGTCGAGTGCCCGCCGGAGACGGTTGCTTTTCTTCCGGTGATCAAGTGCGGCAACATGCTCGACGAGGGCGTGCGTCACGAGGAGGTGTCGCGGGACGACTGGTACCTCGCCACGACGGAGGCCACCACCGAGCTGCTTGAGAAGGGCTACACGCCGATCAGCGCGGGCGGAAACGGGTCGGCCACGCTGGCCATGGTGGAGGCGTACAAGAGGCTCTTCCCTACCGAGGATGTCGTGGTCATTCACTTTTCCGCAAGGCCGTCGCTCAACACCCCCGACAAGCCCATCCGCGTGCTGCTCGAGAAAAAGCCTGCTGAAGGGTGTCATCGAGATTGGTAACCGCTGCGTCTCCTCAGAGGACCGCAAGGTACGGAAGCAGAACAAAGTGATGTACATGGACATCCAGGCCATCTACGCGAAGGGCTACTTCTGCATCCGCGACATCCGCAACGACTACCCGGTCTTCATCAGCATCGACGCCGACGTTCTCGACCCCGCGTTCGCTCCGGGCGTGGAGGCGCCGGTGCCTGGCGGCTTCACGACGCGCGACCTCCTCCACGTCCTGACAAGCATCCGCGGGCCGAAGGTGGCGGGGATCGACATCCACGGCTACCGCCCAGAGCTGGACATCTGCCGCGGCGATGGCCTGGGGCTCACCCAGATGGCGCTTTCCAAAGTGCTGAAGGAGTCCGTCTTGAAAACATTCGCGATCTCAACCCAGACAGAGGAGGAGGGACTCGAGCGGGTGCGCGTCATGCAGCGCCAGGGCACCATCTCCGATAACCCCTACCCGGACTACTGAAGCTGAGGCGCGACTGGTGGAATGCGTATGAGGTGAAGGCGGTCTCGCACGCTCTCTCTGTGTGTCGGCCTCTGGAAAGCGCGCCAAGTTTGAGTGTGTGTGTGCATTCACTCTCTCCCAGTGTGTTTCTTCTTTTTATTCTTGTGGCGCTTTTGTGACATTTCTACAGAGTTTTTTTTATTATTTGATGGTTGAAGCGGCCGCCCACGCAAGAACGAAGTAGAAGGCGAATGTAAGAGCCCTATCGAAGAGGCGCTTTGTTTCTCCTCGGCGCCTTGAAGAAGACTTGATAGGTGTATTGAAAAGAGTGATGAGAAGGAAAAGGGAGGTATAATAGTGCCACCTGAGTGGCTGCGGTGAGACCGTTGACAACACTGTTTTGTAAAATAAATTATTGAAGCATTACGCGGCACCGCTCTTTCCATCACAAAGGTTCACGTGTCCGTCATCCCTACTCCTGGCGCGTCTAGCGTCTGCAATCACCGCAACATCTTCTGTCACTCTTTTTCTATTTTTATCCCCCGTTTCTCTCCTGCTTTATAAAAAAATATATTTTTCCAACGAGCTTTTGCTTGGTGTTGCTGCAGAGCAACACTTTCTGAACTTTCTCCCCCCCCTCCCCCCACCCAAAAAAAAAAAAAACAAACACCCCCCACCAAAAATTCTTTATTTTTTAAATTTTTTTTTTTTCACCCCCCCCCTAAAAAAAAAAAAAAAAAAAAAAACCCTTCTGAAATTTCTCCCCCCCCTCCCCCCCCACAAAAAAAAAACCCCCCACAAAAACACCCAAAAAAAAAATTTTTTTTTTCCAATTTTTTTTTATTTAAACCAAAAAAACAAAAAAAAAAAAAAAAATCTTCCTTCCACTTCCAGCACATACACTACCGCATTTAGAATATAAAGCAAATGTCGGACGAAGGTGCCATGGTGCCGCTGGAGGAGTCGCAGCACTCCTTTGCCAGCGAGCTCGACCGGCGGCGCAGCGAGGCCCGCGCGTTGGAGTTCCAGGTGTCCCGCAAGGAGGCGGAGCTGCAGCGGGCGAAGGAAGAGCAGGCGCTGCTGAAGGAGATGCGCACTGTGAATGAAATGATCATCCACAAGAAGGAGCGGCAGCAGAGCGAGGGGGCGGTCAGTGGGCCTCAAGATCTCGCCAGAGTCGCTCGCGGAGCTGAAGGAGCTGGACGACGCGCTGAAGCTGGAGAACCGCAAGACGGCGGAGCTGCAGCAGGTGGCGGACATCACTTCCCACCAAATGGAGGAGGTGGAGCGGTCGCTGGAGCAGACGGAGGGCCAGCTGGCGGCGGCGAAGCGCTCGACCGGCTGGGACCTCGATCGCAACTCCGCCCGCACGGAGGCGGCGATGGAGAGCGAGTACCGCGAGAAAAAGATGCTGCTGACGTCGCTGACGTCGGAGCGGCGGACGCTGACGGAGTTGACGGAGCGGCTGAAGCGGCAGGCTGAGGAGCTGCAGGACAAGACCGCCGCCGCGGATGAGCTGGACGACCGCTTTGCCGAGGCGGAGGAGGAGATGCGCCAGCTGGACACCCTTCACAAGGAGCTGGAGGAGCAGGTGAAGAGCAACGAGCGCATCCAGAGGAAGACGGAGCGTGTGCTCACCGTCGCCAGCAGCGAGGACAAGTACAAGACGATTCGCCAGCTAGAGGGGGACAAAAAGGTGCTGCACAACAATCTGTCGAAGCTGCGCGAGACAAACGTGAGCAACTCCAAGTCGATCCTGTCGCTCGAGGTCCGCCTGCGCCAGCTGGAGACGCGCTTAGAGTCTGTCAACGTCTTCCTGCAGGAGGTCTTCGCCGAGGTCGAGGACGACGAGCCGATGGAGGACGTGCAGGACAACGCTGCCGAGGTGCCGTTAGTCCGCTTCGAGGAGCTGAGTGCCGCCCTGGAGCTCTCGCGCGAAACGGTGGCGCAGCGCGATGCTCAGCTGGACGAGCACGACTCCAAGATTGAGCAGCTTGAGCGGAAGATTCTCATTCTGCAGAGCGCGATTGCGTCGCGGCAGGTCTCGTCGCAGGTGCAGTCGCGCGCGAGGGACAAGGAGCAGCGGGAGATCTCCAAGACCCACTCACGGCGCCGCAACGAGCTCCAAGTGGAGCGTGAGCAGCTGGCCATTGAGAATGCAACGCTGCGGGAGCGCCTGGCCCAGCTGCAGTAGGCTGTGAGGAAAACCTCCAGTCCCGTAGAGAAAGCTAGGAGAAAAGGACAAATAGGGGCAGCTCCCGTTCGCGGTAGACACGCGCACGTTCCCACGCACTCACAAACACACACATGACACTACTTAAACGTAATTTGCAGGTACGTGAGTCTGCTCTCGCAGTGACCTTGCCGTGCTAGAGAATAAACAGGCCGGAATTGCTCCTCCGTGCTTTTTCTTCGACTATGGTGTGAGATAAAATTCGCAACTTCTCTGTTTACACGGCACACCATCCAATCCCAGCACGAAGTGCACACTTCCAGAAAGTGAACTCTGAAAAACGGTGCTTTTCCTTTCTATAAGCACAGAGGGGCAGGCGCCGTTGGTGTTTTGACACTGACCTACAAGATGGTCCGTCTACGCTTGTCATTGTGGTGATGCCCTCTCTTTTTGTATATGCATCTTAGTGTGTGAGCATCTAGTGTGGTCTTTCTTTGTGAATCGGAGGCTGCCCGCTATTTTGTTTTATGTTCCGCTGTCGTTTTTTTTTTTTTGTTACTCGTGTTGTTTTTCCTTTCCCGCACGTGGCCGATTGCGATGCGAGAAGGCAGACTTTTCGATGCTGCGCACTGTTCATTGTTTAAAACGAGCAAAAATGCCACACTTTGTTTTCTGACCTTGTTGGCTCATTCTTTCTCCTCTTCAACTGTACAGACACACCACTGGTGGTTTCTTTTTCTTTTCTACCTTTTTTGTATCTTCTGTTCTAGTTGTTGCCGCCTAGAAGCAACAATGAAGGCGTGTAATGCTACCATTGCGGCTCCAGGATTTCCTGCCGCGTGCCTTTTTCCAGGTCCAAGGTACGCGATGGAGGTGCGAAAACTCTCTGTTGCCCATCCTCTGGCTGTGCTGTTCGGCTTTGCCGAGCTCCATATCGCGCTACGTTGCTGGGCAGCAGCACACACCCACACACACACTAGCGCACACGCGCGACCGCGTGCGTCTAGCGGCAGTATCTCGAAGCACATTCTGTTTGCGTGTGTGCGTGTGCGCCATTGCTATTTTTCCCCTTCAACCTTGAATGACTTTAGCGTCGCGTTCTGTTCGCTGCACGTGTTTGCCTATGTGTTGGCGTGCACGCACGTGATCGCCTCGCGTTCATCCGCCTCTCCGCTGTCACCGTAATCTTGCTGCTTCTTTTCTTTCTGTCTCTCAATGTCATTTAGATTACAACACTCGTCTTCCAAAAGTACAGCGGACGACCGCTACGTCTCACATTTAGACAACTACATTTTTTTTTGTCCTCTCGGCTACGCTGCCCTGGCGGGCGTGTATTTTCGTCCTTATTCCTTTTTCTCTCTCTGTCGTTCCGTCAAGCGGACTGCGCTGCGGATGGCATCTCTTGTCGAGGACGTGAAGAGCGACTTTTCCCTGTCTCTCTCCGCCGACTATGTGGAACGCTGTCAGCAGGCAAAACCAAACCTCACATCCTCTGAGCTGTACCAGAGGGCTCTGCGGGAAAACCTGCGTGACATTTGCGGCGCAAGCTTGCTCCCCTACGGCGTCGCAGCACAGGTGAGTGCCACACTGCCGAGCTCGGTGGTGCTGCAGATCAGTAACTCGCGCGACGCCACGCAGCCGTTGCGGCCGTGTGCCGATGTCGCAGATGAGGACGTCATCTTGAATGCCGCAATGCAGCGGAACTCCGACAAGCGCCTGCTGCGCTTACTGCTGACGGATGGCAACGTGGAGATCCCTGCGCTGGAGCTGACGACGTTGCGTGTGTTCCGCGGCATTCCCATCCCGGGAGAGAAGATGCTGATCCATAAGGACGCCGAGGTGCGCAACGGATGCATCATCCTGTCAGAGAACAACGTCACTCTGCTTGGGGGCGAGGTGCAGCAGCTCAAGCAGGACTTCTTGGCCCACCGTCGACGGCTGGAGGCGGGCTACCAGACCAGCAGTGGCCTCAACGGGGCACCGCGGTTCGAGCCGCTGCAGCTCGGCCAGCAGTACCGCGGCTATCCCGGGCCATCTGGACCGCCACCGAGCACACACGGTCTCGCAGCAGGTGCCCCACCTGCGTGGGGAGGCGACAACACCAGCCACGGCCAGAGTCGCGGCCGCGGTGGCGCCTTCAACAGCGACCACCGCGGCGGCGGGGCACGGGGGCGTGGTGGCGGACGCGGCCGTGGTGGCGGTGACCGCGGGAGGGGCGGCGGCGGACGCGGTTTTAACAGCCGCGGCGGTGGCGGTGACGGTGGTCGGGGGCGGGATGGTGAGAGCTACCGAGGGCGAGGCCACGCGGGACCCTACCACGTCGACACGTCCTACGCACCGCCGCCGGCGGAGAGATTCCCTGAGATAAACGAGGCAAACTTTCCACGACTGAACTGAGGCAGGCAGCAGGTTTTCGAGCAAAAAGGGAAAAGAATGAGAGACAGTCAGTGGTTGAAGTGCGGGTGATCTGCCGCTTTGCTTTTCCATCTCTCCCGCTTGACGAAAGGTCGACGCCGCATCCTTTTCTCCTATTCCTCGATAGGAAAAGAAACAAACAAACACACAAACAGCAACAGCTTCAGTGAAGAGCATTTACTACAACCAGTAGAAGAGTCGAGCGCCACCCTGGTCGTTAAGAAAAAAAAATAGTAGTGGGGCTTTGCGCTCACTCTTCGTTGTTGTACGCTATGAGTGGTGTCGGCGGCAGAGCCGGAACCGCTGGTCGCATGCGCGCATCTCTCTGCACTTCCTCGCAATGCTACGTGCGTGTGTAGCTTTAAACAATGTACAATGCCCTCAAACATCGCGACCCGGCGGCTGAGTCGTTGCACACTGTGCACTCTGCACGCTCTCTCTTCTTTTTGATCTCCTCTCCACACCCTCTATTAGCGGTTTGCAGCGTTGGGGCCGCAAAACTTGTCTTTTTGTTCTCCATAGGTGTGCTGGTGGCAGTCCATGTCCGTAGCTTCTTGCACCTCCGCCACTCGCACTGCTTCTGCAGTTCCACTGGAAGGTGTGGGTGCGACGCACAGCGAGTGTCATCGCGTCATTGCAGCTGGCGGAGATGCGAGGTACGACCAGATCGACGCGCTGCGGGCCTTGATGCGTTGCGATGCACGCTTTGAGTGGGCCGACGTCGCCCGCACTGGCGCTGCTCCCGGCGTGCAGGTTCTGGTGCGTCGTCGGGGCAGTGCAGTTTTAACCCCGTTATCATCTCAGGCCGATGCGAAGCTGCTGGCGCTCCTCGAGGCAGACAGCATCCCGCAGTACATCTGGCCTGCTGCAACCGCAATGCAGCAGTGGGTTGTGGACCATCAGGAGACGTTTACCGGCCGGACGGTGCTCGAGCTGGGCTGTGGAACCGGCGTCGTCGGCTTCACGGTGGCCAGGTACGCCAAGCTCGTCGTTCTTAGCGATGCCTCTGCTGTGTCGCTTGCCATGGCGCTGGAATCCCTCACACACAACGGGCTCGGCAACTGCTGCGTTGCTGCGCTCTCGTGGGGGCGGGAGGATCAGCTGGCGCGCATCAAAGCAGCTTGCCGGCGTCGAGGCGTTCGACATCGTTCTCGGCAGCGATGTCTTTTACTTTAGTAGCGCGCTGAGGAGCGGCTTGGTCACGGCGCGAAGCGTCTTTGGTGCCGCCAACAGTGACGATGCCGCCTTCTTCTGTGGGAGTGTCGCGCGGTCGGAGCGCATGGAGACCGACTTGGAGGAGATGCCGCTTCACGAGGGCTTCGAGCTGCACAGCTTTGTGGCGGACGGTCCTTTCCACCTTTACCACTGGAAGCTGGCGCGTCCGGAAGACACCCCAGCTTCGTAGTATTTTTGTGTGTGCATGTGTGTGTGTGTGTTTCTCTGGCGCTTTCCTGTTCTGCTAGTCATAGCCGCTACACACACACAAACGCGCACACAAGATTTTGAGGTTTGCTCACGCGCAAGTCAAGAAATGCAACACCGTACACACGACGGTAGCGATTTCTGGTGGCTTGGCCGTAGTGGCGATAAGACGCCGCCGGTCGCCGCTTCGGGTTTGCTTCTGCAGTTAAAGCCCTTTTTGAAGAGACTTTACAACCACTTTACAAAATTAATAGAAACTGATGGTGCTCGTAATGTTGTAGCGCGTTGGTGATCTTGACAGCAATGCGGCAGGGTGTGTGGCACGTTTCCCTTGCCGTGGTGGCGGAGCCAGCGTGATGGCAGCGCAGCGACGCGCTTCTTAGGCCGTCTCTCCGTTCTCTCTCTTCCTTTTGACTCCAGCGCCGGTGCTGGTCCTTTCTCTCCGTCCTGCAGCTGCGCTTTCTCTCCGAAGTAGCCACTGCATTGGGCGTCGCGACGTGCGTCACAGACAACTGAACTGTTCGCTTTCCCCTTTCCTCTTCTCTTCTTTTTTGCATCCACTACTCTATTGTAAACCACTCACAAAACACCCCACACCATTGCCCTTTGTGCTCGCCTTCTCTCTCCCGTGTCCTCAACGCAGTTCTAAACGTCGCCATCTAATCTCAAATCCCGCGAACACTTACGTCACTGAAAAGAAGTGTTACGTCACCGCCTCACTGCTTTTCCACACCTGACTGCTGTCCGCACTTTTTGTTTTCTATTTTTTCTCCTGAATTCCCTTCTACTTCTTAAAAACCACCAAAAAACAAGCAAAGAAAGTAAAGCATGTCCGCAGACGATGGCAAGGGAATGAGGGCCGTGATCCTCGTCGGTGGTTTTGGCACGCGTCTGCGCCCGTTGACGCTGACGGCGCCGAAGCCGCTGGTGCCCTTCTGCAACAAGCCGATGATCATCCACCAGATCGAGGCGCTGAAGAAGGTTGGCGTGACGGAGGTCATCCTGGCCGTCGCCTACCGCCCGGAGGCCATGAAGGCGGAGATGGACGAGTGGTCGAAGAAGCTTGGCGTGTCCTTCGTCTTCTCGGTGGAGGAGGAGCCTCTCGGCACTGCTGGCCCGCTCAGCCTTGCTCGCGACATCCTGATGCAGGATGACAAGCCGTTCTTTGTGCTCAACTCGGATGTCACCTGCATGTTCCCTATGGAGGAGCTGCTCGCCTTCCACAAGGCGCACGGGGCGGAGGGCACGATCATGGTGACCAAGGTGACCGAGTGGGAGAAGTACGGCGTCGTCGTTTACTCGCCGGAGACGCAGCAGATTGAGCGCTTCGTCGAGAAGCCGAAGACGTTCGTCGGCGACCGCATCAACGCCGGCATTTACATCTTCAACAAGAGCATCCTCAACCGCATTCCGCCCCGCCGCACGTCTATCGAGAAGGAGATCTTTCCCGCGATGGCGTCCGATAAGCAGCTCTACGCCTTCCAACTCGAAGGCTTCTGGATGGACGTCGGCCAGCCCAAGGACTTCATCTCGGGCATGTCCAAGTTCATCCCGTCCCTCGTCGGCGACCGCGCCAGCGAGGACGTCTATACGGAGGGCGTGCAGCACGCCAAGGGTGGCCACTTCACCGTCGTCGGCTCGGCCCTCATCGACCCGTCGGCCACGATTGGCGATGGCGCTGTGGTGGGCCCGAACACGTCCATCGCCGCAAACTGCGTCATCGGCGCTGGCTGCCGCATCAACAACTCCGCCATTCTGTCCAACACGAAGATGGGCAAGGGCACCTTCGTGTCGCGCAGCATTGTCGGGTGGAACAACCGTATTGGTAGCTGGTGCCACATCGAGGACATCTCCGTCCTCGGCGACGACGTGGAGGTGAAGGACGGCGTTGTGATGATCGGCACCAAGGTGCTGCCCAACAAGGACGTCGGTGAGCACCAGCTGCAGCCCACGGTCATCATGTAACCAATTGCTTCGTGGGAAGCATACATGAATGGTCGAGGGGACGCAGGCTGAGGTCACTGCCGTGTTGCGGCGCGCGCAACCTCCGAGTCTACCGAGAATTTGCTTTCAAGGCAGCCACTCGGTAAGCTAAAGGAGAGGATCTGACTGCGTGCTCGCGCGCCGCGGTGCGCAATTAACACGCGCATATTCCGCGTTCTGAACTCCTCGGTTTTTTTTTTGTGCGTGTGACAGTGTGGTAAAGCCTTGCACACGCAGTGCAAGTTGTGCTTCGCGCCTCGTCACGTTTCTTTTCTGCACGGGTGAGCGACAGAAGAAGAAAAACAAGTGTTTTTGTTTTCCTCTCATTTCCTTTTTTTTTTTTTTACGGCGGTCTCGCAACGATATCATTCTCGGACCGTCATGGCGAAAACAAACTCTATATACGACCGACGCAGCGCCTCCATTGTTTTCTCTTTTTGTACCTAACGTCTCCCTTCCCCCCGCCTTCTCCGTTTCTTATTCACACCTGTTGGAGCATCCGTCGGGAACGTGGCGGAGGGAGAGAGAACGAGATGAGGAGCTGCCGTGAGGCTCCTCCCTCTTCGCTCACAACGTGCTCTCTCCCTCTCTACAATCTGAAGAGAAGGAAAAGAAGGTGTGTATCGTGCGAACTACGACATTGGACAGTACAGCTGCCCCCAATCCCCTGTGGTGATCCATTCGTTGAAAACCCCCGCACTTTTACGGTGCATGGGGTGGTCATGAACGGCGTGATTCGTCTTCCTTTTTTCTTTTCGGCTGGCTGTTCTTCAACAGTAAGCAGAACGGACAAGACTTACTGGTTTTCTTTCTCTTCTCTTTCTTCTCAAGCCGGCGTGCGTGTGTGTGTGTGTGTGTGTGCGAGTCGCGAACAAACACGGAAATTCCGTGGCGTGACGGCTCTTTTTCTGCGATTCACCACATCAACAAAAACTCCATTTCTCTTCCTTTTTCTTCATTGTGCGTCCTGTTCCACACGTTTTACATGATCGGAGCTGTCACAATTTACAAGTGCTGCCTCTGCGGATCGACACGGCGGTGGGCGGGGACGCTGATTCTCCTTTCCAGGCCCTTTTGGTTTACCATCTTTTCGTCTTTTGTTCTAACAATGGTATTCTTCAATACATTAGTGCTCTTTTCGTAAATCACGAAGAACCAAAAACAATAAAAAATATCACAAAAAAAGCGAAAATTAATGACGACAACAACAGCAATGGCAACAGCTACACATTCTACAAGAGTGTCAGAAAGAGAAACAATAAGAGAGAAAAGAAGGTGTTTCGCCCCCTAACATGCGATCGAGGTGGCGACGAGCACTTGACGCGCTATCACACAAAACGAAAACTAATGTGCGACGGCTTATTCCGTCTTTCATTCAGTGTCTTATAAAAATACAGCAGCCGTGTTAGGCCTTCATGTCAGAGAAAGAAAGATTGCCGCCTGTATAATGCAGTCGAAGCGCTGGTGTGATCTCTGGATCATTACGCGTTTCAAACTGATAAATAAGTTCGACACTTTCGCAACCGCCTTTGTTCTCTGCATTTCTTCCCCCCTTGTCTTTACTTTCCCGCGCGATGCCTTGCCTTCTCTCTTTCTTCTTTCGCCTTTGCCTCCACTCCGCAAAACAAACGACGAATGCATCTACTCATTGAAGCAGAGCTGTGTAGTGTGATTTCACACATACACGAGCACACACACACACAAACATACACACATACGTGCACAGAAGCCCTTTTTTCTTTCCAGCATCTTTTTTCCACCTCTTTGTGGGGCCTCTCATACACTTACTCACCGCGGTATCAGCGGAATTTTTTTTTTTTTTAGCGTTCCATTATAACGTGGCTGCCCTCCCCTCCAGCAGAGAACGGGGATGCAGTCATCTGTGAGCACAGAGCTGCAGCGCCTGTGGCTGGATGCGCGCTGTACACCACCGTCTGCAGCGCAGCACATTGAGAAGGTAACCGCGTTTCTCTCCGTCTTCGTGGCAAGCTTCGCCGGCCGTAAGTCACCCACGTTTAGGCTTCTCTTCGGCAATGGGGCGGACCTTGTGGCGCTGCTCTGCCGCGACTACGCCGCCTTGCTGCGCAGCGCAACACAGGAGAGTGCACCGATGCCACCCGCGGCGGCGGTGCTGTCCTCCGTGCAGCTCTTCGCTCAGTCCCTGCGCTCCCTTATCGATACCACTGCCATGTCGAACACAGAGGCGGGCCAGCTGGCCAGCGCCTACGAGACGTACGGCAACTTTAACGTTGTGGCCCTTTCTCTGGTGCTGCACGAGCGCTTTCTCGACTTTGTCCGGGCGGCGGAGGTTGGCGCTTCTGTTGCTGGCAGCGTTGCCCAGACGGATGCTGTACTTCTCGCCCTTGTCGACTGCGTCCTCGCGTGCCGCCGTCGCGAGCTGAACCGCCGCTCCGTGCTGGAGGCGATTGTGGCGGAGCGTGTCTTGGGTGTGGCCGCGACGGCGCCGGTTTTTTTCGAGGTGTCGTCGACCGCGGGCGTGGAGGCGGCGGAGGCGAGTTGCCGCATTCTTCGCCAGCAGCTGCCCAACGTGCTGAACGCCGACATTGCCTCGCAGACGCTGCAGCAGCTGGAGGACGCTCTTGTCTCGTCGCAGCGACGCACCACCGGTGCCGCGGCGGCGCTGCACTCTCTCAGCTGCTTCGCCTGCTTGCTGGAGAACATCCTGTACGTCAAGGAGCTCGTTGGCTTTTCACCGGCGGAGTCGCTCAGCTTCGACGTCATCACGGCCACCGTCCTCAACTTTGAGAAGGAGGTGAGCGAGGAGGCTGCGCCGCTGTTCCGGCGCATTGCGGCGTGCATCCGCGTCCTCGCCCTGGCTGACCGGCCGGACCTCGCGAGCCGCAAGCTGTCCACCCCCGCGATGAACCTTAGCGGCAGCCTTCTCCGGATGCTGCCTGCCTCGGTGGGAAAGGTACAGCAGCGCATTGCTGACACGTGGGGCGGAGGCGACCGTCGCGACGCATCGCCCGGCATCCACTGCGACGGCGCCGTCGACTCGCTCGCCCGCCTCTTCGTTCTGAGCGGGAAGGAGACGATGTCAGAGCTGTACGGCCAGCAGCTCTTCCAGCTGCTCTCCTTGAAGGGCGTCACGTCCGCCGCACTCGGCTTCACTCTCTCTATCTGTGCGGAGAGCGCCGCCACCTTCGGGCCTGGCAAGCTGCACGTCCTTCTCGGCTTCGTCGGCACGCTGCCCTGCAAAGGAGTGGTTGGGCGACTTTCTCCAGTCCGTCGTGCGTCAGCTCGGTGACGGCGCCTTCAGCCGAGCGGACCAGCGGCGAGCCGTGGTGGACTTTTTCATTGACTGGTGCCCCAAGGAGGAGAGCCACATCACCATGGCGCTGGCTCTCGGCGTCGTGCAGGCGGCAGTGCGCTGCATGGTGGGCCTCGCGAAGGACGCTGCGGGAGGCGGGCTAGAGGTCTTTGCCGAGCGCTTCTCGGTGCTCTGCAAGATCGTGGTGTCCTCACGCGACGCCGCGGGCTGCCTGGTCGGTGATGGCTTCTGCCGCTCGCTGCTGCAGGTGATGCTGGCCTCGCTCGCCAGCGGGGAGGTGCACACCGCGGTGCTGTTGCGCGACGCCTTTGTGGCGCTGGTGCTCAAGACGGACCTCTTCTGCGACACTCTGCTGGAGCACATCGCCACGGCCACAAGTGCTCGCACGTGGGCTGTGGCGGCCACGCCGCTGCTCTCGACGCTGGTACTTCTCCTGCACTCCAGCGGGCGGCACCACCGCGCCTCGCTGCCGCACAACTCGATCGAGCTGTGCCTCTCTCTCACGCAGCAGGTTGGCGGTAGCAGCCTGCACCCCGCCGTGGACCGCCACTTAATCGGCTGCTGCCTCAGCTTGCTGCTGGTGCTGGTGAACTACAGCGACGTCTGGGAGCTTGTCGAGAGCACCGTCGGCACCCTCCCGACGTCCTGCGAGCAGATGCAGGACATGCTGGACTTGAGCACTGGCGTCTTCCGCTCCAGCGACAGCCTGGCCATCGCCGAGGGCTACTTCACACACGCAGCGGAGACGACGGCGCGGTGGTCGGGGCCGCACTTCGCCCACTTCGGCCCCTTCGCCGTGCTGCGGGAGCCGTACTGCGAGATGGTGTACCCGGTGAAGCTGCTCGTGCACATGACGGACACCCTCCTCACACAGCGTCGCCCCGAAGGTGACGCCGCTGTCGACGCCGTGGAGCACCTCCTGCTGCAGTCGGGCGTCACGGTGCCCAACGCTTTTGTGGTGGGCTTCATCGTCAAGTGGGAGCGCTTCTCGTGGCTGCGGTGCGTCTCGAACGTGTCGGACAAGCGGCTGCTGCCTCTCCTCTTCACCCGAGCCGACTCCCCCACCGGCATCCTCAAGTGCCAGCAGCTCTGGCTGGAGGCGCTGCGGCCCTCCGTGGCAGACGGGCAGCTTGGCGGGTGCTTCGACGACTTCATCCACTTCGGCGATGGCGGCGGCGCCAGCGGGGGCGTGACGTGCAGCGGCGATGTGTGGCCGCCGGTGGACGCCTACACGACTGGCATGTGGGTCCTCATCAGCCCCATCACCCTCTCCGGCCGGCAGGAGGGGAAGGTGGTGCTCTGGCAGGTTGCCTGGGACGCCGCAGGAAAGCGCTTCACTGTCGCCCTCATGGCCCACACCCAACGCAAGTGCTGCCTCTACACCTGCGACTTTGGCGGCGACGTGACGGCGGTGGAGCTGCCGATGCTGCCGGAGGGCAAGTGGGTGCACGTCGGCGTCACCCACAGCCGCGGGAAGGTGTTTGCGTCGCAGCTGAAGATGTTCGTCAACGGCGTGGAGGTGATGCGGCGGGGATGCCCCTACCCGGTGAGCGGGCTCCAAACCGCTGCCGCCGTCGCCGTCGCGAGCTCCATACCAGCTCTGAGCAGCCGCGAGCTCTGCGTCACTGTCGGCTCGCCAAAAGACACGCCTGGCAACAACGCCACGCTGCGCGTCATCAGCTTCGAGCTGTACGGCTGCGGGGCAACGGCGAAGCAGATGGTGTCCATGTACGCGATGGGACCCTACCACTCGAGCCAGGTGTGGGACGGCGTGGGCCGCCATACAAGTGATCTCCGCGGCGCGTCGCTGAGCGACGAGGCGGTGCGCTGCCTGGAGGCCCACCTGCAGTCCGCCTCCCTCGACGGCGTAGTGCGGGACCAGTGCGTGGAGCTGGTGCAGCCGCCGGCGCAGGTGCTTGTCAGCATTCACGCCTCCGCGATGGGGCAGGTCGCGACCGGATTCAACTATTTGAACAACAAGCAGTGGGCCCTGCACAACATGGCTAGCAACACGGCGGCGGCGCTCTCCCTGCACGGCTACTACCGCCCTCCACGCGGCACCCACACAAACAGCGTCGACGCGCTGCTGTGCAATGGCGCCTTCTATGAGTGGCTGCGGTGGATGGCGTGGGTGGCGACGGAGTCGCAGCAGCTGCCGTGCACGGTGGCGGAGGCGAGGGGCGGCGGCAGCGGCGACCAGCCCGCTGAGGAGGCGGTGGCCAGCGCTCGCGACGCGGTGCGGCACGTCGCCTACAACCTCGTCCACATCTTCAGCCTGAGCAACAAGCAGACGGACCTCCTCCCACTCAGCTGGCGCCGCTTCACCGCGCAGTTCGCCGAGCACGTCTACCACCAGCCGCAGGTCTACCTGCACGACCCCACCGCCGTGACGCTGCTGCTGCAAGTGTGCATGCAGTCGCTGACCTATCGCGATGCCCAGCAGCGGCTCACCGAGGCGCACCTCCTCGCCGACGTGTTCCTCCTCGAGTACGTCTTCTTCGACTGGCGGGTGCTGTCGAACCTGCCGGAGGACTGCTGGGTGGTGGTGGTGGCGGCGCTGCGGCAACTCGTGTCGCCGTCCAACGCCCTCGCCGCCTTCAACGCGGCGCGGCTCCTGACGGCAGACTTTGTAAACGGCTTTGTGCTGGGCCTGCTGCGGGAGTACGTGTCCTTTCCGCGCTTGGTGGCCGCGGTGGAGCTCATCAAGGCGGTCGTCCTCACCGGCCAAGCAACAGAGGAGCTGATGGAGCGGCTGCTGACGGCGTGCCTACTGACAGTGCCGTGCCCGGGCACAGAGGACGGCGACAATAGCCTGGAGAGCCACCTCGGCAGCGTGCTGTCTACCACGTCCATGGCGCACATCGTTCTCGTGCGCAACATGCTGCTCCGCTGCTTGAATGAGATTTTGGAAACATCGCTGAGCGAGGGCAGCACTGGCTTTCTTGCCGCCTTCGCTGCCACCGTGCCGGATTGGTGGTTCTCTGCGATGCTGTCTCCACACTCGCACCCCGTTTCGGCGACTCTTGCGCTGCGGCTGCTCGTGATGTGCTTTCTGCACTCCAAGACGTATCGTGAGGCGATGACGGTGACGCGGGCGGAGGGCATTGCGCTGGCCATGGAGGCGCAGTGCCACCAGCGCGAGCTGATGGACATCTTAGTGCACGGCTACATGGGGCACCTCTGGGCCATCAGCTCCTCGCACGCGCCGTACAACACCGTCGCATGGAGCGGCAAGACGGAGATGGAGGGGCTGTTGGTGCTCGTGCTGCACGTGCTGCGTGCGCAGTGCCAGCTGCTCCTGCGCGGCGCCGCCGTCACGTCGGAGGAGGGCACCGTTCGCGGCTACTTCAGCGCCACCGCCACCGCGGCGGGCTACGGCGGCGGCGGGCGGCTTTGTGTCGGGGGGCGGCAGCAGCGGTGGCGGCGTCTCGCCCACGTCCTCGGCGCTCTACGCCGACTGCGGCACGCGGTGGCGCACAAGGGCACCGCGAGGGAGTCGGCGACTGCCGCCACGGCTGCGCCATCGCCGCTCGTCACGCCGTCGGCGGAGGCACTGAAGGGGTCGATTTGCGAGGTGGTGGAGTGGCTGACGCAGTCGTACCGCCTGTCCAACACGCTGCGCAAGTCGCTCTACCGCAGCAACGGCACCAGCAACCTCATCGACCTTCTCATGTGGCCGGTGCTTGTCGCCCTCCGCGCCAAGGAGGCTGTCCCCATTTCTATCAGCACGGCGAGCGCTGCCGAGGCGGAAGAGGGGTCGCCGACGCGGACGAGTGCCGCGGAGCTGAGCAGCAGCTCCAGCGAGCTGGACGAGACGGACGAGTGGGAGGTGCTGCCCGACCCGTCCACCTTCGAGACGCACAGCTTCGGCCTCGACGCGACCGGCCCGGCGGAGGGGATGGACGGCGTGTACGACGCCTGCAAGCTTTTCTTTCTCACCCACGCCGCCTCGCGAGCCGCGACAACGGACATCCTGTCCATCGCGCGGGGCCGCACAAAAATGAGCAAGTACGTTCTCACCCTCCACCGCGCGCTCTCGGCCGAGGTAAAAGGCATTGGCAGCCAGTCAGAGGACATTCGCCAGGCCTTTCTGTGCTTTGTCTGGCTCAAGGCGTCGGAGCAGTGCATCGACCGCATCTCCCAGTACAGCGCCGGCCCGGTCAAGCGCAACGCCCTGGAGCTGGGCAAGTATGCGCTGGACAGGCTCGTGAGTGGCAGCGCCGTGCCGCCCAACGGCATCGCCGGCTTCTACCGCTTCCTCCTCGCCCGTGTCGAGGGCGACGGCGAGGTGATTAAGCAGAGCCGCACAGCCATTTTTGAGTGGTTTATGTACATCACGAGTGCCTCCTTCTACAAGCTCGAGGCGTCGAAGGTTGGCGTCGTGGTGGACATCGCCTACAACTGCGTCGACACGCTCTTCTCCTCGCCGATGCCGGGCCTGGAGCTGCTGCGGACGGTGGTGGCGCGGCTGCTGCAGGTGACGGTGTGTCTCTGGAATTGCGTCGCCGACGACAGCAACTCCTCCATCCGCAAGATGACGGCGCTGTGGAAGGCGTTGCTGGTGGCGAACCAAGGCAACGGCTCCCTCCCCTCGCTCTTCCGCACCACCAACCCGCCCCTCGATTTGTTCCATGACGGGTTCGACCGTCTGTTGGCGCCGCCGCAGCCCGCGTCCGCCGCGTCCTTCCCCGCCGCCCCCTCCTCCCCCCTCGTCACAGAGACGTTCCCGGCGTGGCTGCGGCACCGCAGGGCCGACGTCGCCGTGCTGCTGCAGACGTGCGGCGGCATCTCCTACACCTTCGTGATGGCGAACGGCGTGGACCACCTCCGTCTCATCACGCGCAGCACCGCCACGTCGATGGCGGAGTGGGAGCGGCAGCGGCGGCGCGTTGCGGCCCTCGTTGCCTCGCACGGGCTCCTCTGGAGGGGCATCTACGCTACCACCACCTTCGTCGACCGTGCCCTCCTCGCCGCCAAGGCCAGCCGCTACCCGAACTGCTACGTGCTGAACGGCGGCGCCGCCGCGGCCGACGCGGCCGACGACGTGCGCAGCGAGTGGTCCCTGCAGGGCGGCGAGGCCGTCGGACGGTGCCGCCGCTACGCGTCGGAGCGCGTCGAGGAGACGGCGAGCGACCCCCTCAACTTCTACATCCGCTACGCCCCGCCGGTGTGTCTGCCGCTGTGCCGGCGGGAGGCGCAGGGCTCCGCGGTGGCGCTGCGGGCCAACGCGCGGGCGGTGGTGGCGAAGGTGGCCGGCCACGGCCCCGGCAGCGCCGTCGTCTTCGCCTGCAACGCCTACCTCGTCCTCGGCACGGAGAGTTACATCTGCACGGTGCTGCTGACACAGCAGGAGCTCATCATCATCACCTGCAGCGCCGTCACCCCCGCCGGCGACTTCTTCGTGGAGCAGGTGCGCGTCCACACCGCGGCGCAGCAGTCACACGCAAAGTCTTCCTTCCTCCAGCAGGCCTTCCGCCTCTTCACGTCTGGGCAGGGCCGCAGCACCGGCAGCACGTCGTCGCAGGCCGCCTTCCGCTACTCGCAGTACTACCGGCAGCTGCAGACGGAGGCGGCGAAGGGGAGCACGTCGCTGGTGTGGCGCGTGCCGCTCGGCACCATCACCTCCGTCCACCAGCGCCTCTTTCAGCACCTCTCCGCCGGGGCTCGAGTTCGTGACCGAGTCGGGCGACTGCGTCTTTCTCGTGCTGCTGGACGACGAGCTCTCCTTCTCCAAGGCGGCGCGCGACCGCCTCTTCGCCTTCTTCGACACGGACTTCGACCCCATCATGGCCAGCATCGCAGCCCACTCCATGACGGAGAAGCAGTGGGGGCTGGCGGTGTGGACGCGGCGGTGGGTGCGGCGGGAGTGCAGCACCTACGTCTACCTCCGCATCCTCAACGACGCGGCGTCGCGCTCGGTGGCGAACCTCGGCCAGTACCCGGTGATGCCGTGGACCCTCCGCGCCTACGACCGGGCCACAATCGACCTCGAGGACGCCGGCGCCTACCGCGACCTGAGCAAGCCGGTGGGGGCGCTGAACGAGGCGAAGGCGCGGCAGCTGCAGAGCCGCTACGCCGAGTGGATCTCTAGCCGACGTCGCCACCGACCCGCCCTACCACTACGGCACGCACTACAGCACCGCCGCCATCGTCCTGTACTTTCTCATCCGCCTGCAGCCCTTCACCGCCCGCTCCATCCGCTTCCAGGGCGGACGGCTGGACATGGCCGACCGCCTCTTCCACAGCATCGCGGAGGTGTGGGGCAACTGCAGCGGCCGCAGCAGCGGCGACGTGAAGGAGCTCATCCCGGAGTTTTTCAAGGTCTCTGCCTTTCTGCAGAACCGCAACGGCGTCGCCCTCGGCACTCGCAGCGACGGCGAGCGACTGAACGACGTCGTCCTGCCTCCGTGGAGTGGCGGCAGCGCTGTGGGCTTCGTGTACATGCTGGCCCTGTCGCTGGAGAGCGAGGCGGTGAGTGCGCAGCTGCACAGGTGGATCGACCTCATCTTCGGTTACAAGCAGGCGGGCCAGGCCGCAGTAGACGCCATCAACGTCTTCAGCCCGCTCTCCTACAAGGAGGGCGTCGACCGCGCCATCAACCACGCCGCCACGGAAGAAGACCGCCGCTCCATCGTCGCCTCAGCTGATAACTTCGGCCAGACGCCGTTGCAGCTCTTTGCGAGGGAGCCGCACCCTGCCCGCAAGGATGCCGCGAAGGCCCGCACCACCCAGGCCGACATGCTGGAGGCGCTAACCGATCTGACGATGCGGCCCTGCATTGGGGCACAGGTGGTGGTGCGCCGCGACGAGGCCATCGCCACCGCCGTCTTCAACGACACCACACTCTTTCTGCTCGACCAGTTCAGCGCCGTTGGCTCCGCACGGCCGGCGCAGCTCTTCACCTACCAACCGCAGATGGACCGCATTCTCTGCACCGCCCTCCGCGGCGACCGCGTCCTGGCGACCGTCAACCAAATCCGGGCCTCCGGCTGCGGCCCGGTGCGCTGCCTCTGCGCATCTCCCCGCGGCACCGTCCTCTGCGTCGGCACCGAGTCCGGCAAGGTGGTCGTGTACAGCCGCGAGACGGTGCGCCATCGCTTCTTCATTGTCGCGGTGCTCGACACAAGCTTCGACGCGTGTCTTGCCGACGCCGGCGCCGTCACGGGCCTCCACCTCTTCGACGAGGGCAAGCTGGTTGTCTGCTACGCCGGCGGCTCCCTTGTGTCGGGGTGGCACCTCTCCTTCCTCTCCACCACCTTCACCTTCGCCGCCAGCCTCGCCTCGGCGGTCGACAGTACACCGGTGCGGGCCGTCTCGCAGGACACGCACACCAGCCTCTACTACGCCGCCAAGACGGACTCGGTGGTTGTCTTCGCGCCGAGCGGGGTGGTGCTTGCTCACCACCACATGGACGCGCTACTCATGTCCGCTGCTCCGGAGTACACGTCGCGGATGGCCGGCTCCTGCATCACGGCGCTGCATTTCGCCAACTGCGCCTCCTTCTCCTTCTCGAACCTTCTCCTCCTCGGCCACTCCGACGGCACCGTCTCGCTGTGGTGCATAGTGGCCTCGCAAAGCATGACGGGCGAGTCCGACTTCACCCGGGTGCCGCTGTGGTCCTTCCAATTTCTGCACGACGTCACGTTTGGTGCCCCCGTTACGTGCCTCTGCGCCTCAACCGACGAGAAGAGTTTCATTGTTGGACTGGCTAACAACACAGCGCAGACCTTGTCGTTTCCCTCGGGCAGATGACGAGAGCTCTTAGTGGCGCACCGCTCCACGGTACGCCATTCCTCGCTCCACTCTAGTTGTGTTCGTGTGCCAATTGCTGCACCTTTTTGGTTTCCTCCACATTTTGTTATTGCTTCGAAATTTCTGATCTGTTGTGGATCGACATGAGAGGGATGCGGCTCCTGACTTTATGCAGTTGTGCTTTGCTCCAAGCCTCAACCAAAGAAGGAAGAGAGAGGAGATGAACTCCCTTGAACATAAAGACTGAGGTTATGAACGACTTTGCTGCAAAACTTTTTGTCTCGTATGAGGTCCAACAGATTTCACATCTTGTTTTGTAGATGACAGGCAAAATTCACCTCTTTTCACTGAACAACACTTCTACTGCAGCCTGACAGCTACATCGTAAACCAGACGAGTCTTACAGCCACTCAAGCGCCTTGCAGCACCGTCTGAAGAGCTAATACGCAGTTTTTTCAAGAAATGAGGTCCTCTTCTCCCAATCCGCACTTCTTCCATCCCTCTGTCCTCGCCTTCGCCGTGGTCCT
Organism: Crithidia sp. LVH-60A; assembly: GCA_030078075.1. Classification (NCBI taxonomy): domain Eukaryota; phylum Euglenozoa; class Kinetoplastea; order Trypanosomatida; family Trypanosomatidae; genus Crithidia; species Crithidia sp. LVH-60A. The sequence goes on from CP119656.1 coordinate 45,998, forward strand.
ACGACTTCAACACTTCAAACTCCCATCCTAAGGGACACTTACTCTTCCCTTGCTTCATATTCTCGCACTCCACCTCACTCGAGTGCTGCCAAAACCAAATAGCGGGCTTAACCGCCTGAGATGCTGCCGGTGCTGCTGCTGCGTGTGTGCGCGTTGCTGCGTGTGCGTGATGGGGTTCGAATGCGCTGGGCGATGCCGGTTCGCCCGAGTGCGGGAAACGCTCCAAAGAGCCTGCACGGTGTGGGTGCGTGTGCGTGCGTGCGCTGCTTCTGGCGCTGCTGCTGCTGCTGTGATTATACAGGATATTCTTTGCTACAGGTGATGCGCGCGCTGCGTGCGAGATGACCTTACCTCTTCCAATCTCCAACCAAGATCAATGAGCGGTGTAGTGTGTGTGCGCGCGGTTGAGTGTGTGCGTGGCGAAGCCGGTGCCTGTGGTGCGTGCTGCTCCCCCTGCCCCTCCCCTGGCGTCTCTCCGCTGTGGCGTGGTGAGCTGTGCGCGACGTGTGCCTTGCCTGCGGCCCCGCCCTCTCTCCGCCCCTGCTGTGTGCTGCCCCTCGCGGCCTCTTGACTCCCTGCCACCCGCCCCCCTCTCCACCGGCCGTTTCCCTCCCCCTTCCCCCCGCTCCTTCGCTCACTGCCGCTGCCGCTGCCGCCGTGCGCTGTGGCGACGCGTGTGCGGGGCGGTGCACGACTGATGATTACGATCAAGGACGCTCGAGTCAAAACCAAATTAGTGCCTGAACCTCCGCCTGTTGATTGTGTCCCCCGTGTCTGACTGGTCGTGCTGCTGCGCTGCTGCGCTGGTGCCGCGGAGCGCGGCGGTTGCGGTGGTTGCGGTGGTGGTGGTGCTGCTGCTGCGTGAGCGCGCGTGTGAGTGATGATGCGTGTATTCTGCAATACGGATCTCTCTGACGAGAAGCAATACTACTACTATGACTATTGGCATCTGACACCGTGTGCGGTGGCCGCTGTGTGCGTGTGTGTGTGCCGCGTGGAAGGAGGGTCAAAAGGTCGTGCGCGGTGACCCGGTGTCGCGCACGCGGGACAACCCTCTGAGATGCTGCCGGTGCTGCTGCTGCGTGTGTGCGCGTTGCTGCGTGTGCGTGATGGGGTTCGAATGCGCTGGGCGATGCCGGTTCGCCCGAGTGCGGGAAACGCTCCAAAGAGCCTGCACGGTGTGGGTGCGTGTGTGTGTTCGCGCGTGCGTGCGACGCTGCTGCTGCTGCTGTGATTATACAGGATATTCTTTGCTACAGGTGATGCGCGCGCTGCGTGCGAGATGACCTTACCTCTTCCAATCTCCAACCAAGATCAATGAGCGGTGTAGTGTGTGTGCGCGCGGTTGAGTGTGTGCGTGGCGAAGCCGGTGCCTGTGGTGCGTGCTGCTCCCCCTGCCCCTCCCCTGGCGTCTCTCCGCTGTGGCGTGGTGAGCTGTGCGCGACGTGTGCCGTGCCTGCGGCCCCGCCCTCTCCCCGCCCCTGCTGTGCTGCTGCCCCTCGCGGCCTTTCTTCCTCACTGCCGCTGCCGCCCCCCCCCCCCCCCCCCCCCCCCCCCCCCTGCTGTCCCCGTGCGGCTTGGTCGACGCGTGTGCTGCGCTGCACGACTGGTGATTAGGAACAAGGGCGCCCGGGGGAAAAAAAAAAATTGGCCCTAACCCCCCCCGCGGGGGTGGGGGCCCCGGGTTATGATGTTTGCGATCCCGGGGGCCGGGGGGGGTGAGGAGGAGGGGGGGGGGGTGGGGGTTGTGCGAGCGCGGGGGTGTGATGGTGGTTGTTTGTTTTTTTAAAAAATAAAAAATACTACTACTATGACTATTGGCATCTGACACCGTGTGCGGTGGCCGCTGTGTGCGCGTGTGTGCCGCGTGGAAGGAGGGTCAAAAGGTTGTGCGCGGTGACCCGGTGTCGCGCACGCGGGACAACCCTCTGAGATGCTGCCGGTGCTGCTGCTGCGTGTGTGCGCGTTGCTGCGTGTGCGTGATGGGGTTCGAATGCGCTGGGCGATGCCGGTTCGCCCGAGTGCGGGAAACGCTCCAAAGAGCCTGCACGGTGTGGGTGCGTGTGCGTGTTCGCGCGTGCTGCTGGCGCTGCTGCTGCTGCTGCTGTGATTATACAGGATATTCTTTGCTACAGGTGATGCGCGCGCTGCGTGCGAGATGACCTTACCTCTTCCAATCTCCAACCAAGATCAATGAGCGGTGTAGTGTGTGTGCGCGCGGTTGAGTGTGTGCGTGGCGAAGCCGGTACCTGTGGTGCGTGCTGCTCCCCCTGCCCCTCCCCTGGCGTCTCTCCGCTGTGGCGTGGTGAGCTGTGCGCGACGTGTGCCGTGCCTGCGGCCCCGCCCTCTCCCCGCCCCTGCTGTGTGCTGCCCCTCGCGGCCTCTTGACTCCCTGCCACCCGCCCCCCTCTCCACCGGCCGTTTCCCCCCCCCTTCCCCCCCGCTCCTTCGCTCACTGCCGCTGCCGCTGCCGCCGTGCGCTGTGGCGACGCGTGTGCGGGGCGGTGCACGACTGATGATTACGATCAAGGACGCTCGAGTCAAAACCAAATTAGTGCCTGAACCTCCGCCTGTTGATTGTGTCCCCCGTGTCTGACTGGTCGTGCTGCTGCGCGGCTGCGCTGGTGCCGCGGAGCGAGGCGGTTGCGGTGGTGGTGGTGGTGCTGCTGCGTGAGCGCGCGTGTGAGTGATGATGCGTGTATTCTGCAATACGGATCTCTCTGACGAGAAGCAATACTACTACTATGACTATTGGCATCTGACACCGTGTGCGGTGGCCGCTGTGTGCGCGTGTGTGCCGCGTGGAAGGAGGGTCAAAAGGTTGTGCGCGGTGACCCGGTGTCGCGCACGCGGGACAACCCTCTGAGATGCTGCCGGTGCTGCTGCTGCGTGTGTGCGCGTTGCTGCGTGTGCGTGATGGGGTTTGAATGCGCTGGGCGATGCCGGTTCGCCCGAGTGCGGGAAACGCTCCAAAGAGCCTGCACGGTGTGGGTGCGCGTGTGCGTGTTCGCGCGTGCGTGCGGCGCTGCTGGCGGCTGCTGCTGCTGTGATTATACAGGATATTCTTTGCTACAGGTGATGCGCGCGCTGCGTGCGAGATGACCTTACCTCTTCCAATCTCCAACCAAGATCAATGAGCGGTGTAGTGTGTGTGCGCGCGGTTGAGTGTGTGCGTGGCGAAGCCGGTGCCTGTGGTGCGTGCTGCTCCCCCTGCCCCTCCCCTGGCGTCTCTCCGCTGTGGCGTGGTGAGCTGTGCGCGACGTGTGCCTTGCCTGCGGCCCCGCCCTCTCTCCGCCCCTGCTGTGTGCTGCCCCTCGCGGCCTCTTGACTCCCCGCCACCCGCTCCCCTCTCCACCGGCCGTTTCCCTCCCCCTTCCCCCCGCTCCTTCGCTCACTGCCGCTGCCGCTGCCGCCGTGCGCTGTGGCGACGCGTGTGCGGGGCGGTGCACGACTGATGATTACGATCAAGGACGCTCGAGTCAAAACCAAATTAGTGCCTGAACCTCCGCCTGTTGATTGTGTCCCCCGTGTCTGACTGGTCGTGCTGCTGCGCTGCTGCGCTGGTGCCGCGGAGCGCGGTGGTTGCGGTGGTGGTGGTGCTGCTGCTGCGTGAGCGCGCGTGTGAGTGATGATGCGTGTATTCTGCAATACGGATCTCTCTGACGAGAAGCAATACTACTACTATGACTATTGGCATCTGACACCGTGTGCGGTGGCCGCTGTGTGCGCGTGTGTGCTGCGTGGAAGGAGGGTCAAAAGGTTGTGCGCGGTGACCCGGTGTCGCGCACGCGGGACAACCCTCTGAGATGCTGCCGGTGCTGCTGCTGCGTGTGTGCGCGTTGCTGCGTGTGCGTGATGGGGTTTGAATGCGCTGGGCGATGCCGGTTCGCCCGAGTGCGGGAAACGCTCCAAAGAGCCTGCACGGTGTGGGTGTGCGTGTGCGTGTTCGCGCGTGCTGCTGGCGCTGCTGCTGCTGCTGCTGTGATTATACAGGATATTCTTTGCTACAGGTGATGCGCGCGCTGCGTGCGAGATGACCTTACCTCTTCCAATCTCCAACCAAGATCAATGAGCGGTGCAGTGTGTGTGTGCGCGGTTGAGTGTGTGCGTGGCGAAGCCGGTGCCTGTGGTGCGTGCTGCTCCCCCTGCCCCTCCCCTGGCGTCTCTCCGCTGTGGCGTGGTGAGCTGTGCGCGACGTGTGCCGTGCCTGCGGCCCCGCCCTCTCCCCGCCCCTGCTGTGTGCTGCCCCTCGCGGCCTCTTGACTCCCTGCCACCCGCCCCCCTCTCCACCGGCCGTTTCCCCCCCCCCCTTCCCCCCGCTCCTTCGCTCACTGCCGCTGCCGCTGCCGCCGTGCGCTGTGGCGACGCGTGTGCGGGGCGGTGCACGACTGATGATTACGATCAAGGACGCTCGAGTCAAAACCAAATTAGTGCCTGAACCTCCGCCTGTTGATTGTGTCCCCCGTGTCTGACTGGTCGTGCCGCGGAGCGAGGCGGTTGCGGTGGTTGCGGTGGTGGTGGTGGTGCTGCTGCGTGAGCGCGCGTGTGAGTGATGATGCGTGTATTCTGCAATACGGATCTCTCTGACGAGAAGCAATACTACTACTATGACTATTGGCATCTGACACCGTGTGCGGTGGCCGCTGTGTGCGCGTGTGTGCCGCGTGGAAGAAGGGTCAAAAGGTTGTGCGCGGTGACCCGGTGTCGCGCACGCGGGACAACCCTCTGAGATGCTGCCGGTGCTGCTGCTGCGTGTGTGCGCGTTGCTGCGTGTGCGTGATGGGGTTTGAATGCGCTGGGCGATGCCGGTTCGCCCGAGTGCGGGAAACGCTCCAAAGAGCCTGCGCGGTGTGGGTGCGCGTGTGCGTGTTCGCGCGTGCGTGCGACGCTGCTGGCGCTGCTGCTGCTGCTGTGATTATACAGGATATTCTTTGCTACAGGTGATGCGCGCGCTGCGTGCGAGATGACCTTACCTCTTCCAATCTCCAACCAGGATCAATGAGCGGTGCAGTGTGTGTGTGCGCGGTTGAGTGTGTGCGTGGCGAAGCCGGTACCTGTGGTGCGTGCTGCTCCCCCTGCCCCTCCCCTGGCGTCTCTCCGCTGTGGCGTGGTGAGCTGTGCGCGACGTGTGCCGTGCCTACGGCCCCGCCCTCTCCCCGCCCCTGCTGTGTGCTGCCCCTCGCGGCCTCTTGACTCCCTGCCACCCGCCCCCCCTCTCCACCGGCCGTTTCCTCCCCCCCCTTCCCCCCGCTCCTTCGCTCACTGCCGCTGCCGCTGCCGCCGTGCGCTGTGGCGACGCGTGTGCGGGGCGGTGCACGACTGATGATTACGATCAAGGACGCTCGAGTCAAAACCAAATTAGTGCCTGAACCTCCGTCTGTTGATTGTGTCCCCCGTGTCTGACTGGTCGTGCTGCTGCGCTGCTGCGCTGGTGCCGCGGAGCGAGGCGGTTGCGGTGGTGGTGGTGGTGCTGCTGCGTGAGCGCGCGTGTGAGTGATGATGCGTGTATTCTGCAATACGGATCTCTCTGACGAGAAGCAATACTACTACTATGACTATTGGCATCTGACACCGTGTGCGGTGGCCGCTGTGTGCGCGTGTGTGCCGCGTGGAAGGAGGGTCAAAAGGTTGTGCGCGGTGACCCGGTGTCGCGCACGCGGGACAACCCTCTGAGATGCTGCCGGTGCTGCTGCTGCGTGTGTGCGCGTTGCTGCGTGTGCGTGATGGGGTTTGAATGCGCTGGGCGATGCCGGTTCGCCCGAGTGCGGGAAACGCTCCAAAGAGCCTGCGCGGTGTGGGTGCGCGTGTGCGTGTTCGCGCGTGCGTGCGACGCTGCTGGCGCTGCTGCTGCTGCTGTGATTATACAGGATATTCTTTGCTACAGGTGATGCGCGCGCTGCGTGCGAGATGACCTTACCTCTTCCAATCTCCAACCAAGATCAATGAGCGGTGCAGTGTGTGTGCCGCTGGATTCACTTTATGTGCAAGCCCGGCAAGCTCCGCTCATCCAGCGTGTTGAATGCATGCACGCGTACTTACTCTGCTGCTGAGTCATGTGTGTTGCCTCCCTATGCTTCTCTCTGATTCCCTACCCTTCTTTTCCATCGCTTTGACCCTTATCGTACATCGAACACACACAGAGGCCAGCTAGCCCATATCCGTCACCCTGTATGCGTGTGGTGCGTAGCTGCCGACGTCGGAGATGGGCCGCCGGGTCTAAGTGGGAATGTTGTTGGCTGGTGGAGTCTTGGCGGTTTTTTAATAGATGTTGAGAGAGGGTCAGCAATCGAAGTGTTGGGTAATGGTGCGTCGTGACGTCTTTTTGGCTGCATTGCGACTTGAGGTCTTGTGCAATGCAAATTTCTTAAAGTTAAAAGAACACTAAAAAAAAAAAAAGATGCACTTACGGTAAAAAAAGTGGGTATTCTATTTTTTTGACATTTTCGAAAAGCAAGGTTCGCACGGAATTTAAGCGGTGGAGAGTGTTAAGATCTCTCCTCTCTTCGTTTAATCTCAGCTATACGCTTGTGGCTTTTTGCGAAGGCACGACTGGTGTGCATTCCTTGACGGATGCGTTCTATGACGTTGCGCGTTCTCTCATCACTCTTCTTCTTTGCATTCTCTTTTTCTCCTCTTGTTTTCTCTCTCTTTCTTTTTGAATTCGGGTGACTCAAATTAGACAGGCATACGCGACATCGTCATCTTGTCCTGAGTGGATTGCCGTTGCGTTGTTTTGCAGCCTTTACTGCCGCTGCTCGCCCCTGTGTTGTAGCGGAACATTCCTTGTATTCTCCTGGCGCGCTTAGAGCCAGTTTTTTTTTTTTTCTGATCGTCTAGTACAACCGGAGGCTTTGTGTCGGTCCTGCTACCTCTTACGCGAACTGCTGGTGTTCCCATGAGTCGTGAGGCTCGCGTGGTGCAGCTGCAGAGCAGCCGAGGCTCGCTCAGTGTGGAGCTGTACGACAACTCGTTTGCCGACTCCTTCTGGCAGCTGGCGTGCAGTGGGCAGCTGCGGCGGCTCGTGTTTCGGCGCTTGTTGGCGGGCTTTGCGCTTCTGGGTGAGGTCGATGACGTGTGTGCGCGGTGCACAACCCTTAGCGAGGTGGAGGAGGCACACAATGCCGCGAGTGGGTCGCGTCTCTGCCACGTTGGCGCGGGGCTGCTGAGCTGCCGCCCAGAGGTCGGTGTGGTTTCCTGCCGGCACGTGGTGCTGACTTTGTCCCCGCAGCCGGAGTTAGACGCAACACACGTTGTGTTTGGCCGTGTCTACTCGGGCTTTCAGACGGTGGAAACCATAGCGAGTATGCAGGTTGACGCGCGCTTTCAGCTCTACACGCCCGTCACTGTATTGAAGTGCAGCACGGCGCTTCTGCCCAAGGGTGCCACGCCGGCTGAGGAGGAGGAGACGTCCGCTGAGACTGGATACGAGGCGAAGTCGGTGTCCACGGTCCCGCTTGTGTCGCTGCTGGAGTGATGCCTGCACGGCGCTGTTGCGTTCGTTGTGTGTGGTGGCTTGTGGCGCTTCATCGCTCGCCTCCGCTGGGTTTGCTGTGTATGTAGGCGAAAGGAGTCGCTGCAAAAGTGGCGTCTTTTAACGGAAGCAAAGCAGATCACTAAAAAAACGATACGAAACACATGTTTATGAGACGCCTTGAGTCTAGCAACAATGCAACGATTGTCTGGTTCTTGCTGCGCATGGCGACATGTGTCAAGGCTGAGCAGTGGCCTCTGCGGTTTTTATTAGTATTATTTTTAGACGCTTGACAGATCTAAACCGAGCTCTGCGCACTTTTACTCTCGTACTCTCTTGATGCATAGGAAGAACGGTCTCGGCTCCTTCTCTTGCGTCGTCGGCTAGATGAACGACATCTCAATTTCACGCTTTTCTCTCTATTTCTCTCTCTCATCATCCTTCTCCGCGGTGCCGCACCACGCCACGTCTTCTCTAGCAGTCTTCGCTGTTTGAGCGGTAGCCTCCTTCCTTATTCGTAGCAGAGCTTCCTCTACTCGCGCTCCTTGTTCGGCTCACCAACGCCCTCTTCCCCCCACACACGTACAATCGCACCGTATCGACACAGCAGTTCCCTTTGCAGTCCGCCATGTCGTCCACTAAAGTGTGCGATCCAGAGGCGATCCTCTTCGGCATGTTCGGCGCAGCCGCCTCTCTCGCCCTCGCCAACGTCGGTGCCGCCTTCGGAACGGCCAAGGCTGGCGTGGCTGTGGCGCAGCTCGGCATCGTGCAGCCGACGCGTGTGATGCGCGGCATCGTGCCCGTCGTCATGGCGGGTATCTTAGGTATCTACGGCCTCATCGTGTCGGTCATCATCTGCAACAACATGAAGCTTGGCCAGTACCCCATCTTCTCCGGCTACATGCACCTTGGGGCGGGGCTGGCCGCCGGCTTTGCGTCGCTGGCTGCCGGCTACGCCATCGGTATCGTGGGCGACATCTGCTGCTACGCGTACGCCAAGACGGAGAAGGTCTTCGTGCCGATGATTCTGATGCTCATTTTTGCCGAGGCTTTGGGGCTCTTCGGGCTCATCACGGCGCTGCTCATGAACAATAAGGCCAACTCCGCTATCGGCACGTGCACCGCGAGCTAGAACGACGAACGGAACAAACAAAGTATTGACTTTGAAGGAAGGCGGCGGGTCGATTTTGCTCACCGCTCTGCTTCCGCGCTTCGCTGCATCGTTGCGTCTCGGTGCTGAATGAATTCTTGAACTCCTCTCTTATGTATTTTTGAGGTTCTCTCTCTGTCTTGCGGCTGTGGTGGAGGAGGTCGATGGGTCGAGTTGGCGCGAGTGGCCGCCGCTGCTGCATTACTCCTCTCTCCCAGCTGGGTGTTGACTCTATCGAATGTGGGAAGCGCAGCGCGCAAAACGGGAAGACGCAGAGCAGAGACGCGCGTCGGCGGTCTGTTTGTTGTTTCTGCAACCGAGTTTGCGTTTCTGAGCGTGTGTACAAGGCGATGCTGTTAAAAAGCTATATTTTCCGTTGTTTCTGGAGGGAACACACGTCGCTCTTTTTTGCTACTTTTTGCCTTTTCTCTCTGGGAGGCGTGTTGGCGTGCGTGCGCGGTGCTCTTTTTACTCCTCTGTGTTGTGGATTGGCGCGTCGGTGGTGCGTCCGGGTTGTACGCGTGAAGACGGATGAGCTCTTGTTTTTTTGCCTCCTGGAGGACGTTGATGGGCGGTATCGCTTGAGTTTTATTTCTGATCGTTTATTCTCTCGTCTCTTGCGCCAAGAAAACAGTCAGGTCCACTTCACTCTCTGCAAGCGGCCAAAATTATACTTTTTCTTGCGCGCAGACGTGTGGGGCCATGACGGCAACAGTGGACCGCTGGAGAGGGGCGTGCGGCTCCTCACATTGGCTGTGGGGGCTTTGTCGCGTGCGGGTGTGTTGGTGTGACGAGTTTCAAGTTTAGTGGCATTCCTTCCTATATGAAGAATAAAAAAAAATTGATAAAGAACACGAGCACCAACAGTGAAGGTGTCGCATCGCGGGTAGTGAGAATAGGGAAGGTGGAAAAGTGCACGTCTCGCAGATCTGCGGTGCAAATCGTCAGAGTGCAAAGACGGCACCTCTTCGCTGTGGTGGCTGCGGTGATATTAAGGAAACCCTCCGCTTTTCGAAGGAAAAAACACGCCTCGCGCAGGACCCGCAACAATTGCTGCTCTGCGGAGTGGGGATGGATTTGTGAAGCTCATGCAGAGGGAAGGTTGAGTGTGGCGCGTCGTCTCCGGTAATGCTGTCCTTGTCGCGCAGTGGAGCCCTGCTTCATTCCAGTGTTCTCTGAACGTTGTCGACAATGCGGTTGTTTATTCATTTCCATCGATCACTGCGCTCCCATTCTTCTCTTCTCTCTTCTAATTTTAGATTTTATTCTCTACGGCGCTTTTCAAACGCCGTGCTGTCTGTCGATTGCATCTCTCTCTCTCTCCGTGCTTAGCTGCTTTCGTTCCAAAGGGACAGCGGAGGCCAATCGACAATTCTGCGTCAGTGCGCCACCGCTCTTCATTTGGATCGCTGCTTGTTTATAGTTATTCCCTCGTGGTGCTTCCATCGCATCTTGTGTACGCATCACCACACGGCTTCACTGCGACCTCCGCCTGCAACGCTGCGTGTGCGCCTACACAAAGGCGCAAATACTCATTATTTCAAGTGTGCACACTTCTTCTCTTCTCTACTCCTTTTTTAATTATCTTTGTAGGGGTCTCTTGAATGTCCGTCGTTGTTCAACACCCGCCGGCGCTGTACGGCGCCGGAGAGGCGCAGCGCAAGGCTGCAAAGCGCTGTGCACCGCACCGCAAACACTTTTACTCCTGGGTGGCGACCGACAAGCAGCAGCTCGCTGCCACCGAGGGGTTGATGCTGCACGGGCTGTCCTACTACCAGGCGCGCGTGGCCGGCCTCAACACCATATCCACCGACGACATCCGCTGCTATGACGATGCCGCGTTGAGCAGCACCGAGGGGTCGAAGTGCGCGGCTGGCGGCTGCTCCGGTGACCTCGCCAGCACGTCCGACGGCGCCACCTACACTCCACGCTCGTCGCAGGAGGGGGCGACGCGGAAGGACGTCTTGGTGCTCGTGCACGGCTTCGCCGGAGGCGTCGCGGGGTGGGCACAGAACTGGCGCTTCTTTGCCGAGCGCTACCGGGTGTACGCGTTGGACCTTCCCGGATTCGCCCGCAGCGAGCGCCGTGCGCACCGCGCCACCACGGTGCAGGAGGCGATGGATTACATGTGCGACTATCTGGACCGGTGGTTCGTGCAGCTGCGGCTGACGGCGCCGGTGGTGGTGCTCGCGCACTCCTTCGGCTGCTTCGTGTCGGCGCACTACGCGATGCGGCACGGCAGCGCGCGGGTAAAGCAGCTTTGCCTGACGGAGCCGTGGGGAATGATGCGTGGCAACCGCGAGCGCATCAAGAAGTACCCCCTCATCTTCCGCCTGCTGCTCCGCGTATTTTACCACATCAGCCCACTCGCCCTGCTGCGCGCTGCGGGGCCGGCGGGGCCTCCGCTGCTGCGTCGCATGCGGCCCGACTTCAAGGCAAAGTGGGAAACCTTCCTCGAGGACACGGACCCCCTCTACGACTACTTGTACCACTGCAACGCGCAACGCTCCCCAGTCGGCGAGACGCTCTTCCAGGCCTGCTGCCACTACGATGTGTGCGCCAAGGAGCCGCTGCCCGACGTGCTGCCGGAGAGGCTCGACCGTAACATCCGCGTTGCGCTGCTCTTTGGCGGCACGTCGTGGCTGGCGCCGCGCGAGGCAATAGAGATGGCAACCGCGATGCGGGAGAAGGGCTTTCACATTCTGGCCGATACGCTGCCGACCGCTGGCCACCAGATCTTCACAGACGACGTTCGCGGGTTCAACGAGAAGATTCAGAGCATGCTGGTGGCGCTGGCTGCGGAGCCAGAAGCGATGGAAGGCGACATGCCCGCGAAGGCCACCTTACGGAGAGACGCATGAGCCGATGCGCGGAAAGACTGACGCATCTTGTTCCTCTTTCGTTCGCGTGTTTTCGCCATTAATTTTAGCTTTAGGCGGAGCGTAATTTTACTTCATTGCTTTTCACATTTTTGTCTCTTCACCACCGGTTAAACATCCCCCGATGACGCACCGTTGCACCTACTGCGTGGTAGAAGTATGTGTGTGTTTGTGTGTGTCGCGGTGCCAGCGAGCAGCGACAAGGAAAAAGCTGCTCGTGCGTGTAAGTTGTCAGTGCTTCCCCTTCCGCCTTCCTGCCCTTCACGTCGCAGTGACAACATCGGAGGGCGGGACGGGAAGGAGAGTGCAGCCGGGAACGGGGGGACATGTTTGACCGATAGCCACCGCCACCGCGCGCGCTTCCCGTGTTGCGGGTGATTCAGCGCGGGTGCTCGGTGTTGGTTGTGCGGCCACTGTTTTTTTTTTTTTTTTCTTAAAAACCTCTTGTCATTTTTACCTTCTTTTTTTCCTCGTGTAGAGTTCCTTACCCGTTTCATTGCTGGATCTTATTAGCAGCGGTGCTTCGTGTTCCCCCTTTTTCTCTTTGAAGAAAATTATGTCTTTTTTGTGAGTCGCACCAGACTCGAATACTTTTAGCCCGAGAAGGAAGGGGCTTGGCTTCGAGGCCAGCCACGAGGCCGTTGCTGCAAGCAGCGCTCATTTTTTTCTCGGGTCTTATGTTGGGTCGCCTTCTCTCTCTCTCTCTTCGCTGAGCCACGTTCACGCACGCGGCAGTGTGTGTGTATGTGTGCTCCTGTAAGCGGCGGTTGCTTATGTGCGGAGGTGTTATGGATTTGCTCCCCCTGCATTTCTCTGACTCCATCAAGCACCTGTGATGCCCTTCATTCTCTGCGCTTTACTAGGCCTTCTTGAAATGTGCTTCCGCTTGCGGTTTGATGGGTACAAACAGTGAGAAGGGAGAGAGAGAGGAGGCGCTGCGCCACAGTGCGGGCTCTTCAAACTATACACACCACTAGAAGAAGCTCCTCCACTGCAATTTTTCTCCTACCATACTTCAAAAGCTGTGCGTCTCTGAATTTGTCCGCGAGGTGATGGCTCGCTGATTTTTGCTTTCTCCCCCTTTTTTTCATCTTTACTTTTACTACTGACGGTGCCAGTTGAAGGACAGCGGGCCTTTTCATTTACCACAACATACGCACACAACCACATGTCTTTTATTTGGGGTGGCTTCTCCGCTATTCACCGCCGTTCATCTATTTTTTTTTTTCAAGGGGCGTCACACGGACGGTACGACGTGCCTCGCTTAGTTTGCGGTGTCGGTGCCACTTTGCTTTCCAGCGCACTACTGCTTTGCCCACGGCGTCCCTTTCGCGTCTTCTTCCACGGCGGGCCACATCGCCCCGAGGACACAACGGAAAAAGATATGTGACGGAATTGCTTGTTTTTTTTCTCTTTGTTGCGTATCATTGCATGTTATCTTTCTCTTACTCTGTCCTCACTTCTTTGCTGCGGGCTGCGGAGAGAGTGGGGCGTATGAAAGAGAAGGCGAGGGACGGACACAACGGAGGAGAACACCATTTGCTCTCCGCGGCTATTATTTTTCTTATTGTACGTGCTGCCACGCACAAAAAACGCATCGTGCGTGGTGCTGCACGGCTCACTCGCCTCCGCCGAGATAACAGGAGCCGCAGTGGTCTTCGTCCGTTAAAGGAAAGCGTGTCACCAACTCTTGGTGTACGCGTGTGCGTTGCGCACTCACGCTTATTCCGCCTGTTCCCTTTAAAAAATTTTCTCCTCAATCCGCCAGAAGTAGAGGTGGTCGTTGGTGTTCTTGCCGGGGTCTAAACTTGCGTACCTCAGACAGATGCAGCATGCGCATATGTGTGCTTGGGTGAACTTTTAACAACGCTATTTTCTGAGGAGTTGGAGAGCGGCAGTGGGCTGTGGGCCAATTGAACGGTGGCCCGGCGTAAAGAGGAAGAAGCAGGGTGAAGCACTGGTTGTGGTCCAGAAAGTAAAGAAAAAAAAAAACGCTCTCATACGACACGTGCAGAAAGCCTTTTTTTTTTTTTTTTAGCCGCTTGCAAGTCTATTTGCGTCGGGCTCGAGAAGAGAGGAGGCAGAGGCGGTGCTGCGCTGCATAACAGCACTGCGGCTTGCATGAGCGAGTAGCAAGTGCATGCTGCAGGTGATACGTCGTACCTATTGAAAGATTGGTCACAACGCTACGTGCTGTTGCCGATGAAACTTCCGTGTGCACACCGCCGCTATTTTAACCCATTCTCCCTCTCATCTCCCCTCTCATCCATCCTGTTCTCTTCTGCACAACAACAACACTCTACCAAAGGTGAAACTGTGGAAAGGACAGGCAGCGGCATACAACACGCGACTCCTCTAGGGACAGCAGCCGTTAGTATTAATTTTATTTTCTACTTCGTAGCAACTCCAGAGAGCGGCATGTGGGAGGAGACGTACACCGCCGCCTGCGAAGACACCGGCGTCGCCGTGCGGGAGAACGTCCGGCTCAGCGGCGCCTCGGGTGCCCTGACGGTGCGCGGCAACGACTTCGGCAACTTCACGCATCGTCTGACCGACGCCGATGTTGAGGCCATCGTGGCGGCGCTGCGCGTCTGCCCCACCGTGTCGGCGGTGTGCCTCCCCTACAACGTCATCACCGACCAGGGTGGTGTGCTGCTGGCCGAGGCGCTCACGCAGCACACAAACGCCCTGGAAGAAGTCGACCTGCAGCACAACACGCTCGGCCCGGAGAGTGGGATGGCACTCGCGGCGGCGCTCGCGGCAAACGACTCCCTCAGCTCCTTGCGGCTCGCCGGCAACGCGTTGGGTGGGCAGTGTGGGTCGGCCTTCGGTGCCTCTCTGCGCCGCAACTCCACGCTGGCTGTCTTGGACCTGTACAACACGGACATGACGGTGCAGTCGCTGGTGCCGCTGTGCCGCTCCCTCGAGGCCAATCGTGGCCTCGTCGCGCTGAACATTGGCCGGCCGCTGCTGCGTGGGCCGGACGAGGTGGCCAGCGTTGTGGAGCACCTTGCCGCCGGCTTGAAGGGCAACACGACGCTGATGGACCTCGACGTCAGCTACTTCGGCCTCACCGACGGCGATCTGCAATCGCTGGTCGTGGCTCTCTGCGCGTCTGCCGTGACATCGCTTTCCGTGAAGAGCAACAAGCTGTCCGAGGACGCGGGGCAGCTGCTCGCCGCGCTGCTTGAGCGCCGCCACGACTTCCGCCTGCTCGATGTGAGCTGCAACCGCATGCGTGACCGCGGCGCGCACGATCTCGCGAAGGGGCTGGCGCAGCACCCGCACCTCTCCTCCCTCTCCGTGGCGAGCTGCACGATGGGGGAGCCGGGGCTCGTGGCGTTGGTGAGTGCCCTTCGCAGCTGCGCGGCGCTGCGGCAGCTGACGCTGTGGGGCAACACCATCACCCCGGCTGTGGCGGAGGCCATTGCGAAGGGCTTCGGAGATCTGCGCAAGATGGACAAGCTAGACTTTGGGGTGGAGCAGCGGGACGGTGAGTGGGTCGCCTTTCGCAGCTAACGCACCGCCGCATCGTTTTTTCTTTTCCTGTGTCTGCGCAGACAGCGGACACAGTAGCGTACTTGTGGGCTGCGCTCCCCTTTTTCTGTTGTCGTTTCTGTTTCGTTTCTTTGGTGCATCCACCATGTACACTAGTCGACTCGCACGTCCTCTCAAACTTTTAAAAAACGCTTTCATCTCCTTCTTTTCTTCTAGGACGCTGGTGTGCAGATAGGGGTGCTACAGTTGCTAACCCAAGCGGCCTGTGCTCCTTTATTGTTTTATTTAGTTACCGGTGGTGAAGAGTGACCGCAGCACTTCAATGATGCGCGTACGGCCCGCAGCAACTCATTCGACAGCTGTTGAGAGAAGAACGTGTGCCTGAAAGATGTTTTCACCGGCAGTGTCAGCTGAAAGTTATGAGGAATGTGAGTGTTACAGCGCGTCTTTGGCGGGCTGCCAGTTTTCCATTGCACCCCTTCTGCCTGTGCGTGCAGCTGCGTGACCATTGTGCACACTCTCCTCACCATCGGTCTCTCTCTTTCTCTCGAGGGTGAAGGCTTTGCATCGGAAATCTTCACACTCTTTTGGCTTTTAAAGTGAAGCAGGCATCGCACGTAAGCACACACTCGCACACACTCACTCACGCCCCAGATGTCGTCCGTCGCCACCACCACGGATGCCGCCGATGCGGCCATTGCTGCGCCACCGGTCGCTCCACCGCTCACCAGCAGCAGCAGCAACCACAATGAGCCGCCGTGCCGCCCACCACACAAAGCTGCACGCATCATGAACACGCTGCCCGATCAGAACCAAATCTACGCCTACTACGTTACCCGGTGCGGCCACCACGGCGTGCGCAAGCCACACAAGGCGGTGCTGGCCTTGTTGGCAGAGGACACCACGTCCCACGCGCTCCGGTTAGGTGCCGAGGCAGCAGCGCGGCAGGTAGAGGCGGCCGACTTGGCCTTGACCGAGGACGGCGAGGCCGCCGCAGCCTACGCACGTGCGCGAGCCGCCGTCGTCCCGCTGAGGGAGCAGCGCACGTTCCGACTCAGCTTCGACAGCGGGGCGGGACTGCCGATTTATGTGGGAGCGCGTGGGATGCTGCCGGTGCTCGACGTCGTCGCGGAGTTGCCGCAGCTGACCGAGCTGGACTTCTCGACGGTGGCGTCGTGGTTTGCCAACGACAACGTCAACACCGAGTGCGGCGGCGGGGTAACCGGCAACGACGTGGTGCGCCGCCTGTGCGAAATCCTGCCGCGTCTGCCTGCGCTGCGGGTGGTGCGGCTGCGTGGGCACCCGATCGGCTGTGCCGCCGGTGCGTGGCTGCTCGATGCCCTCCGTCATTCCCCCGGTGTGGTGGAGCTGGATGTGGAGGAGAGCGGGCTGAGTGTGCACCTCCTTAGAGCGCTGCAGCAGTGCGTGGAGGAGCACCGTGAAGCTGCTGCTGCTGCCGCTGCTGCTGTTGCTGCTGCTCTGTTCAGCGCCGCAAGAAGAAATCTCAGTGGAGGTGAGTGCGGCGTACACGGTGCCGTCCTACATTGCTGCTCTCCCGCGGCTCGACCGAAAGACGCTACGGGAACAGCAGGTTCTGCGCGCGATGCTCGAAGTCGACCCGAACTTCTCCGGTGTTGTGGCGCCAGACCAGCTGGCGGAGATGGTGCTGACGGCGCACGTGATGAGCACCACAGAGGCGATCTTCCGCTGTGGCCGCGGCGGTGTCCGGGGCGACGGCGTCCACCTGTTCGTGATCAAGAGCGGTGCCCTACGCGTGCACGAGGATCTGGCCGGCTCGCTGCTGGGCAGAGGTGACTACTTCGGGGACGCCTACTCCGACGCCGTCGTGCCGTGCTCGCACCTCATCGAGGAGGAGCGCGGCGTCGTGTATGCGATTCCCTTGACGTCGTGCGGAGAGCTGCTGTCGCGGTGGGCAGCGCGGGTGGCAGAGGCGCGGCCCTGGCTGCAGCGCACTCCCCTGCTGCAGCCGGTGGGTTCGTGGACGCGGCAGCGCGCCTGCACCTGCTGCGAGCGCGTTCGCAAAGACCCGGCGGAGACGATCGTGGAGGTGGGCAGCGGCGAGGGGGACATCTTTGTGGTGTGCGACGGTACGTACGCGGCCCTCGATGTGCGGGACGGCGACACGGCGCAGTTCAGCGAGCGCAACGTGCGCTGCATCTTCACCCGGTACGACGTGCTCGGGGTGGAGGCGGTGGTGGCGCGAAAGCACTCCAGCTCTGTCCGCATCAAGGCCGGCAAGGAGAAGGACGTCGAGTACGTTCTGCTGCGCATGCGGGGCTGTGCGGTGCGTCTGCTGCGGCAGCAACTGCGGCAGGTGTTCGTGTCGCTTGCCAGAAGCTACTCGCTGCACCCCGACTTGTGTGCGGAGGCACCGCATTCCACGGCAGCGGGGGCGGAGTGAAGCGGAGTTAGCGTTCGCTGGTGAGGACGGAGCGGTGCTGAATCACCCATGCCGCAAGCCTCCGCTCTTTTGTGAACCTCTCTGCTTTCTTTCTTATCTCTCACGATGAGACATGTACATTAGCTGGGGACAGAAGGAGTTAATCCATGCTCTCTTTTCTACTCTGTTTGATGGAGGCAGATAGACAAAAGTCCCTCAAATCAAAATCGAACACGCTTTGTGGCGACAACCTTTTGCCAAAGAAGCCCTCCTGCGCGCAGACAAAGGGTTAAGAGAAAGAAAGATGCAGCAAAGAAAGCGGACAGCCATCGATGGATTGCTGATGCGG
Organism: Crithidia sp. LVH-60A; assembly: GCA_030078075.1. Lineage (NCBI taxonomy): Eukaryota > Euglenozoa > Kinetoplastea > Trypanosomatida > Trypanosomatidae > Crithidia > Crithidia sp. LVH-60A. The sequence continues at coordinate 63,746 of CP119656.1, forward strand.
CACAGGTGGCTGCTCGTCTGGTACGTAAATGTGGGTGTTGGTTGCCTACTTCGCACTGTTGACCACCTCTTCTGTGCCTCAAGCAACAAGTATGACTGAAGATATGAGACGGGAGCCGTGTGGAAGAGGACTGTCACGACTCAAATACGGACAATACACGCAGGTGCCTTTTTTGTGTGCGTTATGAGAGTGCGCTGAACTCGCTACACTGCTGTCTCTTGCTCTCTCCTCCCCATTTCCACTTACAAACACACTCACACACACACACAGCGCAGCATTGATCATCACACACTTTAAAGGACGCTGATACACTCGCGTGCCCACATACATACTTATACACACCCGCATATACAATTCGGGATTCGTGATGGGCCTCGGCAGCTCCAAATCGCAGTCGGGAGTACCGCCCGGCGCCACGCCCGCCATTTCCCCCGAGGCGGTCGATGCTCTCTGCCGGGAGGCGTACACCGCAGGCGCGAGTGACGCGGACATCTACAACACGTCGCAGCGAGAGGCGATGCAGCGGCAGGACGCGATGATGGGCGGCGCGGCCTGCCTGCTCAGCGCGTGGCTCGCGTACGTTTACGGCCGTGCACGGGGCACCGGTGCAGCGGAGGAGGCCGCCGCGTACCGCTTCAATGCTCAGCAGACGCTGCTGGAGAAGGTGAACACGGACCTCGTCGCCGTGGCGGAGGAGAACAAGACTCTTCTGACCATTCGACAAGATCAGGAGGTGGTGATCGCGCAGCAACGCAGGGAGCTGCAGACGGCGGCGAGGGAGCGGCAGGCGATGCAGCAGGCGGTGCACGCGCTGAAGCGTCGCAACGCCTCCGTGCGACGACAGCTGCGGGGGTCTGACGGCGTCTCTCCACACGATTCAGCGGCAGATGTACGTGGGGATGGCTGGCGCGGGTGTGCTGCTGCTCGCCGTGGTGTGGAGCACGCGGCCATTGCGCCGTCGTCCCCGCGTAGCGCCGGAGCCAGAGCCGGAGTCGATCGTTGTGTTGGACGTGGAGGCGGTGCGTCCGTCGCCAGATGCCGCTGAGACGGAAAAGAAGGATTCCATGTGAAATGCCTGTTCTTTTTTTTTTTTGCATGTTTCTGTCCTGTCGAGGTGGGCGGGGGCAATGATGTGCATGTGTGTGTGTGTGTGTTGGATCGTCTTCCCGCTGTATCATGGTAGCCCACACAACGGAATAGACAACGAGAACAAAGAGCTGGGTTGACGCACATCTTTCAAAAATGAACGTGTCGGGCAGCTGAGCCGTCCTTGTAGCATTCTAACGCCTGCCTGGTAGCGGAAGTGCTTTTTGTGAATTACTTGAGTACAAGTCAGAGAATGCTGCGGCTGCAGTCATCTCTTATTTTACCTTCTCCATTGTTTCCACTTTGCTTTTTCTTGCTGCCGTTCTCTTTGTGGACCATGCACCAATAACACACACAATACAACAACACAGGACGGAAAGACCCTCCTGAGAGGCAATGTCCATAACCTCCCTTCTCAGCAGCAATGACTCCTTGCATGTGTACCGCCTCCGCGACGCGTGCGCCACGCTGCGCCTCGTTCTCCTCGCCAATCACTCCTTCGTAGCCGACTATGTGGAGGAGAGCGGGCCCGATCTCGTCGCTTCATCGGGTGCGGTGGCGCTCACCCACTCACCAGACGACGTCGCCGCATCCTCTGCGCAGCTCCCCGACTCGTGGGTGTATGTCGGTATCACCACACGTGGCCGCCACCGCGTCTATGTCGTCCTCCCCACCTACGCCGCGCTCTTCTTCGACATGGCGATCGAGTGGGCCTTCTTCGCGCATGCGGAGATGTCGCGCCAGTACGCCGGTCGCTGCATCATCGCGAAGCTGCAGACTGTTGGCGGCGGTTGGGCGTCGCTGCACCGCGCGGATAAGGCGCTGCTGTGCGCGCTGCAGCTGCACTGCGTCGCCGAGGCCGTCTTTGAGGAGGAGGTGGTGCGCAAGTGCCGGCTTTTCATTGGGTGGGCCCACCTTTGGAACAGCAACCCCGCTAAGGCGCTCACGATGTTCCGCTCCGAGCTGGCCGATGCTCGCAGGCGCGACGACATCGTGCACGAGCGCCGTTGTCTGCACGCGATAAGCAACGCGGAGCGCAACCCGCACCTCGCTCCGGGTGGTGCCTACACGAATCACTTCGACCTCGTAGACTTCTGGGCGCGCTCTTTTTGTTAAAGGGAGGAGGAGAAGGAGGACCTTGCGAGAGCTGTGGTGTCTGTGGGGGTGGCGTCACGTGCACGACGCGCAGTGGAATGGCGGCGTTCACCTCGACAGCGAGAGAAGACCAAAGAGAGTAGTAAATGAGGTCAACAACAACGAAGAAAGCCTTCTCTCTCTGCGTTTACCCTCGGCCTCTTTGCCCTTCCGCCGGTTTCAGCTGATATTCTCAATGTGTGGTGTTTTATTCGCGTGTGCTGCTAATAATGAAGGGTTAAAAGAATTGTACTTAGACAGCTTGAGGGGTTCATCTCTTTGTTAAACGCGGTGCATGCGTCTTGGAACAGCGGCACTGTAAAGAAAGCACGCAGTAGCGGCGGTGCGTGCGCTGCGTCGGCCCGAGCACTTTTTCTCGGCAGTACATTTGGATAATGAACTATGGGGAGTAAGTATCCTCCGCCCCTGCGACATCATCGTCGACACACACACACATGCCTCGTGGCCTTTGCCCTAACCCTTTAAACTCTTTCTCTCTCTCACTTTCTGACGTGGAGCCTCCCTTGTTCGGTCGAATTAGAGGAAGCGGCACCGGTGCTCCTCCTCTTTGTACCACTGTCGTTGCAACCCGCTTTTCAGACGGGGCCGACAAACCGGACGCCATCCCCTTCTCTTGATTCTCCTCATAGAGGTACGGCGGTAAAACGCGTAGAGAAGATCCCATAGATACTGCTTTGCACCTCGTCTCGTGTTGCCAACTTTTTCCTTTTTTTTGCTCTCCATCAAGTTGCAAGGAGCCTCCGCAGCGCGGCTTGTTTCTTCCCCGCATAGCGCTTTAAGAGGTCCCGAGGAGTTTGTTGTGTGATTGCTACACCTCTTAGCCCAAACACTCAGAGACGCACACGGCAGGCGAGCTTCCTCCCAGCATGAAGCGCAGGCGTGGAGAGCGGCGCCGCGGGTGGGAGGTGCTCTGCCCCACCCTGCACGACACACGGCGGCTCACCGCACTGCAGCAGTCTCTTGAGTCCTTCCTGGCCGGAGCGGAGGACGACACCGTGACCAAGACGGCACGACGGCCGGGCCGCTGGGTGGGGCTCGCCGCCGCCCCCGCGCTCGGCCTCGCCGTGCGTGACTACATGCTGCGGCGATCATTCACACTGCGAGAGTTCATTGCGCAGGTGCTGCTGCCGACGCTCAAGGCTGCTCTGAATTTCGCCACACTCTTTGCTGCCGCCGCAGCAGAGCCGAGCAGGGACGCCGACCACGGCACCCGCCGCTGCTCCGTCGCGGTGAACCAACCCTCCGCCACCTTCACGCGTCGACAGGTGTGGTGCCTGCTGGGCAACATGTTCTTCTGCGCCTTCCGCTCACGCACCGAGGCCGGCGCCGACTTCTCGACAGACGAGGACGAGGCGGACGGGCACAGTAATGATGGCGCTCGCGGGGCGGCAGGCGTGGAGTGGGTGGATGCCGGCCTGCTGCCCACGACGGACTACCGGGAGATCCACACCGCACCGGAGGGGTCCAACAGCGTGGAGGTCGCCAAGCTGCTGCTTCTCTTCACTTTCTTCGCAGAGGCGCAGACGTGGACCGCAGAGGAATACGGGGAGCCCGGCATGACGGCGCACCGCACACGTGCAGCAACCTCCGTCGCACAGACGCTCGTGCCCAAGGCGTGGCGCTGCGCCTCGTCGCACCCCGCTCTTCCACCGCTGCAGCCCGTCGTTCTGCACAAACTCGGCGAGAGCATCGACGACCAGGAGGAGATGATCCGCGTCGACTTTGCGAACCGCTGGGTCGGCGGCGGGGCCCTGAGCGCGGGAGCCGTGCAGGAAGAGGTCACCTTTGCGCAGTGCCCGGCGCTGAACGTGCTGCGGTGGTTCCACGGCCGTCTCGGGCACACGGAGTCGCTCGTGGTGACGCACTACACGCAGTACGGGCGTGTGGAGGTCGGCACCTACGGCAGCACGCTGCGTTTTGGTGCCGCAGTGTCGCCGCCCCGTCTCTGCCGCGGTGCCCTGCTCGTGGTGGACGCGCTGGACTTTCGCTACGACGCGGTGGAGGAGAGCAGCGCCGCCGCCGTGTACCGCGAGCTCATGAAGCTGGTGGGCGGCCTCGCCTGTCCTGCGCTCATGTCGCTGCCTGATGTGGCGGGCGGCAACTGGGGCTGCGGCGTCTTTGGCGGCGACTACGAGCTGAAGTTTCCTCATTCAGTGGGCTGCGTGCGGTACCGCTGGTAAGACGCTGCACTACTTCCCCTTTGACAACGACGCCTTTGCTGCCTTCGTGCCGCACGTGGCGCGGCGGCTGCGTGGTGGCTGCGTGCCGCCCCTCACCACGGCGGCGCTGCTCTCGTTTCTCTACGCACTGGAGGAGGCCAGCGATGAGGAGGAAGAGGGGGAGGAGACGCAGGGCGGCGAGCGAGCCTTTGGCTTTGTGTGGACAGCGTTTCTGCGCCACTTTTGCCCAGTGGAGACGGCGTAGGCCGGAGGATACGGCGCACCACGAGACGACTATCAACACGGAATGAGAGGGAAAACCGCAGCTTGTTTTTTTTCATCACAAAAAGCGGAGGTCGACGCTGACATTCTGAAGACGGTTTTTCCTGAGCGTCTGCTCTGTCGCGCTGACAAACAAAGCGGCGACTAAAAATTATTTTGCTCTTCCTTGACAGTTGTGGGAGAGAGAGAGAGCGAGCGTTGCGACTTTTCAGTGCGGCTGTCATACAGGCAAATGCATCGCAGCAGCCACATCTCAATGAACACTCTCTGGCAATAGCTTGTAAAATTTGCTCATTTGCGCTCGCTACTTCTCTCTAATCCTTCCTTTTCCCCACTTCTCGCTGTGACGGCGTTTCTTCACGCACTTCGCGATGCCTCGTTTGTATAAGTAGCTTTTAAACACACACACACACACACACGCGTCGGAGATCGAGAGGAGCACTGCCCTTGCTGCTGTCTACCACTGGGCACCAGCGTACTGCCTTGTATCTCTCCCTCTCCCTCTTCTGGCTGGGATTTTTTTCTCCTTTGCTTTGCCGTTTAACAAAAGAGAGGTGACACGCGCGAGAGCTGAGGGACGTACACTCCATTCTGTGAAACTGCATTGCCCTGAATCGCGCGTGTTTTCTTTTCTTCTTTGTGCCACCTGCGTCGGCTTCCTCTGTCACGCGCACAACTGCAGCGTACGCGCAAACCATCACAAAATTTCCATTTAGTCCACGCAGATGGCAGAGGTGAGTCATCTCGAGCCGATCCCGCGCAGCATCGCACCGGATCAGGAGCTCGCCGTTATGAAGCTCATTCTGGACCTCCGCAGCCTCGGCGACGTCGACGGCAGCGAGAAGGTGCGCCGGCGGGTGCGGCAGGCGCTCCAGCAGAGCAGCGACGACGCCGCTGCGATGCAGCAGGTGGAGGAGATCATCCGCCGCGGGAAGCGCGCGCAGAGCAAGCTCGATGGCAGCTACGAGGAGCGGCAGCGACAGAAGCAGGCGCGGCGTGAGCAGGACCGGGCCGCTGCGTCCCGTCTTGTGGATATGGAGGCGGGCAGCGGGGATGAGTCGGAGGGATCGGCTTCTGCAGAAGGGGAGGAGCAGGATTGAGAGAGCGAGGGGGTAACTGTTGAGCCACCAAAGCTTCATACCCTTTTCTCCTTCTTTTGCTTGCTTGCTCGCGCTGCTGCTGGTACTGCTGCGGCGTGCTTCTCATCGAAGACACAGTGCTCTTAAACCAAAAGCAACGGTGTGCACCGCATTCCCCACTTTGACACAGATAGAGGCACCCGTAGTTGCGGGTAGAGTAACTGTGTTTATGTGCGTGTGAGCTGCTCCGTTGTGTTCTGTTGACAGTTCGTTGGTGGGATGCGAGTTTTCCTGCACCGCTGCGTTGAGCGGCTGTGGCGGCGAGTCGCACACCACACCCCGCAGAGGACCGAAGCAGCTGATGCTGAAAAGAAAAAAAAACGGTAAAAAAAGGAAAATTTTAACGAAGATCTTTTTATGCGCTACGATGGCGTTGCATCTTCAACTAACCGGACACAACAACAGAAGACGGCGTTGTGCTCCTCGTTAAGGTGAACGTGCCGATAAAAGCGCTACCTCTTTCACCTCCGCGAGCACTGTTGGAAAGCACAGCAGTGACGCACTTTCCAACACCTGCGGAACGCTGACGTGGGCGGAAGCCTAAAAAAAAAAAATCAACGGAAGCCTGAAAATAAAAAAAATCCCGAGCTCCCCGTTCCCAAAAAAAAAAACACACGGCGAGCTGGTTGCACGTCTGAGTCTCATCGCTCCTTATCGACCCCTCTTCCCCCACTGTCATTAAGTTCCCCCCCTCTTTTTCTCTCAACTCTTGACGCCTCGTTCAACAACAACAAACACCACACATACACACACACACACCATACATCAAATGGCGCTCTCCTCTGCCCGTAACTGCACCGCGCTCCTTCGCAGATTCACTGCGCTCTCCACCCCACTCGCGTTCTCGCCTCTCCTCACTCCTTCTCTCCCTCCTTTCAACCGTCACCATGGCCGGTACCGCTGAGGCGAACCTGAAGAAGCTGGGCATCACCCTGCCCGCCCCTGCTGCGCCTGCTGCGGCGTACGTCCCCTACACCATCTCTGGCACCATCGTCAACATCTCGGGCCAGCTGCCGAAGGATGCGGAGGGCAAGCTGGCGGTTGGGCAGCTCGGCGCGCCGCTGACGGTGGAGGAGGGCAAGGCGGCCGCGGTCACCTGCGGCATCCACCTGCTCGCCCAGATGAAGGCCGCCGCCGGTGGCGACCTCGACCGCGTCAAGAAGGTGCTCATGGTCCGCTGTTACGTCAACTCCGCCAGCACCTTTCCACGAGCACCCCTTCGTCGCCAACGGCTGCTCCGAGCTGCTCGTCAACGTCCTCGGCGAGGAGGTTGGCCGCCACGCCCGCTGCGCCTTCGGTGTCGCACAGCTGCCGTTCAACTCCGCGGTGGAGATTGAAGCTCAGATTGAGCTGACCGAGGCCCGCGCCTCTCTGTAGGCGACGGAAGGAAAAAGCTAGCACAGGAAGGAGGTAGCACGGTGAAGCCGCGCGTGGGCAAATGCGGGATGTCGCTGAGCAGCTCATGCGCGTTGAGCATTGCGCGCATGTCTGCTGAACGCCTCCGCACCACGAGGAAGACGGCTCACCCCTCTCTCCCTTCTCCTTTGCTACTAAGGCTGTTCTCCTGCCTCTTATTTCTCTTTTTTATTATTATTATTTTAAAGCTAGCGACAACGACCGTTGTTTTTTTTTGTCTTTTTTTTTCCTTTTGTTTAAGCGCTTTCTCTTCTCCCGTGAGACGCTGACGCGTTCTTGAACACGAACTGCGGAGGCGGTAGGGGAGCAGCGCCACGGTTTTTTTTTTTTCGATTTCTTCGCCTTTCGTATTCGCCCACGCTCGTCACTTGATACTTGTCGGTGAGCTGAGAGTTCGCGAACGGCTTTCTGCAACACCATGACAGCAGGGGCAGTGCAAGTAAACAAAACGAGAGGCCTCTGGGCACAGGGAGGGAAAGTGAACTTCCGCTCTCTCTCTCTCTTTCAGTCTGTGTGTCGGGGTGCTGTGGTGGCACCGCCTTCCTAAGAAGGCGAAGCTGGTCAACAAGGGAAAAAGAAAGTCAGAAACACAAAAGAATTAGAAATAAGACTGTCCTCGTTTGTGAGTAGAGCGCTGTATACCACTACGCGCATCGCCATGGATGCGTGTGTGCGTGTGTGTTCTAATGCTGTCGAAGGTGGCGCTCGCATGAAGTTTAACGCCTGCACCGCACATTCCACGCGCAGCGCGCTACTCGATGTGGCTGCCGCCGCGCTCTTGGCTCCCCTTCACAGCGATGGAAGGGCCGCAGGCAGGGGAAAGCTCTCCCTCTCTCTCTTTCAAAGTGGAAGCGCAAATGATAAATTTACTTCTTGGTTCTCATAAGAAGCGTGTCGCCTGCGGCATGTATGAGCTTCATTGAAATGTCGAATGAGCAATCTTCACCTTCTTTTTTTTTCTATCTCCGCCGCTTTCCCTGTCTCTTTTCATCTTTTCCTTCCCTCCTCTCCCTTCGTGGACACCTACCAAGAACGTCCTGCAGCGACTAAGCACCGTTCCACGAACGACCTTCGCATCACTCCCAGCGAAAAGCCGGAGAACGTACGCAGCCGACAAGCCCGCACCCACCCACCAACCCACACCCACACACCCACACACACTCACACAACGTGATTGTGTTCCATATATATTATCTCATCCAACCTGTGCGTGTGTGCTTACGTCGGTCTCACTTTCTTTTTGTGCAAACAGATTGTCCTTTCTGTTTAAAAAAAATTTCACTTCTGTTGTGCCTCTGTTTTTCTTCGTTTTGTCCTTTTTTTTTCTTACGAGCAGCGCTGTTTGACCCTCTTCCGAAGTAGAGAACACTCGCAGGTCGCCCATCGACAGCGCTCCTGATATTCAGTACATCTCGCTCTCTTCCTCAGCTGGCGACATACAAGCTGGTCTAACGATTTTTGTTTCCCCCTTAAATCCTTTTTTTTAGCTATCGTGTATTTGTTTTCTTGTTGGCGTGTTGTTGGTCATTAGTCTGCTTGTCTCGTACGTCCCCTTCTCTCCGCCTGTCTTCTGCGTTTTTTTCTCCCCTGTTGTATGTAGCTACCCTTATTATTACCCTCCCTCTTCGTCTTGAAGTACCTTTATTTCCTTTTTTAAAATTCTATTGAACACCGCGGTGAGGGCAGCCCTGCGCTACAGCGCACTGAAATACATAAACAAGACGTGTTTTGTTCACCGACTGTCCATTCCTCTTCTCGTGCGAAAGCACTCACTTTTATTTCTTTTCTCTTTCCTAACGTTTGATTGTTTCTATACAGTCCGTATTTCGGCTTTTTGGTGCGCGTGAGTTTGTCGTTGTACCTCTTTTTTGTTGTTTTCCACGTGGTATCTCGTCTCTGAGTGATCTCTACTCCAAAAAAAAGTTTATTATATTATCTCTCGTCCATTAAGCTTTGACAATTTGTCCGTTTTACTCGACGCTGCACCTGACAGGCAGCAATTAAAGAAAAAAAGGGTGAAACACAACGCGTGAAAAGCGTCTGAACTGTGCCGTGCGGTCGCACAGCTACGCCTCGTCTACCGCAGAGGCTTAAAAAAGAAAAAAGTAAGAAAAAAGGCTCAACGCATCTCTGCCACTTTAACGCCTTGCGTAGTAACCCACGTATTGTAGAACAGATATTTTACTTTTTTCATTTCCCTCATCATTTCAGCTGTTTTAGAAGAAAAAAAAAGCCGTTTTAAAGACGTCTTCTATTTCAGTAGTGTGGTACGAGCATTTTTTTTTCCTTCCTGGATAAGCTCTATCGAGTTCGCGCTGCTGCCGTTTCGTGAATTTAAGCATTAAGCAGCTGAAATTTGATTTCGTTTTCTTTGCCACTTTTGTCTATTGTCGTGACAGCTCCATATTACACTCCGCACGGAAGGTGAAAGTTGCGCCAGTTTTCCGCTGAACGGCGCACAACTTTGTCTTTTTTCTTCATTTTTGTTGCTGAAGTAGTACTGACTGTTGAGAGTGCGTTAGTGCTTCCCCCTTCGCCATAGTCGCTTCCTCCACAGAGTCTGTTTGACGGGTTGACAGCGGTCGCGCCTTGCTTCTTATCGTCACTAAAAAAAAAAAAACTGGTTGCTTTAAACTACTTTTGAAGTGCTCTCTGCTGAAGATCAGCTCATTGATTCTTCAGTATTTCCAGTGACACTGTCAGGTCTGAAGAACCGAAGGAAGAATCAGCTGTTCGAATTTATTTTATTTCTGGCTCTCGTTGCCGTCATCATAGACGCCTACCTACAGCCTTTTTTTTTTTGCTCGCAGAAGGATAAACGCATTGCATCGAAACTGTGCTAGGCACAGGAAGCACAGACACCTCTTCCAGGCAATGCTGCATCACTCAGCCGAGGAGGAGCTGCCCGTAGAGGTGCAGACGGCGCCGGCCACCACTGCCAAGCCACGGCACGCTGCTGATCCGCTGCGCGACTACCGCAACGAGCACCTGGAGCTGCAAGAGAAGCTTGCGGAGATGTGGGGACCGAAGCAGCCGCCCACATCCGTCGTTGAGGAGACGGGATCGTTTTTCCAGCGCTACTACTACTCGTGGGTGTACAAGACCGTGGTGCTGGCATCCGAGGAGAAGCTGTCGCTGGAGGTGCTGCCTCTGGCTACCACCGATGTGCGCGCGCGCGAGGCCGGCAGCCTGCTGTCGCAGAGCATCCAGAAGGCCATGTACCAACGCAACTCGTGGAACTGCATGGTGGGGACGGAGGTGGTGAGCACGCTGGACCCCGCGAGCCGCGGCGTGCTGCGATGGGTGGGCGTGCCGCAGCAGGGCGGCTACACGCGGATGATGGCGGGCGTGGAGTGGAGCGTGCCGCCGGCGGTGCGCACGGCCGCCCGCAGCGACGACAGCGCGGCGTCGCCGTTCTTCGACGGCGTGGTGCACGGCGAGCACCTCTTCACGGCGGAGCACAGCGACATGTCGACGCTGGAGGAGGTGGCGCACATCAACCTCGACCTCTCCCGCCGCGGCGGTGTCGTGGCGATTCCAACGCCCGCTCGTCTGTCGCTTTTTCGGACGCTCGTGAAGACGCTGCCCTACTACTTCTTTATTCAGATCCCTTTCTTGCTGGCTTCGAGTCTCTGCACGGTGGGGCTGCCGGTTCTCCTCCGCGCCTTCATCTCATTTTTGGGGTCGGACAATCCGACATGGCCACGCGGACTCGGCCTGGCTTTTGGGATGTTCGTTGTTCAGGCGACGCAGAGCATTTGTGCGCAGCGCTACAACTACTTTTCCCTGCGCTGCGGCACGCAGTACCGCTCCGCCCTGACCGCGGCGATCTACGAGAAATGCATGATCATCTCCTCCAAGTCACTGGCCCTGCCTGAGATGAACGCCGGCCGCATCATCAACATGGTGGGCAGTGATGTGGAGCGCGCGTATTTCTTCATGATGTTCTGCATGTTTCTGTGGAGCAGCCCCATGACGCTGCTGCTCGCCGTGGTGCAGCTCAGCAGTCTCGTCGGCTGGTGCTCCGTCTTGGCGGTCGTCTGCTTCCTCGCCACAATCCCCATCAACGCCTTCCTGATGGGCATTCAGATGAAGGCACGACGCAGCATCATCAAGGCCACTGACGCACGTGTGAAGGCGACGAACGAGTTCTTCTCGGGCATTCGCGTGGCGAAGTTTATGACGTGGGAGCCGCGCTTCATTGCAACCATCGAGGCGAAGCGCGACATCGAGCTCTTCTTTCTGAAACGCATCCAGACAACTCGTGTTCTGACGTCCTTCGTGAACAACGCCACGCCAATTTTGATGATTGCCCTTGTGCTCACGCTGTACTACGCCACCGGTCATGACCTTGTCCCGACGGTGGTGTTTCCGACCATCGCACTGCTCGGTGTGATGCGGCAGCCGTTTCAGCAGATTCCGTGGGTCTTCACGATGGTGATTCAGTTCATGATCTCCATGGACCGCATCAATAAATTTCTCGAGTGCGACAACACGACTTGCTCGGTTGTTCACGACATGGAGGACTACTTCAAGGACCAAGGCGAGCACAGCACGGCGTGCCAGCTGGCGGCGGTGCTGGAGAATGTGGACGTGACGGCGTACGTGCCGGTGAAGCTTCCCTTTGCGCCAAAGATCAAGACCCCTTTCGTACCACGCATGCTGCGCATGATGTGCTGCGGCAAGTGCAAACCGGTGAAGCGCCGCCCGCCGCCCACCGCCGTCGCTGAGGAGCTCCACGTCGCCTCGCCCGCCACAGTTGCCCATCGAATGATGGAGGGGAATCAAAGTCCGGCAGGAAAGGCAAGCCCCTCCGCTGGCAAGCCCGCTGAGGGCCCAAAGATGGAGAAGGAGGCCTTCTTTGAGCTGGAGCCGAAGGTGCTGCTGCGCAACGTCTCCGTGACGGTGCCGAAGGGGAAGCTGACGCTGGTGCTGGGTGCGACCGGCAGCGGGAAGTCGACGCTGCTGCAGGCGCTGCTGTCGCAGTTCGAGATCACGCAGGGGCGTGTGTGGACGGAGAAGAGCATCGCGTACGTGCCGCAGCAGCCGTGGATCATGAACGCGACGGTGCGCGGCAACATCCTGTTCTTTGACGACGAGGAGGAGGGCCGGCTGGGCGAGGCAATCCGCGTGAGCCAGCTTCAGACGGACCTGCAGCTGCTCGGTGCGGGGCTGGAGGCCGAGATCGGCGAGAAGGGTGTGAACCTGAGTGGCGGGCAGAAGGCGCGTGTGAGCCTTGCGCGCGCGGTGTACGCGAACCGCGACGTGTACCTGCTGGACGACCCGCTGTCCGCGCTGGACGCGCACGTTGGCGAGCGTGTGGTGGACGACTGCTTCCTGGGTGCGCTTGCGGGGAAGACGCGCGTGCTGGCGACGCACCAGATGCACGTGGTGCCCAAGGCGGACTACATCGTTGCGCTGGGCAGCGGCTGCGTGGAGTTCTGCGGGAGCGCCGCCGACTTTATGCGCACGCCAATCTACGCGGAGATGGCGGCAGGGTCGACAGCGCAGGACAACAGCGACGAGGTGGACAACGGGGATGAGGAGGACGCGGAAGACGACGTGATTGATGCGGTGGTGAAGACCGAAAAAACGCCGAAGAAGTCTGCCGGCAAAAAGAAGAAGGATGAGGAGGAGGGAGAGGCGGGTGGCCACCTGATCATTGACGAGGAGAAGGCCAGCGGTGGTGTGCCGTGGGCGGCCTACATGGCGTACTTCCGCTACTGCGGCGGTCTCTCCGTGCTCGCGCTCATTCTCGCCGTGTTCATTTTCACCGAGCTACTGACAGTACTGGGCAGCGTCTGGCTCTCGTCGTGGTCCACGAATGCCTACGACATCCCGCAGAGCCGCTACCTGCAGGTGTACCTGCTCCTCGTGCTTGCCACCAGTGCCGGCTACCCGCTGCGCTTTTTTGTGTCTTACCGCGCGATGTTGCGGGGCTGCGTGACGATGCACCGCGCCATCCTCCGCTCCGTGACGACGGGCACGATGGAGTTCTTCGACCGCACACCGCTCGGGCGTCTGTTAAACCGCTTCTCCCGTGATATCGACATGATCGACAATGGCCTTCAGATGTCCACCATCTCCCTCCTCGAGTGCTTGTTGGCGATCGCCGCTGCGATGCTGGTGTCGGCCAAGGCGCAGCCGATGGTGATTCTTGCCCTCATCCCGTGTGGCTACGTGTACTACCGACTTATGGTCTTCTTCAACGCGGCGAACCGCGAGATTCGCCGGCAGAGCAGCATCATGAAGACGCCGGTGTTCACGCTGCTGACGGAGCTGACGAATGGGCTGGCCACTATTGCGGCCTACGGCAAGTCGTCCGTGGTCATGGGCGAAGCCCTCAGCCGTCTCGACGTGGTGCAACGCTGCACGAACCTGGAGAACTGCACCAACCGCTGGCTCGCCGTCCGCATCGAGCTCCTCAGCAACGTCGTTGTGACGTCGATTGCCTTTGTGGCCGTCGCGACGGTGTGCTTCGGCTCCAACACCCTTCACATCGGTCCCATCTCCCTCTCCCTCACCATGGCGATGCAGACGACAGGGCAGCTGAACTGGCTGGTGCGCACGATTGCCAACGTGGAGGCCGACATGAACAGCGTGGAGCGCATCCTCTACTACGCCGAAAAGATTCAGACCGAGGAGATGCCGGAGCTGGGCAAGGAGGTGGACGCCCTCGAGGAGCGCATTACCGTGAAGGCGGACGCAACAGACACGGTGGTGATGGCGTCAACGAGCCCGACGACTGCGGCGCCGCACGTGGTGACGGCCGGCTCGCTAGACTTCAAAGGCGTGCAGATGCGGTACCGCGAGGGGCTGCCGCTGGTGCTGCGCGACGTGAGCTTCCGGATTGCGCCGCGGGAGAAGGTGGGGATCGTGGGCCGCACCGGGAGCGGGAAGTCGACGCTGCTGCTGACGTTCATGCGGATGGTGGAGGTGTGCGGCGGGGAGATCCGCGTGAACGGCCGCGGGATCGGGTCGTACGGGCTGCGCGAGCTGCGGCGGCAGTTCTCGATGATCCCGCAGGACCCTGTGCTGTTCGACGGGACGGTGCGGCTGAACGTGGACCCGTTTCTGGAGGCGTCGTCGGCGGAGGTGTGGCACGCGCTGGAGCTTGTGGGGCTGCGCGAGCGCGTTGCGTCGGAGACGGAGGGGATCGACGGGCGTGTGCTGGAGGGCGGGTCGAACTTCAGCGTTGGGCAGCGGCAGCTGATGTGCATGGCGCGCGCGCTGCTGAAGAAGGGCAGCGGGTTCATCCTGATGGACGAGGCGACGGCGAACATCGACCCCGCGCTGGACCGGCAGATCCAGACGACGGTAATGAGCGCGTTCGCGGCGTACACGGTGATCACGATCGCGCACCGCCTGCACACGGTGGCGCAGTACGACAAGATCATTGTGATGGACCACGGCGTGGTGGCGGAGATGGGCAGCCCGCGCGAGCTGGTGACGAACCGGCAGTCGGTGTTCCGCTCGATGGTGGAGGCGATGGGCACCTCCGCAATGAACAACTTCATGAGTCTTGTGAACCGCCGCAGCGACGAAAGCGGACCGGATGGTAGGCTGGGCTGAATGCGACGGTGTGGAATAACAGTCGATGCGACTGTATTGGAGAAGCGAAAATGCTGCGCGTGTTGTACATAGCCAGCGGCGCAATCCGGCATCTCTCTCCTTCCACTCGCTTTTAGTTTTTATTGTTTATTTCAGGTTTGTGCCCTGTATCCTTCCTGACGGATACTAAGCCGCAAAAGGAGAAGCGCCAGTCAAAGATGAGGCACCGCGGCGACGTGGAGAGCACAGCGGCTGCAATGCTCACGGCTTCGTGCGTGTACGTGACGCGTTCCCACCAATGCAGATTCTGTGAGGCTATCGTGGCAGTGCGCGTCGTGATGGGAAGAGATGCGAGTGCGGGAAGTAAGACGCTCCGAAAATACTTGACCACAAAATTTTAATGATGCTCAGCGTCTTTCTTTTTTTGTTCACTGTTGTTTGAACGTCCTGCGTAGAATTGCAGAGAGGACACTATGATTCGTTAAATACTAATATATATTTATTTAAACAGCTTTTTTTTTTGTTTGTTTGGTGCTCTTCGTCGTGTGCGTCGCGAATTTTCGTTAACCGCTGCAAAAGACAGACACCGCAGTGTGAGTTCCCTCTTTTTGTTTTCTCTCTTTCTTCTTTTGACAAGCTCTAATTCAGCTTCTGCGCCTTCTCGCCTAAGAGATAACGAAAGTAGATGTAGAAGTGTTAACGCAAAAAAAAAAATTGGTAAAGAAATGACGAAGAGGGAATTTAAAGAGAAGTGGCGTGACTCGTAGTATGTCTCGCTCCACAGTGGACTGTTTGTGTACTCTCAGTGACGGAGAAGAATCAATGTGCCGCAGCTCAACGAGTGCCTTTGTGGCTCACTCTCTCTGTGTCTGGCTTCTTGTCTTCTGCGTTAACTGCGGTGTCTAGAATAGTGCCTGGTGCGGTCTGCAACGACTTACCAATGGCCAGCTCGTTTAGCGCAATTTCAACGCACGACGCATGACCATTCGAAACTATCCACTGAGTTTGTTGTGGCATCTTGCAGTGTGGTACGGTGATGGAGTCTTGTTCGCGTTCTGTGGAAGCCTGCCTCGCACTGCAGTGCCGCATTCTTTAATGTGGACCACTTCTCACTTTCCTTCCTCCGACTCCTCCGTGCTTCTCCTCCTCTGCTCGCAGAGACTAGAAGCTGTATTCCCTTCCCTTTGTTGTCGGCGGACACTACCACCACTTTCTTTCGGAAAAACGCTTTAAATACGATTGGTATTTGAGCGTCGCTGCGTTCTCGTATCTCTCAGCAAAAAAAAAACCCTTTCGATTTTCTTTTATATAGCGCTCGACGCGCATTCCCACGCCTCAAAGTGCCAAATCAATTTATAGTAAAGAAAGCGACGGAATCTGTTTTTTTTCCCTTTTCTTTTGATATCGACAAAAGTCTGCTTAAACTCCACCAAAGTGCCGCCTTGGCGCGATATTTAGCGAGAGGGCCAACGCCTGTGTTTCCATAGCAACTCGTGGTGCACCTTGCAGTGCTGTCAACAGCCGCCTTGCATCACGTCTGATCTCCTGCCACGGAGACGGGTCCGTTGAGAATTCTTTTTGAGAAAGAAAACAAGCGCGCACCGTTACCCACATAAAATACACTTTGACGAAATATTCTGCTTTAAGCTCCACTATCCCCCGGCACGGAAAGCCGCGCCCATAGTGCACCGGGCCGCTTCTCCGGTGGCCAAACAAACACGTGGTGTTCTCTTTTTCTTGACGCTTTACGGCGGCTCACTAGCGAGATTGAAAAAGAACAAAAGTAAAGAAAAGAGAAAGCGCAGCGGCGCACTTATAAAGAGAAAATTTTCCGAAAAAAAAGGGACCGCAAGCGGTCTTCTTCTTTGCTTGAATAACCACATTTGCTCGATCTCATTTCTTTTTTGAAATTTTAAACATCCCTTATATTTTCCGGTGTGAGCAGATATCCAGGCTGCTGCACTCCGCCTCAGCGCGCGCTGTCCCCCATCTTCTTCAGGCATAGTATAGTCTATCAACTGTATTATTATTATTCTCTGAAGTTTACCTGCTATATAAAGTTTTTTTTCGTTATCTCTTTTTTTTTTCTTCTGCTTTGTTCACAACAGCGCGGCAGCTTCAAGACGCTACGTCTGCCGTTGTGATCGCATCATCGCCTGTAGTGTCCTGTTGTAACGTGGTGTCCGCGTATTTTTTAAAATTTGTTGTTATACAGCGCAGGCTTCAAGAAGATACCGTTGTATTTACTCCTTTTTTTTTTAGCGAGAGCAGACTTTAGCAAATTTTTATATTGGCCACCGCTCCTCCAGCACTTCTACAGGCCTTTTCAATTGTTTGTGCCTCTTCTTACTAAATTCGACTTTCACTAAGTTGAAGCCAGGAAGTACACAGTGCGAAAGAGAACAAAGCGAGCTTTTTAAACTTTATCGAGTCTCGGCGGTCGTAGTCGCTCCATACGCGCAGTACTTCCCGTGTTTGTGTTTTTGAGTTGTTGCACATCCGCACTTATTTTTTTACGCTGGCGAAGGAGTAACAAGAAAGCGCAATGCTGCATCACTCAGCCGAGGAGGAGCTGCCCGTGGAGGTGCAGACGGCGCCGGCCACCACTGCCAAGCCACGCCACGCTGCTGATCCGCTGCGCGACTACCGCAACGAGCACCTGGAGCTGCAGGAGAAGCTTGCGGAGATGTGGGGGCCGGAGGAGCCATACAATCCCCCGCCGGAGGAGACGGGGTCGTTCTTTCAGCGCTACTACTACTCGTGGGTGTATGAGACCGTCCTGCTCGCCTCGAAGGAAAAACTCAAAGTCCCTAACCTTCCGCCACCCACGAAGGACTGCCGTGCCCGCGAGTGCGGGTTGGTCATTTCGCGACGCGTGCAAGAGGCGATGTACCAACGCAACGCGTGGAACTGCATGGTGGGGACGGAGGTGGTGAGCACGCTGGACCCCGCGAGCCGCGGCGTGCTGCAGTGGGTGGGCGTGCCGCAGCAGGGCGGCTACACGCGGATGATGGCGGGCGTGGAGTGGAGCGTGCCGCCGGCGGTGCGCACGGCCGCCCGCAGCGACGACAGCGCGGCGTCGCCGTTCTTCGACGGCGTGGTGCACGGCGAGCACCTCTTCACGGCGGAGCACAGCGACATGTCGACGCTGGAGGAGGTGGCGCACATCAACCTCGACCTCTCCCGCCGCGGCGGTGTCGTGGCGATTCCAACGCCAACGAGCGTCCCACTCGTCCCAATTCTTGCCGCAAAGCTTTCCCCCTACCTTCTCGCGCAGGTGCCATTTCTTCTTGTCAGCAACCTCTGCACCATTGCGATGCCTTTCATGCTGAAGAAGTTTGTGCTTTACATCAGTGCCGAGGAGCAGACGTGGACGAGTGGCCTGCTGCTGGTGCTGGCCATGTTCGTAATTCAGGCCTTGCAGAGCGTGTGCCTTCACCGCTTTAACTTCCTTTCCACGAAGTGCGGCGCTCAGCTGCGCTCCGCCCTCAACACGCTAGTTTTTGAAAAGTGCCTGATTATCTCCTCCAAGGCGCTGGCCCAGCCCGAGATGAACGCCGGCCGCATCATCAACATGGTCAGCACCGATGTGGAGCGCTCCTACTTTCTTTATGCAGTTTGTCATGGTGTTCTGGAGTAGCCCAATGATGCTCGTCCTTGCCCTCGTGCAGCTGTACGAGCTCGTTGGCTGGTGCACGGTGCTCGCCGTCATCGCCTTCCTTGTTGTGCTGCCGCTTAACGCACGTCTTGTGATGCAAATGCGTGCGGCACGTCGGAGCCTCAGCCGGGCGACGGATATACGTGTGAAAGCTGCGAACGAGTTCTTCTCAGGCATTCGCGTGGCAAAGTTTATGACGTGGGAGCCGCGCTTTATCACCAACATCGAGTCGAAACGCGAAGTGGAAATCTTTTTTCTGAAACGTATTCAGTACACCCGCGTTGCCGCGACGTTCGTGAACAGCGCCACGCCGATGGTGATGATCGCCCTCGTCTTCACGCTGTACTACGCCACGGGGCACAAGCTGACGGCCACGGTTGTTTTCCCGACCATCGCACTGCTCGGCATTCTGCGCGAGCCTTTCCATCAAATTCCGTGGGTCTTCACGATGATGGTGCAATTTGTTATCGCCATGGGCCGCATCAAGAAGTTTCTTGAGTGCGACAACACGACTTGCTCGGTTGTTCACGACATGGAGGACTACTTCAAGGACCAAGGCGAGCACAGCACAGCGTGCCAGCTGGCGGCGGTGCTGGAAAATGTGGACGTGACGGCGTACGTGCCGGTGAAGCTTCCCTTTGCGCCAAAGATCAAGACCCCTTTCATTCCACGCATGCTGCGCATGATGTGCTGCGGCAAGTGCAAACCGGCGAAGCGCCGCCCGGCACCCACGGAGGTGGTGGTTACGGAGGTGCAATCACCTTCTCCCTCACCCTCAGCATCCCCGAAAAGTGGCCGCGGCAAAGGCGACCATGACATGCACCCAGAGGAGTACTTCGAGCTGGAGCCGAAGGTGCTGCTGCGCAACGTCTCCGTGACGGCGCCGAAGGGGAAGCTGACGCTGGTGCTGGGTGCGACCGGCAGCGGGAAGTCGACGCTGCTGCAGGCGCTGCTGTCGCAGTTCGAGATCACGCAGGGGCGTGTGTGGACGGAGAAGAGCATCGCGTACGTGCCGCAGCAGCCGTGGATCATGAACGCGACAGTGCGCGGCAACATCCTGTTCTTTGACGACGAGGAGGAGGGCCGGCTGGGCGAGGCAATCCGCGTGAGCCAGCTGCAGACGGACCTGCAGCTGCTCGGTGCGGGGCTGGAGGCCGAGATTGGCGAGAAGGGTGTGAACCTGAGCGGCGGGCAGAAGGCGCGTGTGAGCCTTGCGCGAGCGGTGTACGCGAACCGCGACGTGTACCTGCTGGACGACCCGCTGTCCGCGCTGGACGCGCACGTTGGCGAGCGTGTGGTGGACGACTGCTTCCTGGGTGCGCTTGCGGGGAAGACGCGCGTGCTGGCGACGCACCAGATGCACGTGGTGCCCAAGGCGGACTACATCGTTGCGCTGGGCAGCGGCTGCGTGGAGTTCTGCGGGAGCGCCGCCGACTTCATGCGCACGCCGATCTATGCGGAGATGTCGATGCAGCAGCGCACATCCACAGAGACGAAGGCACGAGAGGAGGCTGCTGCGTGTGTGGACGCGGTCTCTGCCAGCACCTGCGAGGAAAATGCAGCCGACGTGGAGCTCATCGCGGATGTTGTGAAGAAAAAGGAAGGTGAGGGTGACTCAGCGGAGGGCGACGGAGACGAGGACGAGCGGAAGGGCAAGGAGAAGAGGGGGCAGCATATGACGACGGAGGAGAAGGCGCGTGGCTCTGTGCCGTGGTCGACCTACGTCGCCTACTTCCGCTTCTGCGGTGGTCGACACGTGGCTGTCTTGGTGATTCTCATCTTCTTCCTGACGGAGCTGCTGGCGCTGTCAAGCAGCTTGTGGCTCTCTCTCTGGTCCACTGATCACTACGGCTGGGCGACGGAAGATTACTTGATTGTCTACCTCGTGCTCGTCGTCGTCGGCACCGCGAGTACGCCCCTTCGTCTCTCTTTCACCTTCACGGCGATGCGGAAGGGATGCATGGCGATGCACCGCAAACTTCTTCGCACCGTCGCAAAGGGCACGATGGAGTTCTTCGACCGCACACCAATGGGACGTCTGATGACCCGGTTTTCGCGCGACATCGACATGATCGACAACGGAGTGCAGATGACGCTGCAGAACGCCCTCGAGTGCTTCTTCTCCATCACGTCTTCGATGCTTGTGACGGTTGCGTCGCAGCCGATGGTGATTGTTGCCCTCATTCCGTGCGGCTACGTGTATTACCGCATCATGGTCTTCTTCAACGCCGCCAACCGCGAGGCACGTCGCGTTACCAGTGTAATGAAGACGCCGGTGTTCACGCTGCTGACGGAGCTCACAAGTGGCGCACAGACCATCGCTGCTTTTGGCAAGTCTGCCGTCGTGATGCAAGAAGCACTGCGGCGGCTCGACGTGGTCTTTTCCGCAACGCAGCTGGAGAACGTGTTGCGTCAGTGGGTGGCGGTGCGCATCGAGTTTCTTGGCAACGTCATCGTAACCTCCATCGCCTTCGCTGGTGTGCTCTCCTGCATGACACGCTTTGGCGGTTCGAACGTTGGTCTCATCTCCCTCTCCCTCACCATGGCGATGCAGACGACAGGACAGCTGAATTGGCTGGTGCGCATGGCCGCTGCTGCAGAGGCCGACATGAACAGCACGGAGCGCATCCTCTACTACATCCAAAACACGCCAACAGAGGAGATGCCGACCCTCGACGAGGAAGCCGACGCTCTCGAGAAGCGTGTGGACGTGAAGGGGACGGCGGCGACGGACACGGTGGTGATGGCGTCTACGAGCCCGACGACTGCGGCGCCGCACGTGGTGGCGGCGGGGTCGCTGGTGTTCAGCGGCGTGCAGATGCGGTACCGCGAGGGGCTGCCGCTGGTGCTGCGCGACGTGAGCTTCCGGATTGCGCCGCGGGAGAAGGTGGGGATCGTGGGCCGCACCGGGAGCGGGAAGTCGACGCTGCTGCTGACGTTCATGCGGATGGTGGAGGTGTGCGGCGGGGAGATCAGCGTGAACGGCCGCGGGATCGGGTCGTACGGGCTGCGCGAGCTGCGGCGGCAGTTCTCGATGATCCCACAGGACCCTGTGCTGTTCGACGGGACGGTGCGGCTGAACGTGGACCCGTTTCTGGAGGCGTCGTCGGCGGAGGTGTGGCACGCGCTGGAGCTTGTGGGGCTGCGCGAGCGCGTTGCGTCGGAGACGGAGGGGATCGACGGGCGTGTGCTGGAGGGCGGGTCGAACTTCAGCGTTGGGCAGCGGCAGCTGATGTGCATGGCGCGCGCGCTGCTGAAGAAGGGCAGCGGGTTCATCCTGATGGACGAGGCGACGGCGAACATCGACCCCGCGCTGGACCGGCAGATCCAGACGACGGTGATGAGCGCGTTTGCGGCGTACACGGTGATCACGATCGCGCACCGCCTGCACACGGTGGCGCAGTACGACAAGATCATTGTGATGGACCACGGCGTGGTGGCGGAGATGGGCAGCCCGCGCGAGCTGGTGACGAACCGGCAGTCGGTGTTCCGCTCGATGGTGGAGGCGATGGGCAACGACGGAGTCGCACAGTTCATGGATCTCATCAACAAGGCGGCGCAGGAGAAGGATGAAGCACACTGAAATTGCCGCAAGTAAATTCACTGGGTGGTCGCAGAGTGGCCTTTGAAGCGCTCGAATTTCAGGTCTGCTAAAACTGCGCAGGCGGCAACCAATGTGAATGAAGGCGGGCATTCATGCCGGTTGGTAGTGTCGGCTGCATAAATGGGCAGGCGTGTGGGGGACGTGTCAAGCACAAGTTGCCCTTGCTGTGTGTTGTAATTTACGCTCGCCTCTTGCCACGAGTGTCGTTTGTATTCTTCCTTATTATGACTTTTCTTTTTTCTTTGGGCTCCTCACTAATGTTAAATTTTTTTTTTTGTGCTGTTGTTGTAGAAACCTTTTTTTTTATAGGGAGCTGAGTAGCCAGCCACTGCTTACATGTGATGCGCTGTTGACTCACGATTCGCTTGAGGCCAAAGGTGTGTGTGCTTATTTTGTTTTTCCCAAGTGCTGTATTTTTGGTTATTACCTTCGTGAAAAAGTCTTTGCTCTTCTATTGTTAAATGCCCGTGGTGAATAACGCTAGTTTTCTTTTTTCCCATACACATTTCACATCCGTTCTGCGGCGTCCAAGATGGAGCACGACTATGCGATTGTGTAAAAATGCGGGAAACCTAGTGGAGGAAATTCATCATGTGACGCGTTGCTCGAAGAAACCTGCTGGAGTGCAGAAGATGCACGCAAAGAGAAGAAAAGACGGTTTCACCCCAACGTTTGACTGCATGGTTCTGCGTATGATTGGTGTTTTCGTATTTGTGCTTCTTCTCCTCCGCACGCCTTGCACTGCGGTGTCGATGGTGCGGTGCGCTTCTTTGTATTTATTGGTGTGCTTTACTGTTACCATCTTCATGATGTCAACACCCAATATGATTTTTTTTTTATGACTTAGCTAGTAGACACGAGGTCCTCATGGAAAAAGAGGACGTCGCCATCGTCAACTGTTTCGTGGCCACACGTAGGCGACTGTTGACTTATCAGTGTCTGGAATAGACCTACTTTTTTTTTGGTTAAGAAAACGCGTAAAAAAAATGAAGTATCGATAGGATTGACAGCTTCTACTCAGCTGTGCAGCATCGCCGGGCAAAACGATCCCGGTAAGATTGTGTGGAGAAGGTCACGCAAACCTGCTGAAAGCGACGAAGGGCATCGGGGCTCCAAGGGTGGCGAGGAGGAAGCTTGGTCGGTTTCCTGCACACCTGCCACTCTCTCTTGATGTGCGCGGCACTGACCTTGTTTAGTCTAAGAGAATACCAGCCTCAGGGCACGCAACTCTCGTGTTGCATACCGTTCCTTTTTTAGTCGGTGATCAAATCCGCTCAGCGTCCACAACTCCCACTTTCGCTCTCCTCTCTCTCCCTGTCTCTCTCCTCAATCTTGCGTATGCGTACTGCCACACTCATCCTTTTCACCCACGCCTCCCTTTGCTGGTTGTGGAGGTCAGTAGATGAAGCAGCGATATCACATCGCTAGCGACCGCCATAATTGCAAGAAAAAAAAAAGAATAGCTCTACTCACACTAGCGCATTCTCTATTATTATTATTTTTTTTTTTACAAAAAGATTATTATCGATCACCACGCCACATTAACAGCCGCAAACAAAGGTGAAATACACAATCTCGAAAACGTAAAACGGCTGATGCACGTAAACTCTGCCTAAAAAAAAAAATTGTGTTTCTTACGTGCTTTTTTCTAGGTTTGAGAGCGAGGGCGGTGTGCTCAAGAAACATTTTCCTTTTTTTTCTCTTTGTGGAGCATCGTTACACGACTCTATTTGAGGGAACAAACAACGCACGGTGTGGTGGTGCCACGCGAAAAGGCGTTTACATATTTCACCACATAAAATCTCCGTCGTTCTATTGTGCTTCGATTAATTCTTAAGTTCTTTATCTCTCCCCTCTTCCCTTGAAACACACGCAAATACAACTCTTTGCAAACGTGAAGTTACGAAAAGAAATGCAGTCTGAAGAAGCCCGCACGTACGACTCGCCCTACGCAGAGCGGGTGGAAAAACCAAAGAACGCCTCCAGCGGTGCTGCCCGCTTCAGCAGTGGCGCCGCAGGCGGGTCAGCGGTGGAGCAGCAGCGCAGTGCCGCCCTGGAGGAACAAGATGCCTTCTATCAGAAGCTCACTGAGCTGTGGGGGCCGGAGCAGCCCTACACGGAGTGCGTCGAAGATCACGCGTCCATCTTCGAAAAAATGTGGTACACCTTCTTCTACCCCAGCATGTTGCGGGCCTCTGAAGAGAACCTCACAATTGAAGAGTTGCCCCCGCTGACAAAGGATGTGCGGGCCCGCGACTGCGGTGTGCGGCTGTCGCGCAGCGTGCAGAGCACGCTGAACGAGCGCAACGGGTGGAACTGCATGGTGGGGACGGAGGTGGTGAGCACGCTGGACCCCGCGAGCCGCGGCGTGCTGCGGTGGGTGGGCGTGCCGCAGCAGGGCGGCTACACGCGGATGATGGCGGGCGTGGAGTGGAGCGTGCCGCCGGCGGTGCGCACGGCCGCCCGCAGCGACGACAGCGCAGCGTCGCCGTTCTTCGACGGCGTGGTGCACGGCGAGCACCTCTTCGCGGCGGAGCACAGCGACATGTCGACGCTGGAGGAGGTGGCGCACATCAACCTGCTCTCTGCCAACGGAACGCCGCTGTCCGAGTCCGATGTACCGACGCCACGCCGGCTCTCCCTCACCCGCAATCTGCTCACCTCTCTCCCCGACTACGTATGGTGGCAGGTGATCTTCAAGCTGGTTGGGGATATCTGCACGCTCACGGTGCCTTTTCTGCTGAAATTGTTTGTTGCCTTCATTGAGGAGCGCAACGGGACGTGGACGTACGGCATTTTCCTTGTTGTCGCCTTCTTCGCGGTGCAAATGATCCAAAGCACAAGCCTGCACCGCTTCTACTATGTGAGCATCAAGGGCGGTCTGCAGTACCGCTCTGCTCTGAACGCCCTTCTCTTTGAGAAGTGTTTCACCATCTCCTCCAAGTCGCTGGCCCAGCCCGAGATGAACACCGGCCGCATCATCAACATGGTCAGCACCGACACCGAGCAGGCGAATCAGTTCCTGCAGTACTGCATGTATATCTGGAGCAGCCCCATGGTCTTTGTTGTGTCTATTATCTTCCTCAGCCGCCTCGTTGGCTGGTGCTCGCTGATGGCGCTCGTGGCGCTGCTGATGACGCTGCCGGTCAACGCGTGGATTATGAAGTGGCAGATGGCAGCACGGCAGAAGCTAGTGAAGGCCACTGACGCACGTGTGAAGGCGACGAACGAGTTCTTCTCGGGCATTCGCGTGGCAAAGTTCATGACGTGGGAGCCGCGCTTCATGGCAAATATCGAGGCGAAGCGGGCCACAGAGGTCTCCTACGTGAAGCAGGTGCAGTACACCCGCGTCTTCGTCTCCTTCATCGCCATGGCCACCCCACAAATCATGATCGCGGCGGTGTTTATTGTGTACTACTTCCTCGGACACCAACTGACAGCCACTGTTGTGTACCCTACTATTGCACTGCTCGGTATTATTCGAATGCCCTTTAACATGCTGCCCTTCGTCTTCACCGTTACCGTGCAGTACCTCGTCGCTATTGCCCGAATCAATAAATTCCTTGAGTGCGACAACGCCGCCTGTTCCACCGTCCACGACATGGAGGACTACTTGAGAGAACAGCGTGCGCACAGCACGGCGTGCCAGCTGGCGGCGGTGCTGGAGAATGTGGACGTGACGGCGTACGTGCCGGTGAAGCTTCCCTTCGCGCCGAAGATCAAGACCCCTTTCATTCCACGCATGCTGCGCATGATGTGCTGCGAGCAGTGCAGACCGGCGCAGCGCTACCCGGCACCGACGGAGGTGGTGGTGACAGAGAGCTCCGCGGCGTCGCCGACTGCCGGTGCGAAGCCTGCCAACAAGGAGGAGAGCAAGACGAAGGTTTCGAAGGACGACTTCTTTGAGCTGGAGCCGAAGGTGCTGCTGCGCAACGTCTCCGTGACGGTGCCGAAGGGGAAGCTGACGCTGGTGCTGGGTGCGACTGGCAGCGGGAAGTCGACGCTGCTGCAGGCACTGCTGTCGCAGTTCGAAATCACGCAGGGGCGTGTGTGGACGGAGAAGAGCATCGCGTACGTGCCGCAGCAGCCGTGGATCATGAACGCGACGGTGCGCGGCAACATCCTGTTCTTTGACGACGAGGAGGAGGGCCGGCTGGGCGAGGCGATCCGCGTGAGCCAGCTGCAGACGGATCTGCAGCTGCTCGGTGCGGGGCTGGAGACGGAAATCGGCGAGAAGGGTGTGAACCTGAGTGGCGGGCAGAAGGCGCGTGTGAGCCTTGCGCGCGCGGTGTACGCGAACCGCGACGTGTACCTGCTGGACGACCCGCTGTCCGCGCTGGACGCGCACGTTGGCGAGCGTGTGGTGGACGACTGCTTCCTGGGTGCGCTTGCGGGGAAGACGCGCGTGCTGGCGACACACCAGATGCACGTGGTACCCAAGGCGGACTACATCGTTGCGCTGGGCAGCGGCTGCGTGGAGTTCTGCGGGAGCGCCGCCGACTTCATGCGCAGTCCTGTCTACGCGAAGATGTCTGCGGAGGAGGAGGAGGCAGAGGCGAAGGCACCCGCGCCAGAAGAGGAGGAGGATGTGGGAAAGGACGCAGAGAGAGGAGCTTCTTCCTGTGATGATGCCGCCGCCGACGCCGTGGAAGTGGGGCCGTTGTGCGACGCGGAAGCAGCGGAGGTGCTGTCAGAGGTCGGCAGCGCCGTTGGCTCGCAGTCCACACAAATGAGCAGAAAGAAGAGCGTCGTAGTGGCGGCTGAGGGCGACAAGGTGGCGGTGGTAAAGAAGACACCGGACACGGCGGCCCACCTCATGACGACGGAGGAGAAGGCAATCGGAAATGTGCCGTGGTCCACCTACATGGAGTACTTCCAGTTCTGCGGCGGCGTGGTCTGGATGACGGCGATCCTTGCGATGTTTGCTGTGACCGAGTTCTGTACGGTGTCCGCAACACTGTGGCTTTCCCTCTGGACGGCGCAGCGCTTCGATCTGAAGGAGTCTTCCTACATGTGGGTCTACCTTGGCTGTGTGGTGCTTGGCACGGTGACGGTGCCGACACGCTTCATCTTTTCTTTTGAGGCAATGCGGCGCGGCTCGGTGGCGATGCATCACGTCATGGTGCACAGCGTGTCGCGTGGCACGATGGAGTTTTTTGACACGACGCCGCTCGGTCGCATTTTGAACCGCTTCTCCCGCGACGTCGATGTGGTGGATAACAACTTGCCCATCTCGATGCTGCAGGTGCTGAACTGTCTTTTCGCGATTCTGTCGTCGACGATCATCACCTTCAGCAAGCAGCCCATCGTCCTTCTCGCCCTCATCCCGTGCGGCTACCTGTATTACCGCATTATGGTATTCTACAACGCCGCCAACCGCGAGATCCGCCGGACGAGCAGCTTGGTCAAGTCGCCCCTTCTTCTCGCTGCTGGGGGAGGCGCTCTCGGGCAGTGCGACCATTGCTGCCTACCACCGCACTGCCGTTGTGATGAAGGAGGCGATGTACCGGCTGGACCTCGTGTACGCGTGCTCGCTGCTGGAGAACGGTGCCAACCGCTGGCTTGGCGTACGCGTAGAGCTGCTCAGCAACGTCGTTGTGACTGTCATCGTTCTCTTTGGTGTGCTGCGCACGCTGATGGGCACCACGGAGGAGTACTGGGTGGCTCTGGTGTCGCTTTCGCTCACGATGGCCACACAGAGTACCGCTCAGCTTAACTGGCTGGTGCGGCAGGTGGCGTCTGTGGGGGCCGACATGAACAGCGTGGAGCGCATCCTCTACTACACCCGGGAGACTCCGCAGGAGCCGATGCCGGACCTCGAGGATGAAGTAGCAGCTCTTGAGAAGCGTGTGGACGTGAAGGGGACGGCGGCGACGGACACGGTGGTGATGGCGTCTACGAGCCCGACGGCTGCGGCGCCGCACGTGGTGACGGCCGGCTCGCTAGACTTCAAGGGCGTGCAGATGCGGTACCGCGAGGGGCTGCCGCTGGTGCTGCGCGACGTGAGCTTCCGGATTGCGCCGCGGGAGAAGGTGGGGATCGTGGGCCGCACCGGGAGCGGGAAGTCGACGCTGCTGCTGACGTTCATGCGGATGGTGGAGGTGTGCGGCGGGGAGATCAGCGTGAACGGCCGCGGGATCGGGTCGTATGGGCTGCGCGAGCTGCGGCGGCAGTTCTCGATGATCCCGCAGGACCCTGTGCTGTTCGACGGGACGGTGCGGCTGAACGTGGACCCTTTTCTGGAGGCGTCGTCGGCGGAGGTGTGGCACGCGCTGGAGCTTGTGGGGCTGCGCGAGCGCGTTGCGTCGGAGACGGAGGGGATCGACGGGCGTGTGCTGGAGGGCGGGTCGAACTTCAGCGTTGGGCAGCGGCAGCTGATGTGCATGGCGCGCGCGCTGCTGAAGAAGGGCAGCGGGTTCATCCTGATGGACGAGGCGACGGCGAACATCGACCCCGCGCTGGACCGGCAGATCCAGACGACGGTGATGAGCGCGTTCGCGGCGTACACGGT
The DNA here is from genome assembly GCA_030078075.1 of Crithidia sp. LVH-60A. Classification (NCBI taxonomy): domain Eukaryota; phylum Euglenozoa; class Kinetoplastea; order Trypanosomatida; family Trypanosomatidae; genus Crithidia; species Crithidia sp. LVH-60A. The sequence goes on from CP119656.1 coordinate 92,307, forward strand.
GATCACGATCGCGCACCGCCTGCACACGGTGGCGCAGTACGACAAGATCATTGTGATGGACCACGGCGTGGTGGCGGAGATGGGCAGCCCGCGCGAGCTGGTGACGAACCGGCAGTCGGTGTTCCGCTCGATGGTGGAGTCGCTGGGCAAGGCAGAGTCGGCGCGTGTAATGCAGGTGATGATGGGAAAGGGCAACTAGGCTGGTTGCAGAGCCAGAGAAGTTGAACGGAGGATGTTTTGCGTTGTGTAATGTACTGGAATAGGGGCAGAACAAAAAAAACGCCGTTTGACGGTCGCGCGAGGGCTGCTTTCAGGTATGCTCTCCTGTTTCATCGTTGTTGCTGTGTACTCGGGTGACTGTAACTTCCCTTGGTGTGTGCAGTGACGATGGAGTGAGAGAAAAGCGAGTGTTACTGCTCGTCGGCTTGGTTGTCCCAAGTATTGGTGTTAATGAGGTGATGTCCCTTCAGCTGTCTGTGCGCATCAGCGGCTATTACCGGCGTGGGCTTCAGCGCTTCTCGACTGAACGCTTTTATCATTATTATTCCTTCTCTTCGTTGCGCGTAAAGGGGAGAGATCGCGATCACTATTCTTTTCCACCTCCCTGCTGGGCGGAGTGCGCCGCACACGCGTCGACAGTGCCTGGAAGCGGAAAAAAAAAACACTTTTTTTGTCCGAGGTGAGGTTTTTTCTTCGGTTGAATTGAGGACCACTTTTCTTTAAGTTGTTGACGGGCTTCTGTTTTATTAATAATAAGCACAAAAGACAGCAGCAGAAAGAGAACGACATTGCATGCTCGTGGCCGTTTTTATTGAAGCTGAGAAGCGCAGATTGCTGCGCGGAAAGTATTTCTGCTCGTTGATGTGTAGGTGGGGTCTCACATAAGTGGTGGGTAGAAGAGGACGCGCCATAGGAGCATTCTCGCAGTGTCGATCCCTCATTGTGAGTGATTTTTCTTTCCTCGTGACGCAAACACTTTTCTAGTGGTGGAAGGAACTGCAGGCGCGTTGCATATCAGAGTATTTGGCTGCAGCCTCTACTCATCACGTCTTCCCTCCCTCTCTTCTCCCTTTCTCTGTTTTCTGGTCTCTCTGTTTCTGCAGCTTCGTTGCTGTGCTCCACAAGCCAAGCCCGCACTTGTAGAGAAGAAAGCAGATTTTTTCCCCCTTTTCTTTCCGCATTTTGTGGCGTGCACGTTTTCAAATAGTTCTTGATTCTCCTTTTTTTGTCGTCACAAATGTCGATTCTATCTTGCAGCTCTCGATTTGCTCTGCCGGCAGCTGCATCCGTGTGCCGATGTCTTCGTTTCTCCCTCACACACGATGCGTCGATTTGCGTTCGCTGCGCCGCGAGTCCGCTCTGTACCCCCGCCCGCGCCTTCGGCAACTCGCCGTCGCGCATCCGCCCGGTGGAGACGCCGCAGGAGCACGCGTGGCGCCAGAGTGAGCGGGAGATGAGCGCCTCTATTGTAATTGTCTTCATGTTTGTTGTCCCGCTGTGGCTCTTCGTGCTGTCGGCAGAGTCGCAGGAGACGAAGCGCGAAGGGGTGCGGGCGTGGGCGTTGGCGCAGCGTGCGGCACACAAAGCGCCAGATGGGCCGGTGGATAAGTGACGCCGGTGTCGCCTCTTGCGTGCACGGAATCGGGCAAGGGATGGACGCCTGCCCAGCACGTGTTACATGAGGAGGTGAGGTGGCCATAGTATTTTGCCCTCTTCGTGAGAGAGACGCGCTTGTTATGTTGTGTGTTTGTTGTGTGGGGGTCTGCTGCGACCACCAGTAATCCCCTCCGCTACTTAGTCGTGACCTTTAACGTAAAAAACTGATGAGTTTTGCCGCTCAGGAAGGGAACTGGCGATTACGGCTCTCGTCTTTTTTATTTCTTACTCTTAACGCGTTGAGCGCACGGTGCTGTTCTGTGTGCATCATCGCAATCCCACCTGCCTCTTTCATTGCGAGTATTGCACGGGACCTCAACTCGCAGCTTTGTTTTTCCACGTAGCGAACGTTAGCATCGCCACCTACTCCTTCCTTACTTCTCCTTTCCTCCATCATTCTTCAACTTGTGTCTGTCTCACGCAGCAGCGAAGTCTCACAGGGAAGATACAGCGTCGTTCCGCAGACCACCCTCGACTCTGCCGCGAACACATCTCTGCTTTTTATCGAGTCAGTACTTCTTAGCGTGTGCAAGTCTCCTCCATCTTGCGAGACAAAAAGCAAATCGAGAATTATTCTTGTAAGCGAACGTGAAAAATGCGTCGGGTGGTGGCTCTCTCTCGCAGCGGCGTCGCCGCCGGCCACCTCGCAGTGCAAGAGCGCGGCTTCACCCGCGGCATCCCCTACGCTCCCCAAGGCAGCATCCAAGACTTCACCTCCTCCCCGCGGCACGGACAGTTGCCCGATCTCCAGCGTAATTTGGACAAGTCGGCTGGCCGAGCTCCGACTGGTCTGTACGACGGCCCCACCATCACAACGAAGGATGGTCCACGGCCGCTTTTCCCGCGTGGCGGAGCGCCGGCTCGACACGGCCTCAGCGGCTCCGGCCCGTCTCCGGATCTGCCGCACTTTCCCTCGCTTCTCTGTGCGGCCCACCTCTCCCCTGTCGATGCAGCCGCCACAGCAGGACAACTACCAGCAAGATCTTCGCAGCGATCCCGCGCAGGCCGACACGCCAGAGCACATCGTGGCGGCCCGTCAGCGCATCATGACGATGCAAAGCGACTCGTTCGGTGAGTCCCCGCGTGGCATCGTTGCGCCGCCGCCGCCGCTCGACCCTGACGCCCCGCGAGAGTATCGCCAGCCGCGCGTGCCACTCGACGACACGTGGTGGAAGCTGATGTGGGGCTTTTTCATCCTCTTCTTGGTGATGGCCAAGTTTGGAAAGTGAGGTGGCGGCTTCTCTGCTTGCCGGCATTCACCGGAATCACAGGCGACACTTTTTTTTTTCTCGCTCTCGCGTAAAAGAGAGTCAGGGGAGTCTTTCCACGTCTTCTCGTCTCTCTTTTCACCGCCATCTCATGCCGCTGCGTGCGTTTGTGAAACAAAGTATATACAAAAAAAAAGCGCAAGGCATTTGATGGTGGTCACGCTGCCTCTACCCTACCGGTGTTTAATTCGCAGCGACTCCTCAATCCTCTACATTCTTTGTGAGTTTCCTTGAGTTCCGACCGCATCTCCTCTTCCACCTGGTGTGTGGGAATCTATTTGCGACTCCTGTGGCTCTTTGTAACTATGAAACTCTCTTTCCTACTGCCGCCTCTCGACTCACTTCATCCACCCCATTCTATTCTCTCTCTACTTTGACGTTTTTGACTGCTTCCACATCTTGGCGATGTCAACGTGTTCAATTTAGCGTACGCCGTTGCACCCTCCTCCACCGGTGAGTATTTCCCATCTCTTCCGCAGCTTTCTTTGTTTCCCCCGTACGTCGCCTTTGTTTTGTTTCTCTTCCCTACCATCGGGAGCGTATCTTTGTTCCTTCCCCTTTAGTTCGTCCTCTCGCCATGCTGTCGCTGCGGCTTTTGCAGCACGCAGGGGCGTCGGCACCCGCCCTCACCGTGGCTCGGCGCTACGCCCACAGCACAGCAGCAGCAGCAGCAGCAGCGCGGCGGCCGCCACGCAAGATGACGATGAGCAAGCGTCGCCTGATGATGAAGCAGCCCCACCACTGCCAAACCACCACCTCTATTCCTCTCTGTGTGATGCTGATGAGCTTTGTGTGCTTTATGATCTACCGCTCGAGATTCTCTTCCGACGACGACAGCATGTTCAAGTAACAAGAGCGCCTCTCTCTTATTATTCGTTATTCTGTCAAACTGCTGGTGCGCTGGGCCGTGCCGCTGTTGAGCGCCTTGCTGGCTTCAAATGCACGCGACACGGAGCTGTCGTAGTGAAGGGGAGAGGGAAGGGAAGTCCCTGCTTCCTATTTGGCGTGCTACACGTCGTTCTCACAAGTTCATACTCCTCAAAAAAAAGAACAATAATAAGTGTTCACGAGATTAACGCTGCGCAAGTGCAAGTTTGCGAAAAGGCTGTTGTTGCTGTTGTTGGTGTGCATGGAAAGCCTTTCAAGCAGACCGCACACCGCAAGGAGGTCAGCCACGCTCCAGGCGAAGAGAGCGGCAGAGGAGGGGATCCCTGTGGCAGTCGCAAACTTGCCAGAAGGCGTTGAGCGCGCACCTGACAATTGAGATCTACTCAGCTATCTTTCGTGTGGGTGTGCAGTACGGCGTGACGTTGCTGACGCTTGCACTTACATGGATATGCAATGGGTGTGTCCACGCGACGCAACAGCGTCAGTGCAGCGCTGTTGTGCTGTAGCGCCGTCTGCGGTGCCATCTTTCCTTTGATGTGCGGTCCATCTCCCTTGTTGTGCGTCTCTTTCCGCAACCACCTCATTCCTTCACACACGCAAAAAAAACTTTTTCCGCTGAAGACAAGACGACGTCGATAAAGGGACAGGAGTCGGCTTCAAAGTACTGTTGTTGGTAGAGCAGAGGAAGAGGAAGAACAACATCCGCGTCCCTCTCTTCACTCTCTCTTTGTCTCTGTGGCCAATGGGTTCGGTAGCGCGCCGTGGGTGGGGCAGGCGTGTCTACCTCTGGCTCACCACCTCGCCACGTGACAAGAAGAACCGCGTCGACGACGTCAGCGGACACCTGCAGGCTGCCCGCCGTGAGCGCAACCACGTCCAGCGTGTCAACGATCTCTTTCACACAGCTGGCATGGGTGTTGGGCGCCCATTCAGCCGCGAAGGCATCACCCTGCAAGGCAGGGGAGAGGGAATGGCGTGGAGCTTTGTGCTGATCCCGGCTGCCTTTGCGTTGGCGCTGCTCCTTTTCATTTCACAGTACCGCCGAGGCGAGCGCGTGGCGGAGCAGCGGGCGGCGGAGGCGGCGTGGCAGGAGCACCTGGCAGAGGTGGCGGAAGAAGAAGGCAGCCGCAGACGCCGCGTTACGTGTGGCGCTGAGGGAGAGCGCAGAGATGCAGGCTGCGATGGGCGGACTGGCGGAGGAGGAGGCCTTGACAACGCAGCTAGAACACAATCTTGGCTTCATCCGGGAGCGCTTATGTTTGGAAGCGTCGAAAGATGTTGAGACGCGAGTGTAGCGCAGGGACGGCTGGTTTGTGCCCTCTGCGTTGTGGTTGGAGTCGCACAAGGTGACTTGCACAAGCGTTTAAGTGTGTTGAGGAGACAGCAAAGAACGTTTCTTTTCTTCTTGCTGCTTGTTGTTGTTTATTTTTTTTCCCTTTTATCCTTGAGGGAGGTTTCTTGCTCTCTCCCTCTTCTCGTCACAAAACGAACTATCTGTATTCCAGGAAGCCGCGTGCGGAAGTACTAAGTCATGTGCTTTTCCTCCATAGCCAGTATCATCGCCCCTTCAGGGCCGCCACGCCGAAAAAAAAAAAAGTGGCGGGGCAGTAACGGATGTGTTTTTCTCTCTCCCTCTCTTTTTCTACGTCTGCGACACGTCCACCGTATCATGCTCTTCACTCTCCTTCTTGTCTTCAATGTCCTGTCTCCTTCTTTTCGTCTGTCGATTAACCCGCCCCAATCTAACTGCGGGTCCTGTTCTTTTTTCCTTTTTTCCTCTTTAATGTGTTGCGAGCTCGCCAGAAACGCCATCCTGCGACACAGATAATCACAGGTGCCCTTTCCAGTGTTCATCGCGTCGCTGTCCACGCCCATACTACTTTTTTTTCTTTTATCGTTAACCGAAGGGTGTCTCTTTCCACCCACTGAGACCTTCTGCACATCACATCACCTTCGGCAGTTGAGGTGCCCTCTATTTTCTTGTTCTTTTTTCTCTCCCTTATTGTTCCTGCTCAGTTGAAAGAAATGCAGGAGCAGTACGTCCACGCCGACCCGGCGACCATCTCGACGCTCGATGAGCCGGTGCTCGAGACGCTGGCACGCGATGCCAAGGCCATTGGTCGCAAGCTTGTCGTGGTCGTGTGCCCTCCCCTCGGCGACGAGCGCGAGTTGCGCGATTGGGATCTCTGGGGCCCCCTTTTTCTCTGCCTCATCCTGGCCTCCATTCTCACCCTCAACGCCGACAAGAACCAGAGCTCCCTCATCTTCTCCGGCGTCTTTATCTTTGTCTGGCTCGGTGGCTTCGTTGTCACCATGAACGCCAAGTTCCTCGGCAGCAACGTGATGTTCTTCCAAACCTACTGTGCGATGGGCTACTGCCTGGCACCGACCTGCGTCTGCGCGCTGCTCTGCTGGGTGGTGCCGTGGTTCTTTGTCAACTTGGTGATCTGTGCGCTCACCTGGGCCTGGTCTTGCTGGGCCGCGCTGCGCTTCTTCCACAAGTCGGTCGGCGAGGACCGGCGAGGTGTTGGTGGTCTACCCAGTAGCCCTCTTTTACCTCTTCTTTACATGGATGATTCTCGTTGGTGTCTGAGCTGCGCTAAAGAAAGCATCAGCTTGTGGTTCACGCATTCTTTTTGCCTTTTTTCTTACTATTTACGTTTGTTGCTGTCTTTCTCCCCACCTACCGCCGTGCGTATGCCTTGTTGTCAGTGCCATTGCACATCTGTGTTTCCTTTTTTGTTGTCGGTGTGAGCCGTTCGTGACGCTCGGTGACGCTATTACTTACCGCCCTCTCTTTGCTTTCCCCCTTTTGCTTTAACAGCTGTGTGAAGGGTGCGGCTTTCTCTTGTGGGTGTGGTGCTGTTGTTGTCAGGACGACGGAAGAGGTGGGCGGCGAGACTGATGCCCTTTCACTTCCCGTTGGTACGTGCAGCGCGATGGCGCGCAGCGTATTGTTTTTGTTCATTTCCCTCACTGTTTTGCATCACCGTTAGGTTTGTCTTCTTCTGTTCTGTGGTTTCCTCGGCGACGGCGTTGCGAAGGCGTCACATGACGCAAAGAATACCAAAATACACACAAAAAGGTGAACGGGCCAGGCTGCCAAACGTTAGTATCGCAGACGTCGTGAGGGCGGGCAACGAATTCTCGGAAAAAAAAAAGAAGCAGCAAGAATCGTGAAGCAGTGCCTCCTGTGTTTTTTTTGGGTGTTGCCCAGCTTCTCTTTCTGCTGCCACCCAACCCGCTCAAACACACAGACTGTCACGCTCTTCGCATACCAGTCGTGTCGTATGTGGTGAAGGAAAGACGCAACACTCCGCCTTTTCCTTTCTCTTTTGCAGCCGCTTTGCAATTCCCACGGTTTTTTGATTTTGCGCGAAATCTCAGCGCAGATCATCCAGTAGGTCTTTTTTTTCTGTGGTTTTTCTAGATGATGTGAACACGCGCTCGTTGCTGCCGACGAGTTCTGTTTTGCGTGTTTCAATCTCCCCCTTCATCTCCTTCTCTCTTCCCGTGTGATCCCCTTGTCTCCCCTCTTGCGTGCTGTGCAGCTGTCCTGTTCCCCATCGTTTTCTATCTCTTTTATCCTTCCACTATCGCACACACAAAGAGCAGCGCACTCTTGACTCTTCTCTTTCGCACTCCTCTCTAAAAAACCGCAAACTTCACAACAGCTCCACCATGTCCTCTGGTCACCAGGCGGAGGCGGATGGCAAGAGCCACGTGAAGCTCTGGGGCGGCCGCTTCCAGAAGAGCACCGACAAAGAAGGTCGACGACTTCAACTCCTCCATCCGCTTTGATCAGCGCATGTACAAACAGGACATCGCCGGCTCCATCGCTCACGCGCGCATGCTGGGCAAGCAGAAGATCATCGCCGAGGCGGACAGCGAGGCCATCATCAAGGGCCTGCAGGACATTCGTGCTGACATCGACGCGGGCAAGGTCACCTTCATGGTGGACGCCGAGGATATCCACATGAACATCGAAACCATTCTCACGCAGCGCATCGGCGACGCTGGCAAGCGCCTCCACACCGGCCGCAGCCGCAACGATCAGGTCGCTGTGGACCTCCGCATGTACCTGCGTGACGCCATCGAAGAGATTCGAGCGATGATGCTGCACCTAATGGGCGTGCTTGCGATGCTGGCTGAGTCGCACGTCGAGACGATCATGCCGGGCTACACCCACCTGCAGAAGGCGCAGCCCGTCACGCTCGCCCACCACCTAATGGCCTACTACGCAATGTTCCAGCGCGACTACACCCGTCTGCACGACTGCCACACTCGCACGAACGTGATGCCGCTCGGCTCCGGTGCGCTGGCCGGCACCACGTACCCTTTGGACAGGGCTGCCGTGGCTGCGGAGCTGGGCTTCGCTGCCATCTCGCAGAACAGCCTCGACGCCGTGTCGGACCGCGACTTCGTGATTGAGCTGTGCAGCGCGCTCTCCACCATCATGATGCACCTCAGCCGCTTCAGCGAGGAGCTTATTCTGTGGAGCAGCCACGAGTTCTCCTACGTTGAGATGGATGACGCCTTCTCGACGGGCTCGTCCATCATGCCGCAGAAAAAGAACCCCGACGTGGCGGAGCTCATCCGTGGCAAGGCTGGCCGAGTGTACGGCCACCTGATGGGCCTGCTGACGACCATGAAGGGGCCTGCCTCTCGCCTACAACAAGGACATGCAGGAGGACAAGGAGGCAATCTTCGACGCGATCGACACGGTGAAGCTCTGCGTGCCTGTCTTCTGCGACATGATCGCCACCATGAAGGTGCACAAGTCCCGTCTGCTTACCGGCGCGAAGGGCGGCTTCACGAACGCCACCGACGTGGCCGACTACTTGGTGAAGAAGGGGCTGCCCTTCCGTGAAGCGCACTCGGTGGTGGGTCAGATGGTCTTCTACGCCATAGCGCACAAGAAGTCACTGGATGAGTTGTCAATGGACGAGTACAAGTCGTTTTCTGGCGCTATTGAGGAGGACATTTACCACGCCATCAGCATGGAGACGTGCGTGAATGACCGCAACGTTGTCGGTGGTCCAGCCAAGGAGGTGAGCCTTAAGGCGATAGAGGCTGCCAAGACTTACCTGACGGCGGAATTGAACGTGAGCTGGACCGCCGCGCCATCTTCCTAAGGTGCCACCGCTACGCACACACAGAAGAAGAGCAAATGTGGCCGCTTTCAGTTCCTTCTTTTTGAGAACGGTTTCTTCATTTTTTTTGTTTTATCTTTTTGGCATCAGAAGATGTGCAGTGCCTAAGCGGCGTACTGGATCTTGGTGCGATGGCCCGGCAGGATGATTTGCTTCTGCTCACTGGAACAGAGAGGCCACTTTCATCATTGCTGCTTTTGTAACTCGCCATTGGGAAGCACGTTGCCGTCTAGCGCTGCATCGCTCGCCATCCTGGCCTTCGGTCTCACAAACTCAATCAAAGTGTTCATCCTTTTTTTAATTACTTTACCTCTCTACCGCCACCAGTCTGTCAGCTTGCTGTTCATTTCATGAACCTCCAGCGATAATCCTCCTTACCACGTCTTTTAAATGCTGTGGCGTGTCCTGTTTTCTTAACTTCTTAACATTTGTGCGCTGTTTATATATGTTTTGTTGGCCGTCCTCCCCCCATCCCGTTGACCCGGACACGTTGCGAGCGGAATGCACTACCGACCACGCGGACAACGTGACCGTGCGCCGCGCGGCGATGGGCGGGTGGCCGCTGCGAGAAACGAACAAAGCCGAAAGAGAAGGAAAGAGGAGCCACGCTGAGGAGCGGGCCGGCGCACACGCGTCTGGGTGTGTGCGAGACGCTGCGTGTGTGCGTGCTGCGGTGCGGTGCGTGCTGCGCCGCTGTCTCTCCGCGTGGACCCCACGCCCCTGTACTGCTGCCGCTGCTACTGCGGTGAAGAGCTTCCCCATCGCCTTCCCCTCTCCTCCCCCGCACACACACCGTCGATGCCGACACCGCGCTGCCTCTTGTGCACCTGCACTACACTCTCCCACTCTCTCTTTTCTCTCTCCCACCCTCTCCCTCCGCCTCCCGCACCACCACGACCACCGCCACTGCGCAGTTTCCTACCGTTTTCTAACCACTCTCTCTCTCTCTCTATTTCTTACGCTCCATCGTAAATTGAAAAAGCTACTCTTTTCTTTTCTTCTCTTTTTCTCTTTGTCTTCTCCCGCCTTCCTAACTCCGAGCAGATCACACCACATCTGCTCCCTCCCCCACCCTCTTTCCTCACACCCCACACACCCCACACCCCACACACGCACAGGATGTCTGCGGCGACGGAGGCGAAGCCGAAGGTTGTGCTGGCGTACAGCGGCGGCCTGGACACGTCTGTGATCATCCCGTGGCTGAAGGAGAACTACGACTACGAGGTGATCGCGTGCTGCGCGAACGTTGGGCAGGGCGGCGGCGAGACGGACGGGCTGGAGGAGAAGGCGAAGAAGTCCGGCGCGTCGAAGCTGTACCTGCTGGACCTGCAGGAGGAGTACGTGACGGACTTCATCTTCCCGACGCTGAAGGCTGGCGCGACGTACGAGGGCAAGTACCTGCTGGGGACGTCGCACGCGCGGCCGGTGATTGCGAAGCACCTGGTGGAGGTTGCGCACAAGGAAGGCGCGGTGGCGATCTGCCACGGCGCGACCGGCAAGGGCAACGACCAGGTGCGCTTCGAGCTGACGGTGATGGCGCTGGACCCGAGCCTGAAGGTTGTGGCGCCGTGGCGCGAGTGGAACATCAAGTCGCGCGAGGACGCGATCGACTACGCGGAGGCGCACGGCGTGCCGGTGCCGTGCACCAAGTCGGACCTGTACTCGCGCGACCGCAACCTGTGGCACATCAGCCACGAGGGCATGGACCTGGAGGACCCCGCGAACGAGCCGCTGTACACGCGGCTGCTGAAGCTGTGCAACACGGTGGAGAAGGCGCCGGACCAGGCGGAGTACGTGACGGTGCAGTTCGAGAAGGGCATCCCGGTGGCGGTGAACGGCAAGAAGCTGTCGCCGGTGCAGCTTGTGGAGGAGCTGAACGTGCTGGGCGGCAAGCACGCGATCGGCATCGAGGACATCGTGGAGGACCGCCTGGTGGGCATGAAGTCGCGCGGCGTGTACGAGACGCCGGCGGGCACGATCCTGTACAAGGCGCTGGACACGCTGGAGTCGCTGTGCCTGGACCGCGACACGCAGGCCTTCAAGCGGCAGTCCGCGGTGCGCTTCGCGGAGCTTGTGTACGACGGCAAGTGGTTCACGCCGCTGCGCGAGTCGATGTCGGCGATGTTCGACCACATGGCGGAGACGGTGACGGGCGAGGTGAAGCTGAAGCTGTACAAGGGCAACCTGGTGCCGGCCGGCACGACGTCCGCCTACTCGCTGTACAACGAGAACATCGCGTCCTTCGGCGACAGCCACGAGCTGTACAACCACCACGACGCGGAGGGCTTCATCCGGCTGTTCGGGCTGCCGCTGCGCGTGCGCGCGATGATGCTGGCGGAGAACGGCGTGTCGAACAAGGTGTGAGCGGCTGCTGCTGCTGCGGCCGCTGCTGCTCTGCATCCGTGTGCTGCTGGTGTGCCGGGCTGTGCGTGAGGGAGCCAGCCGCCCAGCCAGCCACGCCCACCGACCCGCCGTGCCGCCACACAAAAATAAAATAAACTAAGGGAAAACACACACACACACACACTGCAATCGGCAAGCTGGTAAATATGCTCTGCAAGGCAGCGGTGGCGGTGTGGCGACTGCGGTGCAGCGACGCCGCGCCACGCCACGCCACGCCACGCCGGTGCGGTGCTGCTACGCGGGGAGGGTGCCGACAGCCACTACACGAATGACGCTTGTCGGCCGCCCCTGTTGTCTTGTGCTGGGGTGCGCACCTCCGCGTGCGTCTTCCTTCCCCACGCACAACTCCCCTCTCCCCCGCGCTGCCCCGCCCGGTGGTGGCGGCTGGCGGTGGCCGCGTCTTTCTTTTCTTCTTTCCTTTCTTTCCTCTGTTCTGTTTGTGTGTTTGTTGGTTTTGTTGATGCCGGCGCGCGCGCGGCGCTGCTCACGCACTCGCTGGGAGAGCACTCGATGGTGCGCGCACCACACCCCCTCTCCCCTCTTCCCGTGAGCCGCGCCGCGCGTCGTCGGCCGCGCACTTTGTGCTAACGCGATCTCCTCTGTTCTAAGTCTCTCTTCTTGTCTGTTGTCTCCTCTCTTCCCTTGTTTTCCACCTCTTTCCCCTCCCCGTCTCCTTGTTTGGCGACGGGTGCTTTCTGCCTTCCTCTACCCCGGAGCTGCGGCTCCTCAACCAGTGACTAACGCGCCGACGCCGACGTACTCCCTTTCCGTGCTGACCCACCGTCTCTCGTCCCCGCCACTATGTTTTTTCTTCTTTCTTTCTTCTCTTGTTTCCACCACCACCGGCGAAAGAGACACACCCACACCCACGCACCCACGCACACGCATGCGCTGTGGCGAGTCGGAGCGCGCGTTTAGCGGCCCCGGCGTGCGTGTGCGTGTGCGCGTGTGCCTGTTTGTGTGTGTCTGTGGTGTGCGCGCCTGCGCTTTTGTGCGCTGTTTATATATGTGTTGTTGACCGTCCTCCCCCCATCCCGTCGACCCGGACACGTTGCGAGCGGAATGCACTACCGACCACGCGGACAACGTGACCGTGCGCCGCGCGGCGATGGGCGGGTGGCCGCTGCGAGAAACGAACAAAGCCGAAAAAGAAGGAAAGAGGAGCCACGCTGAGGAGCGGGCCGGCGCACACGCGTCTGGGTGTGTGCGAGACGCTGCGTGTGTGCGTGCTGCGGTGCGGTGCGGTGCGTGCTGCGCCGCTGTCTCTCCGCGTGAACCTCATCCCCCTTGTGCTGCCGCTGCTGCTACTGCGATGAAGAGCTTCCCCATCGCCTTCCCCTCTCTTCCCCCGCACACACCGTCGATGCCGACACCGCGCTGCCTCTTGTGCACCTGCACCGCACTCCCCCACTCTCCCACTCTCTTCTCTCTCTCACCCTCTCCCTCCGCCTCCCGCACCACCACGACCACCGCCACTGCGCAGTTTCCTACCGTTTTCTAACCACTCTCTCTCTCTCTTTTTTTTACGCTCCATCGTAAATTAAAAAAGCTACTCTTTTCTTCTCTTTCTCTCTTTGTCTTTTCCCGCCTTCCTAACTCCGAGCAGATCACACCACATCTGCTCCCTCCCCCACCCTCTTTCCTCACACCCCACACACCCCACACCCCACACACGCACAGGATGTCCGCGGCGACGGAGGCGAAGCCGAAGGTTGTGCTGGCGTACAGCGGCGGCCTGGACACGTCTGTGATCATCCCGTGGCTGAAGGAGAACTACGACTACGAGGTGATCGCGTGCTGCGCGAACGTTGGGCAGGGCGGCGGCGAGACGGACGGGCTGGAGGAGAAGGCGAAGAAGTCCGGCGCGTCGAAGCTGTACCTGCTGGACCTGCAGGAGGAGTACGTGACGGACTTCATCTTCCCGACGCTGAAGGCTGGCGCGACGTACGAGGGCAAGTACCTGCTGGGGACGTCGCACGCGCGGCCGGTGATTGCGAAGCACCTGGTGGAGGTTGCGCACAAGGAAGGCGCGGTGGCGATCTGCCACGGCGCGACCGGCAAGGGCAACGACCAGGTGCGCTTCGAGCTGACGGTGATGGCGCTGGACCCGAGCCTGAAGGTTGTGGCGCCGTGGCGCGAGTGGAACATCAAGTCGCGCGAGGACGCGATCGACTACGCGGAGGCGCACGGCGTGCCGGTGCCGTGCACCAAGTCGGACCTGTACTCGCGCGACCGCAACCTGTGGCACATCAGCCACGAGGGCATGGACCTGGAGGACCCCGCGAACGAGCCGCTGTACACGCGGCTGCTGAAGCTGTGCAACACGGTGGAGAAGGCGCCGGACCAGGCGGAGTACGTGACGGTGCAGTTCGAGAAGGGCATCCCGGTGGCGGTGAACGGCAAGAAGCTGTCGCCGGTGCAGCTTGTGGAGGAGCTGAACGTGCTGGGCGGCAAGCACGCGATCGGCATCGAGGACATCGTGGAGGACCGCCTGGTGGGCATGAAGTCGCGCGGCGTGTACGAGACGCCGGCGGGCACGATCCTGTACAAGGCGCTGGACACGCTGGAGTCGCTGTGCCTGGACCGCGACACGCAGGCCTTCAAGCGGCAGTCCGCGGTGCGCTTCGCGGAGCTTGTGTACGACGGCAAGTGGTTCACGCCGCTGCGCGAGTCGATGTCGGCGATGTTCGACCACATGGCGGAGACGGTGACGGGCGAGGTGAAGCTGAAGCTGTACAAGGGCAACCTGGTGCCGGCCGGCACGACGTCCGCCTACTCGCTGTACAACGAGAACATCGCGTCCTTCGGCGACAGCCACGAGCTGTACAACCACCACGACGCGGAGGGCTTCATCCGGCTGTTCGGGCTGCCGCTGCGCGTGCGCGCGATGATGCTGGCGGAGAACGGCGTGTCGAACAAGGTGTGAGCGGCTGCTGCTGCTGCGGCCGCTGCTGCCCTGCATCCGTGAGCTGCTGGTGTGCGGGGCTGTGCGTGAGGGAGCCAGCCGCCCAGCCAGCCAGCCATTCAGCCAGCCACGCCCACCGACCCGCCCTGCCGCCACACAAAAATAAAATAAACTAAGGGAAAACACACACACACACACACTGCAATCGGCAAGCTGGTAAATATGCTCTGCAAGGCAGCGGTGGCGGTGTGGCGACTGCGGTGCAGCGACGCCGCGCCACGCCACGCCACGCCACGCCGGTGCGGTGCTGCTACGCGGGGAGGGTGCCGACAGCCACTACACGAATGACGCTTGTCGGCCGCCCCTGTTGTCTTGTGCTGGGGTGCGCACCTCCGCGTGCGTCTTCCTTCCCCACGCACAACCCCCCTCTCCCCCGCGCTGCCCCGCCCGGTGGTGGCGGCTGGCGGTGGCCGCGTCCTTCTTTTCTTCTATCTTTCCTTCCTTCCTCTGTTCTGTTTGTGTGTTTGCTGGTTTTGTTGATGCCGACGCGCGCGCGGCGCTGCTCACGCACTCGCTGGGAGAGCACTCGATGGTGCGCGCACCACACCCCCTCTCCCCTCTTCCCGTGAGCCGCGCCGCGCGTCGTCGGCCGCGCACTTTGTGCTAACGCGATCTCCTCTGTTCTAAGTCTCTCTTCTTGTCTGTTGTCTCCTCTCTTCCCTTGTTTTCCACCTCTTTCCCCTCCCCGTCTCCTTGTTTGGCGACGGGTGCTTTCTGCCTTTCTCTACCCCGGAGCTGCGGCTCCTCAACCAGTGACTAACGCGCCGACGCCGACGTACTCCCTTTCCGTGCTGACCCACCGTCTCTCGTCCCCGCCACTTTGTTTTTTATTTTCTTCTTTCTTTCTTCTCTTGTTTCCACCACCACCGGCGAAAGAGACACACCCACACCCACGCACACACGCACACGCACACGCATGCGCTGTGGCGAGTCGGAGCGCGCGTTTCGCGGCCCCGGCGTGCGTGTGCCTGTGTGTGTGTGTGCCTGCGTGTGTGTCTGTGGTGTGCGCGCCTGCGCTTTTGTGCGCTGTTTATATATGTGTTGTTGGCCGTCCTCCCCCCATCCCGTCGACCCGGACACGTTGCGAGCGGAATGCACTACCGACCACGCGGACAACGTGACCGTGCGCCGCGCGGCGATGGGCGGGTGGCCGCTGCGAGAAACGAACAAAGCCGAAAAAGAAGGAAAGAGGAGCCACGCTGAGGAGCGGGCCGGCGCACACGCGTCTGGGTGTGTGCGAGACGCTGCGTGTGCGCGTGCTGTGGTGCGGTGCGGTACGTGCTGCGCCGCTGTCTCTCCGCGTGGGCCCCATGCCTCTGTACTGCTGCCGCTGCTGCTACTGCGATGAAGAGCTTCCCCATCGCCTTCCCCTCTCTTCCCCTGAACACACCGTCGATGCCGACACCGCGCTGCCTCTTGTGCACCTGCACCTGCACCTGCACCGCACTCTCCCACTCTCTCTTCTCTCTCTCACCCTCTCCCTCCGCCTCCTGCACCACCACGACCACCGCCACTGCGCAGTTTCCTACCGTTTTCTAACCACTCTCTCTCTCTCTATTTTTTTTTACGCTCCATCGTAAATTAAAAAAGCTACTCTTTTCTTCTCTTTCTCTCTTTGTCTTTTCCCGCCTTCCTAACTCCGAGCAGATCACACCACATCTGCTCCCTCCCCCACCCTCTTTCCTCACACCCCACACACCCCACACCCCACACACGCACAGGATGTCCGCGGCGACGGAGGCGAAGCCGAAGGTTGTGCTGGCGTACAGCGGCGGCCTGGACACGTCGGTGATCATCCCGTGGCTGAAGGAGAACTACGACTACGAGGTGATCGCGTGCTGCGCGAACGTTGGGCAGGGCGGCGGCGAGACGGACGGGCTGGAGGAGAAGGCGAAGAAGTCCGGCGCGTCGAAGCTGTACCTGCTGGACCTGCAGGAGGAGTACGTGACGGACTTCATCTTCCCGACGCTGAAGGCTGGCGCGACGTACGAGGGCAAGTACCTGCTGGGGACGTCGCACGCGCGGCCGGTGATTGCGAAGCACCTGGTGGAGGTTGCGCACAAGGAAGGCGCGGTGGCGATCTGCCACGGCGCGACCGGCAAGGGCAACGACCAGGTGCGCTTCGAGCTGACGGTGATGGCGCTGGACCCGAGCCTGAAGGTTGTGGCGCCGTGGCGCGAGTGGAACATCAAGTCGCGCGAGGACGCGATCGACTACGCGGAGGCGCACGGCGTGCCGGTGCCGTGCACCAAGTCGGACCTGTACTCGCGCGACCGCAACCTGTGGCACATCAGCCACGAGGGCATGGACCTGGAGGACCCCGCGAACGAGCCGCTGTACACGCGGCTGCTGAAGCTGTGCAACACGGTGGAGAAGGCGCCGGACCAGGCGGAGTACGTGACGGTGCAGTTCGAGAAAGGCATCCCGGTGGCGGTGAACGGCAAGAAGCTGTCGCCGGTGCAGCTTGTGGAGGAGCTGAACGTGCTGGGCGGCAAGCACGCGATCGGCATCGAGGACATCGTGGAGGACCGCCTGGTGGGCATGAAGTCGCGCGGCGTGTACGAGACGCCGGCGGGCACGATCCTGTACAAGGCGCTGGACACGCTGGAGTCGCTGTGCCTGGACCGCGACACGCAGGCCTTCAAGCGGCAGTCCGCGGTGCGCTTCGCGGAGCTTGTGTACGACGGCAAGTGGTTCACGCCGCTGCGCGAGTCGATGTCGGCAATGTTCGACCACATGGCGGAGACGGTGACGGGCGAGGTGAAGCTGAAGCTGTACAAGGGCAACCTGGTGCCGGCCGGCACGACGTCCGCCTACTCGCTGTACAACGAGAACATCGCGTCCTTCGGCGACAGCCACGAGCTGTACAACCACCACGACGCGGAGGGCTTCATCCGGCTGTTCGGGCTGCCGCTGCGCGTGCGCGCGATGATGCTGGCGGAGAACGGCGTGTCGAACAAGGTGTGAGCGGCTGCCGCTGCTGCTCTGCATCCGTGAGCTGCTGGTGTGCGGGGCTGTGCGTGAGGGAGCCAGCCGCCCAGCCAGCCAGCCATTCAGCCAGCCACGCCCACCGACCCGCCCTGCCGCCACACAAAAATAAAATAAACTAAGGGAAAACACACACACACACACACACTGCAATCGGCAAGCTGGCAAATATGCTCTGCAAGGCAGCGGTGGCGGTGTGGCGACTGCGGTGCAGCGACGCCGCGCCACGCCACGCCACGCCACGCCGGTGCGGTGCTGCTACGCGGGGAGGGTGCCGACAGCCACTACACGAATGACGCTTGTCGGCCGCCCCTGTTGTCTTGTGCTGGGGTGCGCACCTCCGCGTGCGTCTTCCTTCCCCACGCACAACTCCCCTCTCCCCCGCGCTGCCCCGCCCGGTGGTGGCGGCTGGCGGTGGCCGCGTCTTTCTTTTCTTCTTTCCTTTCCTCTGTTCTGTTTGTGTGTTTGTTGGTTTTGTTGATGCCGGCGCGCGCGCGGCGCTGCTCACGCACTCGCTGGGAGAGCACTCGATGGTGCGCGCACCACACCCCCTCTCCCCTCTTCCCGTGAGCCGCGCCGCGCGTCGTCGGCCGCGCACTTTGTGCTAACGCGATCTCCTCTGTTCTAAGTCTCTCTTCTTGTCTGTTGTCTCCTCTCTTCCCTTGTTTTCCACCTCTTTCCCCTCCCCGTCTCCTTGTTTGGCGACGGGTGCTTTCTGCCTTTCTCTACCCCGGAGCTGCGGCTCCTCAACCAGTGACTAACGCGCCGACGCCGACGTACTCCCTTTCCGTGCTGCCCCACCGTCTCTCGTCCCCGCTACTTTGTTTTTATCTTCTTTCTTTCTTCTCTTGTTTCCACCACCACCGGCGAAAGAGACACACCCACACCCACGCACCCACGCACACGCATGCGCTGTGGCGAGTCGGAGCGCGCGTTTAGCGGCCCCGGCGTGCGTGTGCGCGTGTGCGTGTGCCTGTGTGTGTGTTTGTGGTGTGCGCGCCTGCGCTTTTGTGCGCTGTTTATATATGTGTTGTTGGCCGTCCTCCCCCCATCCCGTCGACCCGGACACGTTGCGAGCGGAATGCACTACCGACCACGCGGACAACGTGACCGTGCGCCGCGCGGCGATGGGCGGGTGGCCGCTGCGAGAAACGAACAAAGCCGAAAAAGAAGCAAAGAGGAGCCACGCTGAGGAGCGGGCCGGCGCACACGCGTCTGGGTGTGTGCGAGACGCTGCGTGTGTGCGTGCTGCGGTGCGGTGCGGTGCGTGCTGCGCCGCTGTCTCTCCGCGTGGGCCCCATGCCTCTGTACTGCTGCCGCTGCTGCTACTGCGATGAAGAGCTTTCCCATCGCCTTCCCCTCTCTTCCCCCGCACACACCGTCGATGCCGACACCGCGCTGCCTCTTGCTGCACCTGCACCGCACTCCCCCCACTCTCTCTTCTCTCTCCTCACCCTCTCCCTCCGCTCCGCTCCTGCACCACCACACCACCCGCCCACTGCGCAGTTTCCTACCGTTTTCTAACCACTCTCTCTCTCTCTATTTTTTTTTTTCGCTCCATCGTAAATTAAAAAAGAAAACTACTCTTTTTCTTTTTCTCTTTTCTCTTCTTTTTTTTTTTTCCCTCCTTCCTAACTCCGAGCAGATCACACCACATCTGCTCCCTCCCCCCCCCCCTCTTTCCTCACACCCCACACACCCCACACCCCACACACGCACAGGATGTCCGCGGCGACGGAGGCGAAGCCGAAGGTTGTGCTGGCGTACAGCGGCGGCCTGGACACGTCGGTGATCATCCCGTGGCTGAAGGAGAACTACGACTACGAGGTGATCGCGTGCTGCGCGAACGTTGGGCAGGGCGGCGGCGAGACGGACGGGCTGGAGGAGAAGGCGAAGAAGTCCGGCGCGTCGAAGCTGTACCTGCTGGACCTGCAGGAGGAGTACGTGACGGACTTCATCTTCCCGACGCTGAAGGCTGGCGCGACGTACGAGGGCAAGTACCTGCTGGGGACGTCGCACGCGCGGCCGGTGATTGCGAAGCACCTGGTGGAGGTTGCGCACAAGGAAGGCGCGGTGGCGATCTGCCACGGCGCGACCGGCAAGGGCAACGACCAGGTGCGCTTCGAGCTGACGGTGATGGCGCTGGACCCGAGCCTGAAGGTTGTGGCGCCGTGGCGCGAGTGGAACATCAAGTCGCGCGAGGACGCGATCGACTACGCGGAGGCGCACGGCGTGCCGGTGCCGTGCACCAAGTCGGACCTGTACTCGCGCGACCGCAACCTGTGGCACATCAGCCACGAGGGCATGGACCTGGAGGACCCCGCGAACGAGCCGCTGTACACGCGGCTGCTGAAGCTGTGCAACACGGTGGAGAAGGCGCCGGACCAGGCGGAGTACGTGACGGTGCAGTTCGAGAAAGGCATCCCGGTGGCGGTGAACGGCAAGAAGCTGTCGCCGGTGCAGCTTGTGGAGGAGCTGAACGTGCTGGGCGGCAAGCACGCGATCGGCATCGAGGACATCGTGGAGGACCGCCTGGTGGGCATGAAGTCGCGCGGCGTGTACGAGACGCCGGCGGGCACGATCCTGTACAAGGCGCTGGACACGCTGGAGTCGCTGTGCCTGGACCGCGACACGCAGGCCTTCAAGCGGCAGTCCGCGGTGCGCTTCGCGGAGCTTGTGTACGACGGCAAGTGGTTCACGCCGCTGCGCGAGTCGATGTCGGCGATGTTCGACCACATGGCGGAGACGGTGACGGGCGAGGTGAAGCTGAAGCTGTACAAGGGCAACCTGGTGCCGGCCGGCACGACGTCCGCGTACTCGCTGTACAACGAGAACATCGCGTCCTTCGGCGACAGCCACGAGCTGTACAACCACCACGACGCGGAGGGCTTCATCCGGCTGTTCGGGCTGCCGCTGCGCGTGCGCGCGATGATGCTGGCGGAGAACGGCGTGTCGAACAAGGTGTGAGCGGCTGCCGCTGCTGCTCTGCATCCGTGAGCTGCTGGTGTGCGGGGCTGTGCGTGAGGGAGCCAGCCGCCCAGCCAGCCAGCCATTCAGCCAGCCACGCCCACCGACCCGCCCTGCCGCCACACAAAAATAAAATAAACTAAGGGAAAACACACACACACACACACACACTGCAATCGGCAAGCTGGCAAATATGCTCTGCAAGGCAGCGGTGGCGGTGTGGCGACTGCGGTGCAGCGACGCCGCGCCACGCCACGCCACGCCACGCCGGTGCGGTGCTGCTACGCGGGGAGGGTGCCGACAGCCACTACACGAATGACGCTTGTCGGCCGCCCCTGTTGTCTTGTGCTGGGGTGCGCACCTCCGCGTGCGTCTTCCTTCCCCACGTACAACTCCCCTCTCTCCCGCGCTGCCCCGCTCGGTGGTGGCGGCTGGCGGTGGCCGCGTCCTTTCTTTCTTCCTTCTTTCTTTCCTTCCTTTCTTTCCTCTGTTCTGTTTGTGTGTTTGTTGGTTTGGTTGATGCCGACGCGCGCGCGGCGCTGCTCACGCACTCGCTGGGAGAGCACTCGATGGTGCGCGCACCACACCCCCTCTCCCCTCTTCCCGTGAGCCGCGCCGCGCGTCGTCGGCCGCGCACTTTGTGCTAACGCGATCTCCTCTGTTCTAAGTCTCTCTTCTTGTCTGTTGTCTCCTCTCTTCCCTTGTTTTCCACCTCTTTCCCCTCCCCGTCTCCTTGTTTGGCGACGGGTGCTTTCTGCCTTTCTCTACCCCGGAGCTGCGGCTCCTCAACCAGTGACTAACGCGCCGACGCCGACGTACTCCCTTTCCGTGCTGACCCACCGTCTCTCGTCCCCGCCACTTTGTTTTTATTTTCTTCTTTCTTTCTTCTCTTGATTCCACCACCACCGGCGAAAGAGACACACCCACACCCACGCACACACGCACACGCACACGCATGCGCTGTGGCGAGTCGGAGCGCGCGTTTAGCGGCCCCGGCGTGCGTGTGCGTGTGCGTGTGTGCGTGGGTGTGGGTGTCTGTGGTGTGCGCGCCTGCGCTTTTGTGCGCTGTTTATATATGTGTTGTTGGCCGTCCTCCCCCCATCCCGTCGACCCGGACACGTTGCGAGCGGAATGCACTACCGACCACGCGGACAACGTGACCGTGCGCCGCGCGGCGATGGGCGGGTGGCCGCTGCGAGAAACGAACAAAGCCGAAAAGAGAAGGAAAGAGGAGCCACGCTGAGGAGCGGGCCGGCGCACACGCGTCTGGGTGTGTGCGAGACGCTGCGAGTGTGCGTGCTGCGGTGCGGTGCGGTGCGTGCTGCGCCGCTGTCTCTCCGCGTGGGCCCCATGCCTCTGTACTGCTGCTGCTGCGGTGAAGAGCTTCCCCATCGCCTTCCCCTCTCTTCCCCCACACACACCGTCGATGCCGACACCGCGCTGCCTCTTGTGCACCTGCACCGCACTCCCCCACTCTCCCACTCTCTCTTCTCTCTCTCGCCCTCTCTCTCCGCCTCCTGCACCACCACGACCACCGCCACTGCGCAGTTTACTACCGTTTTCTAACCACTCTCTCTCTCTCTATTTCTTACGCTCCATCGTAAATTAAAAAAGCTACTCTTTTCTTCTCTTTCTCTCTTTGTCTTCTCCCGCCTTCCTAACTCCGAGCAGATCACACCACATCTGCTCCCTCCCCCACCCTCTTTCCTCACACCCCTCACACCCACCACACCCCACACACGCACAGGATGTCCGCGGCGACGGAGGCGAAGCCGAAGGTTGTGCTGGCGTACAGCGGCGGCCTGGACACGTCGGTGATCATCCCGTGGCTGAAGGAGAACTACGACTACGAGGTGATCGCGTGCTGCGCGAACGTTGGGCAGGGCGGCGGCGAGACGGACGGGCTGGAGGAGAAGGCGAAGAAGTCCGGCGCGTCGAAGCTGTACCTGCTGGACCTGCAGGAGGAGTACGTGACGGACTTCATCTTCCCGACGCTGAAGGCTGGCGCGACGTACGAGGGCAAGTACCTGCTGGGGACGTCGCACGCGCGGCCGGTGATTGCGAAGCACCTGGTGGAGGTTGCGCACAAGGAAGGCGCGGTGGCGATCTGCCACGGCGCGACCGGCAAGGGCAACGACCAGGTGCGCTTCGAGCTGACGGTGATGGCGCTGGACCCGAGCCTGAAGGTTGTGGCGCCGTGGCGCGAGTGGAACATCAAGTCGCGCGAGGACGCGATCGACTACGCGGAGGCGCACGGCGTGCCGGTGCCGTGCACCAAGTCGGACCTGTACTCGCGCGACCGCAACCTGTGGCACATCAGCCACGAGGGCATGGACCTGGAGGACCCCGCGAACGAGCCGCTGTACACGCGGCTGCTGAAGCTGTGCAACACGGTGGAGAAGGCGCCGGACCAGGCGGAGTACGTGACGGTGCAGTTCGAGAAGGGCATCCCGGTGGCGGTGAACGGCAAGAAGCTGTCGCCGGTGCAGCTTGTGGAGGAGCTGAACGTGCTGGGCGGCAAGCACGCGATCGGCATCGAGGACATCGTGGAGGACCGCCTGGTGGGCATGAAGTCGCGCGGCGTGTACGAGACGCCGGCGGGCACGATCCTGTACAAGGCGCTGGACACGCTGGAGTCGCTGTGCCTGGACCGCGACACGCAGGCCTTCAAGCGGCAGTCCGCGGTGCGCTTCGCGGAGCTTGTGTACGACGGCAAGTGGTTCACGCCGCTGCGCGAGTCGATGTCGGCGATGTTCGACCACATGGCGGAGACGGTGACGGGCGAGGTGAAGCTGAAGCTGTACAAGGGCAACCTGGTGCCGGCCGGCACGACGTCCGCCTACTCGCTGTACAACGAGAACATCGCGTCCTTCGGCGACAGCCACGAGCTGTACAACCACCACGACGCGGAGGGCTTCATCCGGCTGTTCGGGCTGCCGCTGCGCGTGCGCGCGATGATGCTGGCGGAGAACGGCGTGTCGAACAAGGTGTGAGCGGCTGCCGCTGCTGCTCTGCATCCGTGAGCTACTGGTGTGCGGGGCTGTGCGTGAGGGAGCCAGGCAGCCGCCCAGCCAGCCAGCCATTCAGTCAGCCAACAACGCCCACCGACCCGCCCTGCCGCCACACAAAAATAAAATAAACTAAGGGAAAACACACACACACACACTGCAATCGGCAAGCTGGTAAATATGCTCTGCAAGGCAGCGGTGGCGGTGTGGCGACTGCGGTGTAGCGACGCCGCGCCACGCCGCGCCACGCCACGCCGGTGCGGCGCTGCTACGCGGGGAGGGTGCCGACAGCCACTACACGAATGACGCTTGTCGGCCGCCCCTGTTGTCTTGTGCTGGGGTGCGCACCTCCGCGTGCGTCTTCCTTCCCCACGCACAACTCCCCTCTCTCCCGCGCTGCCCCGCCCGGTGGTGGCGGCTGGCTGTGGCCGCGTCCTTCTTTTCTTCTTTCTTTCCTTTCCTCTGTTCTGTTTGTGTGTTTGTTGGTTTTGTTGATGCCGGCGCGCGCGCGGCGCTGCTCACGCACTCGCTGGGAGAGCACTCGATGGTGCGCGCACCACACCCCCTCTCCCCTCTTCTCGTGAGCCGCGCCGCGCGTCGTCGGCCGCGCACTTTGTGCTAACGCGATCTCCTCTGTTCTAAGTCTCTCTTCTTGTCTGTTGTCTCCTCTCTTCCCTTGTTTTCCACCTCTTTCCCCTCCCCGTCTCCTTGTTTGGCGACGGGTGCTTTCTGCCTTCCTCTACCCCGGAGCTGCGGCTCCTCAACCAGTGACTAACGCGCCGACGCCGACGTACTCCCTTTCCGTGCTGCCCCACCGTCTCTCGTCCCCGCCACTTTGTTTTTTCTTTCCTTCTTTCTTCTCTTGTTTCCACCACCACCGGCGAAAGAGACACACTCACACCCACGCACACACGCACACGCATGCGCTGTGGCGAGTCGGAGCGCGCGTTTAGCGGCCCCGGCGTGCGTGTGCCTGTGTGTGTGTGTGTCTGTGGTGTGCGCGCCTGCGCTTTTGTGCGCTGTTTATATATGTGTTGTTGGCCGTCCTCCCCCCATCCCGTCGACCCGGACACGTTGCGAGCGGAATGCACTACCGACCACGCGGACAACGTGACCGTGCGCCGCGCGGCGATGGGCGGGTGGCCGCTGCGAGAAACGAACAAAGCCGAAAGAGAAGCAAAGAGGAGCCACGCTGAGGAGCTGGCCGGCGCACACGCGTCTGGGTGTGTGCGAGACGCTGCGTGTGTGCGTGCTGCGGTGCGGTGCGTGCTGCGCCGCTGTCTCTCCGCGTGGACCCCACACACCTGTACTGCTGCCGCTGCTACTGCGGTGAAGAGCTTTCCCATCGCCTTCCCCTCTCTTCCCCCGCACACACCGTCGATGCCGACACCGCGCTGCCTCTTGTGCACCCGCACCTGCCGCACTCTCCCACTCTCTCTTCTCTCTCTTTCGTCTTGTCTGTTCCTTCGCGTTTTCGTCTGTGACTTATCGCTGCATCATGCTGTTTTCGTGTTACATATTGAAGGAGCCTATTCTTTGGTGGTTATTATTTTCTGCTGTTGAAAATCCCTCATCGTTTTTTTTGTATTCTGCTGTGAGGAGGAACAGTAGCAAGCTGGTCACGATAGTTTATGGTTTAGTCGTGAGAGTAAAGCAGTATAATAATTAATAGGCAGAACCTCGCCAACGCGTTGAGCAGCCTACGTAGAGAATCTGAAGCCTCACGTGTGGAAGGCAGTATTCTTTCGTCGAGTGATCTTCTGTGTTTTTCTGCTCTTGTGCATCGCATATCCTTGGTCCATTCGTCTCTGTGTTGCCGTTTCGATCCTACATTCTGCAGTTTTGATATCAGCTAAACGCGTTTGTGATTGATGCAGGCACGAGACAAACACCCCAAGTTTTTTTTTTTTCTTTCACCGTAACCGCCTTGTGGACTTTGTAAGCTGATATAGCTGTTTTTATTATTCTCTCTCCCCCTTTCTCTTTCGCTCTTCTCGAGTAACGACCACGCTTTGGGTTGAAGTAGTGTCTATTGTGGTTTAATTGCTGTTGTGCGTTGTCTCGGCCAATATCTATTTGTTCCCTTTTTTTAAACCTTTTTGCATACTTGAGCCTCCAACTGGTTGTTTTTACCCCAGTTATTAACTCCCGTTTCTTTTTTTATTTTTTTCTTAGGTGCTGCAAGTCAAGTTTGCCCTCGCCTACTTTACGTCCTTGTTACTGATTCTGTCAGCACGATGCCGCTGTCAGAAGCTGAGCCACAGGCGACGGTGACGGCCGCTGCGCCTCCCTCTCTGCCCGACACCTCTCGCCACAACACGACCGGTCCTTCGCACGCGACTGAGATGGAAGGGCGAGACAGCGAGGTGTACTCGGAGAGCTGCGCCAGTGAGCTGACACGCCCCGAGGAGGTGGATGACATGGCCAGCGTCCGCGCACAGCAGCAGGAGCAGCGGAGTTTCCGTGACAAGCTCGATGTGCTGTGGGGGCGTGAACCAGCCTACCGCCCCACACCAGAGGACAAGGCAAGTTGGTTCCAGCAGCTGTACTACGGGTGGATAGGCGACTTCATTTACAAGGCGGCAGCGGGCACCATCACGGAGGCTGACCTGCCGCTGCCGACGCGTACGACGCGCACCTTCTACACGGGCAAGGCGCTTTCCGATCAGCTGCACGCCGACATGGAGGAGAGCCGCCGGTGGGACGGGTATGTCGGCTGCGAGGTGGTCTTTGACAAGGAGCCGGAGACGAGTGGTGTGCTGCGGTGGGTGGGCTACATCCAGCAGTCCGACTACCCCCGTGCGCTGGTGGCGGGCGTGGAGTGGCGGGTGGCGCCGCGGCACCGCCGGCAGGCCGAGGCTGGTAGCCCTGATGCCCTCCACAACGGCGTCGTGCACGGCGAGCGTCTCTTCCATCCGCACTTCCAGAACTACCGGTGTTCGTGTGAGCCGGTGGAGAAGCTGTACCTGAGCTCGACGCGGAGCCCTGTGCGGCCCGGCCCGCCGCCCTCGCCCGACCTTCTCTGGACGCTCTTCAAGGCACACTCCTACCATATGTGGGCCCAGGTCGTGCCGAAGCTGCTGTCCGACCTCGCCGGCGTCTTCCTGCCTGTCCTTGTCGAGTTCTTTGTGAAGTACCTGAAGTCGGACAGCGCGACGTGGACGTGGGGTTTGGGGCTGGTGCTGACCATCTTCGTCACGAGTGTCGTGCAGAGCTGCGCGTCGCACAAGTACGACCACATCAGCATCCGCAGCGCCGCTCTCTTTGAGACCTCTTCCATGGCGCTGCTCTTTGAGAAGTGCCTCACCGTCTCGCAGCGCTCCCTGCAGCGGCCCGACATGTCAGTGGGCCGCATCATGAACATGGTGGGCAACGACGTGGACAACATCGGCAGCCTCAACTGGTACGTGATGTACTTCTGGAGCGCACCCTTGCAGCTCTTCCTCTGCATCCTTCTCCTGATCCGCCTCGTAGGGTGGTGCGCGCTGCCCGGCGTGGCGCTGCTCTTCGTAACTTTCCCCATCCAAGGCGCGCTCTCCAAGTACTCGCAGGAGGTAGAGGAGCGGATGGCCACTGTGATTGACCTGCGCATTAAGCGCACCAACGAGCTGCTGTCGGGTATCCGCATTGTGAAGTTTATGGGCTGGGAGCCGCGCTTTCTCGCGCTGATTGAGCGTGCCAGAGCGCGCGAGTTGGGCTGCCTGCGCGATCAGCAGCGGGCCAACGTCGGCTTCATGTTCATCGACGGCGCCACCCCGACCCTTGTCATCGCTGCTGTGTTTGTGCTCTACCACGTCAGCGGCAACGTTCTCAGCCCCGAGGTGGTCTTCCCCTACCATTGCCCTTCTCAACACGATGCGGGTCTCCTTCTTTATGATCCCCATCATCGTCTCGGCGCTGCTGCAGTGCTTTGTGTCGACGCGACGCATCACCGCCTTTCTCGAGTGCCCCGACGCGAAGTCCAACGTGCAGGACATCGACGAGCTGTACCGGAGCGGGGCGGCAGCCGCGTTGACGGAGGCAACCATCACGACCTATCTCCCCTGTGACGCTGCCGCGGTGCACGTCGCGGCTCACGTCGTCTGCGCAGCGCATGATGCTGTGGTTCCGCAAGCGCAGCGTGCCAGAGGCGGAGTGGTATGAGGTGGACGGACGCGACGCCGGTGTGGCGTCTCCGGTGACGCCTGCGTCTCCCGCCCCGCCCACCGCTGCTGATAATGACGACGGCGGTGACGGCGAGGAGGGCGATGCGGCCTACTTCCAACTCGTCTCGAAGGATCTCTTGCACAACGTCAACGTCCTCTTTCCCGACAAGCAGCTGACGATGGTGATTGGCGCGACCGGCAGCGGCAAGTCGACGCTGCTTGGGGCGTTGATGGGCGAGTACGAGGTGCGGCAAGGAGAGGCCTGGGCCTCGCGCAGCATCGCCTACGTCCCGCAGCAGCCGTGGATCATGAACGCGACGCTGCGCGACAACGTCCTCTTCTTTGACGAGGAGCGGGCGAGTGATTTGCAGGATGTGCTCCGCTGCTGCCAGCTAGAGGCGGACCTGAAGACGCTGGCCAGTGGCCTAGAGACGGAGATCGGGGAGAAGGGCATCAACCTCAGCGGTGGGCAGAAGGCCCGCGTCAGCCTCGCGCGAGCGGTGTACGCGGACCGCGACGTGTACCTTCTGGACGACCCGCTGTCCGCGCTGGACGCGCACGTTGGCCACAAGGTGGTGCACGATGTACTGCTAGGCCGCCTGCAGGGCAAGACGCGCGTGCTGGCGACACACCAGCTGCACCTGCTGCCGCTTGCCGACCACATCGTGGTGCTGCTGCACGGCCGCGTCGCGTTCACGGGCAGCTACGCCGCCTTGCAGGAGACAGCGCTGGAGGAGACGCTGCGCGGCGAGCTGCGTGCGACGGAGGAGAACACCGCTGAAAATGGCGCTGACGCACATGACACGAACAACGATTGCGAGGTAGAGGAGGACGTCGTCGATGCCGGGAGTGCGGCCACCAGCTCCCGGACCACACGTACAGCCCCTTATGTGACGCAAGTGCCGTCCAGCATCGCCAGTCGGCAAGACAGCACCGTCCTCGCCAGCCGCACCCGCAGCATCGACGCAGCACAAGGCGACGGCGAAGTGCCAGCAGTACCGGCAGCCACCACGGATGGTGAGCCTCGGCAGGACCGCAGTGAACTGACAGAGGTGGGAAAGCTGATGACGAACGAGGAGAAGGCGATCGGGAATGTGCCGTGGGCGACTTACGTCGCGTACTGGAAGGCGTGCGGCGGGCTCGCGAGCTGGGGCGTCCTCTTCGCCGCCTTCGTCGTCACAGAGTGCATCAACGCGGCGAACGGCGTGTGGCTCTCTATCTGGGGCACCGCAGCCTACGGGTTGGCGCCGACCACGTACCTCTACGTCTACCTCGGCATCGTTGCGTTAGGCGTCTTCAGCGCACCAATTCGCAGCTATCTGTGCTACCATTTGATGCGCATCGGCAGCCGCAACCTGCACCGCGACTTGCTCGAGTCCATTGGCGTGGCGCGCATGTCCTTCTTCGACTCTACTCCGCTGGGCCGCGTGCTGAACCGCTTTACGAAGGACATCGGGACGATCGACAACACCCTCAACGACAGCTACCTCTACCTGCTGCAGTACTTCTTCTCCATGTGCTCGACGGTCGGGATTATGACCGCTGTTCAGCCGCCAGTGATCGCTGCCCTCGTGCCCTGCGTGTGGATTTACTACAAGCTCATGCAGGTCTACAACGCGTCGAACCGCGAGACACGCCGCATCAAGAGCATCGCCCACTCCCCGGTCTTCACGCTGCTCGAGGAGTCCCTGCAGGGCCAGCGCACCATCGCCACGTTTGGAAAGATGCACGTTACGCTGCAGGCTGCCATCCAGCGTCTCGATGTCGTGTACCGCGCGCTCTACATGGAGAACATCTCAAATCGCTGGCTCGGCACGCGCCTGGAGTTTGTTAGCTGCGCCATCATCTCCACCGTTGCGCTCTTCGGTGTGATCGGGAAGAAGATGCGTGCCTCAGAGCAGAACATCGGTCTCATCTCTCTCTCGCTCACCGTCGCCATGACGCTGACGGAGACGCTGAATTGGTTGGTGCGGCAGGTGGCGACGGTGGAGGCCAACATGAACAGCGTCGAGCGGGTGCTGCACTACACCAACGCCGTGGAGCACGAAAACATACCGGAGATGCGGCGCCTCGTGGATGACTTGGCGAAGAGCGCTGAGGCAGAGAACGACGACGGCAGCCTTGGCAGCACCAACGCGAGTGGCACGACCGGCAGCCCAAGAATGGCACAGCCGCAAGCAGTGACGGCCGGCTCGCTAGACTTCAAAGGCGTGCAGATGCGGTACCGCGAGGGGCTGCCGCTGGTGCTGCGCGACGTGAGCTTCCGGATTGCGCCGCGGGAGAAGGTGGGGATCGTGGGCCGCACCGGGAGCGGGAAGTCGACGCTGCTGCTGACGTTCATGCGGATGGTGGAGGTGTGCGGCGGGGAGATCAGCGTGAACGGCCGCGGGATCGGGTCGTACGGGCTGCGCGAGCTGCGGCGGCAGTTCTCGATGATCCCGCAGGACCCTGTGCTGTTCGACGGGACGGTGCGGCTGAACGTGGACCCTTTTCTGGAGGCGTCGTCGGCGGAGGTGTGGCACGCGCTGGAGCTTGTGGGGCTGCGCGAGCGCGTTGCGTCGGAGACGGAGGGGATCGACGGGCGTGTGCTGGAGGGCGGGTCGAACTTCAGCGTTGGGCAGCGGCAGCTGATGTGCATGGCGCGCGCGCTGCTGAAGAAGGGCAGCGGGTTCATCCTGATGGACGAGGCGACGGCGAACATCGACCCCGCGCTGGACCGGCAGATCCAGACGACGGTGATGAGCGCGTTTGCGGCGTACACGGTGATCACGATCGCGCACCGCCTGCACACGGTGGCGCAGTACGACAAGATCATTGTGATGGACCACGGCGTGGTGGCGGAGATGGGCAGCCCGCGCGAGCTGGCGGAGCGGAAGGGCTCCATTTTCCGTGGCATGGTCGACGCCCTCGGCCACCGCGGTGCCCGCGAGTTCCGCCAGCTGCTTATTTAGACGTCAGCTAAGCTGCGTTGCCCCATACCCACACACACACACACTTACACTTACACACACTTATAAACAGAAAGGTAAAGAAACAGACTAAGCAGTGCATGTGATCTGGCGAGCAAGATGCACGAAAGCCGGTGAAGATGGTAGGGAGCTGATGCACACTTAACAGCCTATATTAGTTTTTTCTTCTGGTAGTTGGGCATCAACTTGCATGAGAGCGACGTAGGCTCTTTTTTTTTAAGGCTCAGGTCTCGCACCTGCGGCGTTGAGAAGTGCTCCTCTGGCCAGTGAGGAGCGGCAGCGCACATCTTTGCTCAGAATTGAAGCGCAGCAGTGCTGTCGGTGGCGCATGTCTCTCACTTCCGCGTTGGCCACATGCCACTCGGCCCAGTGTTACTAGCGATCTAACCCTTCGTCTTCTTTTCCTCTCTCGTTACTCTGTCTTCCGCTTTGGGTATCCGTGTGTCTTTTCTCAGCTGCTCCACAGTCACCCTTTATCCTTACGCTCCTTGCCCTCAAAATATGCCTCGCCACGGCTCCCCTGTCGCGTTGGTCACTGGTGCGGCGAAGCGCATTGGCCAAGGCATCGTCGAGGGCCTCCACGCCGAGGGCTACGCGATCTGCATCCACTACCACAACTCCCATGAGGAGGCGAGTGCCCTCGCTGCGGCACTGAACACGCGCCGCGCCGACAGCGCCGTGACGCTGCAGGCCGACCTCAGCACCGTGGTGGCACCTGCGGCAGGTGAAGCCGCGGAGGGAAAAGCCAGCTCCGGTCTCTCGTTGTTTGCACGTTGCGCCTCGCTGCTCGACGGCTGCTACGCGCACTGGGGCCGCTGCGACGTGCTCGTGAACAACGCCTCTGCCTACTACCCCACCCCGCTGCTCACCGATCGCAGCCGCAGTGACACCGCGGCAGAGGCGCAGCAGGTGGAGACGGCCGCCTCCGACCTCTTCGGCTCGAACGCTGTTGCGCCGTACTACTTAGTGAAGGCCTTCGCCCAGCGTGTGGCGGACACCCCTGCCGAGGAGCGGGGCGACAATTATTCTATCGTCAACATGGTGGACGCCATGACAAACCAACCTCTGCTGGGCTTTACGGCGTACACGATGGGGAAGGCGGCGCTGGAGGGTCTGACGCGCTCCGCAGCACTTGAGCTGGCCCCGCTGTCGATTCGTGTGAACGGCGTGGGGCCGGGTCTGTCGGTGCTGGCGGCGAGCATGTCGGAGGCGGAGCGGGAGCAGTACCGCAGTAAGGTGCCTCTGTACCACCGCGAGGCCTCTGCCGAGGAGATCGGCGCGACGGTGGTGTTTCTCTGCTCAGAGAAGGCCAAGTACACAACAGGAGCGATGTTGAACGTCGATGGTGGCTGGAGCCTGACGCGAAGCTGAGTATCTCGTGCATCTTACTTGGTAGAAAGAGAGAGAGTCAGAGCTGTGTTGTTGTGTGCGATTGCTGTTTGTTGTGGTTAGGGGTAAAGGAAAAAAGGGAGAGAGACATTGCGCCTTTTAGGTACATTCTCTTCTCTTTTTTTCTTTCTTTTTTTTTTTGTTGTTTCGATTTGGTGGTTGCAACTCTAACCCGTCTCTTACACGTTCTTAATGGCGACAGTAACGTAATTTGGCGCCTATACCGTGACCTGGTTTACTTTGCCTTTCTCTCTTCCTCTCTCTTTCTCTCTCGTATCCTCAGTGAAGACCGGGAGGTTCGTTAAGCAATCCAAAGGATGGAGGACGCAGCTTTTGCGTGTTCGAGCACCACCCGCAGTGCATTCTCTCCTTTGAATTTCTCTCTCTCTCTATTCTCCTCGCACAACTTTTTTTTTCTTTCATCCTCTCACTCCTTTCCCGTGTCTTTTAATTCTATTGTTATTGTGTTTTGCTCGGATGCATGTCTTGTCCTCCTAGCGCGCGTCGCTCTCTCTCTCTGCCTTCTTCATCGTGGGATGTTCCGGGTAGTGACATGACCGCCTAGACGCCTCGCGTGCACTTCTTCCTCACTAAGCAGAAAGGAATACCCACAAAGAAAAAGAAAAGGTGGACAACAGCGCTTGCACCAGATGGCAAAAAAAAAAAAAACATAGGTGCTCTTCTGTTCTTTAAATCTACCAATGCATGCACCTCAACCTGATCGCGTCTAGTTGACACTGCAGTGCATACCTGCCATTGTCTTTTTGCTCGCTTCTGTGAATCGATCGCTTACCTTTCTTCCCCTTTGTGTAATTGCCGAAGGCGGGGGACGTTCAAAAGGTGCAAACGGCGCTGCAGCAGCTGCGCCAACAAGTAAAGCTTTCTTCTTTCTCTCTTGCCTCTCTCGTATCTGTCAACTTACTTACTTCTTTTTTCTCCCCTCATAATGTCCCCTTTTCTCTTTGTCTCTATTTCACAGCGTACACAGACTCCTTCCATTTTTTCCTCCTTTAACGTGTGTTCTCAGAGTCTGCAGCGCAAACCCATCGCCGTCCGCGTCACCCTCACTCGTTTCCTCTCCCTGCCGCCCTTGAAAGACACGGCGTCGACGCATATCGCGCTCCGCTGAGCAAGGCGTTGAGGTGCAGAGGCGGGAAAGCGTACCGCACTTGCAAATGTCTCTGTCAGGTCGGGGAGCGCGGCGGCAGCCGGCAGAGCCCACCGCCTCCACCTTCGTCCGCACACTCGACGTCTATCCAGTCCAGCCTTCCACAGCGAAGGCGTCCCGCTCCTCCCCAGTGCCACCCAACACGGCATATCCCAGTGCCACCGCCACAGCCACGGCTCTCGCCGGCGCGAGGAAGACTTCCCCAGCTCCGCCGAAGCGGCGCTACGCGGCAACGGGCCCTGCAAAGACAGCGACATCGCCCTCCCCTCCTTCCCCCTTCAACTACCGCACACACCGTCACAGAGGAGGACTATCACTTCTCCCCGCAAGCTATTCAGCGTGTGGTACAAGAGAACCTCGCTGCACAGGTGCGCAGTCTGCTGGAGAACCGCCTTAAGCAGCGGCTGCAGCAGGCCCGTCAGGTGGAAGCGGAGCGAGCGGCTCAGCTGCGGCGTCAAGCAGCTGTCATCGCAAATGCGAACAAGCCACTACAGGACGGGGTAGACGCTGGCAACGCGGCAGGTGTGTGGCAGGCAGGCGTGAGTGGCGGTACCGCTCCTCACGATGTGCCAATGTCAGCTGCTACTGCTGCTGCTGCTGCGCAGGCTCGCAGCTCCTTCACTCCCCCTGTGACAGACGACTCAGACCCCCCAGACGTTGCCCTTCACCACGGCGCGTCTCTCTGTTGCTGCCGCCGCCGCTGCTGCTGCTGCCCCTCCACCCCAGCCAGTCGACCCCGCAGCCTACGACGTCACCCTCGACGCCCACCCCTACTCTGCCATTGAGCTGGTGCGGGTGCATCGACTGAAGGGCATCGCTCACCACAACCGAGGCCTCTTTGCAGGTCTGGGGAGGCGCTCCTTCACCACCCGCAGCGGCCACCTCGTGGTGAACCCCGACCTCGACGGCAAAGGCCGGGTGCGCTCTGCGGTGTCAGGGCGGGTGTGGGAGCACCAGCAGCAGCAGAGAGTGAGCTCCCACCACGACGCGACGTCCATCAACGCCTCCTCCTCCATCGCCTCTCCCTCGCGCGTGGCGTCGAGTAATCGCATGGCGCCGCCGCGTCTGGTGATGAAGGTGGTGGTGGGAGAGGGTCAACAGGCGTCGTTTATGTGGACAGAGGAAGACTCGCAGTACGACGCGGCAGGCGATGAAGGACGGCCGGCCCACGGCGGCGTCTCTGCCCACTCGCTGACCACTCCGCTGAGCACTGCCGTCTGCGACGTTCTCGACCACAAGTACGGGAAGGCGTTGTCGGAGTCGGAGAAGGCGGAGGCGGCGCGACGGCTGCGGGCACGGCGGCAGCGAGAGCAGGCATCTGGTGCGGCGAAGAGTGACGCCGCTGACGACGGCACGCCTGATAAGAGGACGGCTGACCAGCTAAGGAAGAAGTCGAAGCAGCACCGTAGCGGGAGCGGAGGAAAGACCGGCAGCGCTGCGTCGGCGCGATCAGGCCGCAGCAGCGCCTCGGCGAACAGTGCGAGCAGCGCACGCGAGGGAGCGGCAGCCGCTGCTGGAGGCGGGTCGACAACGGTGGGCGTTGGTGCAGCAGCGGCGGGAGTGGTGGGCGGCTCTTCATCCTCTCCATCACCGGCAGACAAATACCCTCACCTCCAGCACCTGATGCCTGCCGTCCTCGCCAAGCCGTCCAACGACGGAGAAGCAGCAAAGGACGGCCGTGGACAGCACGGCGCTGCGGAAGGCGACGGCGCCAACACCAGCGTTGCCAGCCACCTCATAAGGGAGTCCACCGCCGTGCCCGGTGCTGCGGGGCCGCTGGGCATCGAAGGCGGCGGCAGGGGGAGCCGGAGCGGTAGCGGCAGCGGGCGTGCGTCGAGTCGCCGCCCAGGACGGCAGCCGACGTCAACGGGCGCTCGATTTTCTGCATCTGAGATGGACCGTACGATGTCCGTGCATGAAGCCGAGGAGCGCCAGCACGAGCGGCAAGAGCGCGCTGAGCAGGCAGCCACCGCCACCCCAACGCAAGAGGAGAAGAAAGGCACCACTGCTGCTGCTGGTGGTGTCAAAGACGCAGGCTGGCAACGGGCCAAATCAGACGTCCACCTCCCCCGTCAACGACGCGTCCTCTGCGGCTGGCCGCCGTGCGGACCACAACGCCTCCTCCACCACCTCCGACAAGCAGAGCGGCACACACTACTCTCCCCCACCCTTCCCGCATCGCGGCACGACGGCGGTGAACATGCTGGGCGATTTGGGCCTCTTGAAGCACGGCACCTCGTCCACGCCGTC
Source organism: Crithidia sp. LVH-60A (assembly GCA_030078075.1). Classification (NCBI taxonomy): domain Eukaryota; phylum Euglenozoa; class Kinetoplastea; order Trypanosomatida; family Trypanosomatidae; genus Crithidia; species Crithidia sp. LVH-60A. The sequence continues at coordinate 127,524 of CP119656.1, forward strand.
GTCGAAGGGGCCGCGCCATACCCCCGAGTCCGCCACCCTCGACGGCGACGGCGGGTCGGACTTCTTCGCCGACCTCCCGGGCCGCACGACACGGCCGGCTGGAAGTCGCCGCAAAGCCGCCCAGGCAAACGACGTGGAGCAGAAGCAGCTCGACACCTTCCTCGAGCACTTCCCGGAGGCCGAGACGCACGTGCAGCTGCGGCGGGAAGCCAAGACAATCTTGGACGAGTTTGAAGATCTGTGGGACGAGGACGGCCCAATAAGCGAGCGGCCCTTCCCCTTGCCGCAGTTCGCCAACCAGGAGTTCCACTTTCCCATTGACGACGACGACGGCACTGACGACGACCCGGCGCGGCTGCGGCAGCACACAAGTGATCAGCCGGGCGGCAACAACGCGGCCACCCTGCACAGCCGCCCGCCCGAGGCGGTGGAGGAGCCGGTGGTGGGCTTTGACATCGACACAGACGCCTTGCAGGCAAAGTTTCGGGCGGAGGCCACCGAGGAGTGCGCTGCTCTGGCCGCCACGCGCGATGCCCTGCTCGCAGAGGTGGTGGCGCAGCGGCAGCTGATCAGTGACTTTGGTGACGACATCCACTTCCTCTCTGTTGGCTGCTCCCACAACGACCTCACTGCGGAGCAGTACGCCATCGAGCTCACCCGCGAGGTGAACGTGTATGCCCGGCAGAACCACCTGCGCTTCTTCCAGGTCGCCGAGGACGACGAGGCACTGCAGGCGGAGCGGCTGACCGCCGAGGAGCAGGAGAGTGCCGTGCTCGGCTTCCTCGAGCGCTTCGGCAAGGACCGGGTGCCGACCCGCGACGTGGGCTGCCAGGTCAGCGACGCCGATCTCTGCTACGTTGACGCGGCGGTGCGGTCGACCGAGGCGCAGCTGGAGAGTCTCTTCCACCACGAGAAGGCGCTGCTGGGTGCGGTGCGGCTGGCGACGGTGGCGGTGGCGAACATCCTCAGCTTCCACGCCTCGCTAGAGATGGAGTCGACGTGTCACGAGTGCTTCTTCGTCTTTGACAAGCCCCGCACGCTCTGGCCCTGTGGTCACACCTTCTGCCACGCCTGTTTGGCCAGCATGTACAACGCACGCGGGGACTTGATCTGTGCCGAGTGTGGCTCAGTGGCTGAGGTGGGCTACACCCCCAACATGCCGATAGAGCTCATTGCGAACTACCAGACGGTCTACACCCGCGCCGACGCCGACACGCGGGCTGCCGCGAACACGACGTTGTCAGATGAACGCGACGCGCAGACGATCGAGGGCGTGCTGCGCAGTCTGCTGAACGACTTGGTGGCGACGCAACACAGCTGGACGCCTGCCGCCCCGCAGATATGACACAAAGAGGGACGTTCTACCCTTTTTTTTAAATTTGCAAACCGAAATGTCTATTTTACTGGAGATGTACATAGCACCTCTTCTCTCTCTTCCCCTTTTCTATTAAATGTTGCAACACTATGGAACATCAAATGCACCACCTTTTATTTCTCTTTTTTTACACGCAGCATCGAGTTCGCGAGAAAGTGGAAAAAAAGAAAACGTGTGTTTATTTTGTGAAGCGCGGTTGTTATCTGCGTGCAGCTTCCACTTATGATGGAGGCATCAACTTTCACCCCTCTGCGCATGTGTGTGTGTCGCGATGCGCTTCTTGTGGCAGCTTCTGCATCTCTTTCCCCTATCTTCTCCTCTCCACGTCTACCACATGGCTTGTCGACTCCACCTCTTTCTACTTTGGTGTTGTTTGCGCGTGTGCCACATTCTTGATAGTCCGTTCGGAGCGTGTGCTTACTCAAACGCCGCATCACCGCCTTCATTACCATTTCAAGCACAGCAGCCGGCAAAAAGATACTTTCTTCACATTTTTTTTTTATCGCTGCATAGACGATTTGGGTGGCGATGCGGTTCAAAGCCGCACTTAAAGACCCGCGAGGCCTTCTCGGTGCTCTGCAGGTTTGCCGCAGCATCCAGCGCGAGTGCATCATACGACTACACCCCGAACGCACTCGCATCCTCTCGAACATGACGGTGACGGACGGCGTGCAGGTGTGGATGGGCTGCAGGTCCAGCTTCCTCTTCGCTGATATGATCTGCAGCTCCAACAACGAGGAGCAGTCCATCACCTGCGAGGTGCTGGATCTTGCGCAGCTCATCCACATTGTCAAGCAGGCAGAAGCGCGGATACGGGCCGACGCGTCGGCGCCGCAGGTGCTGGTGCGTCTCACCAAGTCTGGCAAGCGGCCGCTGCTGAAGGTGTCGATGGATGGGCTGCCAGGGAAGCCGGACCTCTGCTTCGACGTCCCGCTGCGTATCTTGACAGACCGCGACATCCAAGGCATGGTGCCGCCATCATTGGAGAAGCAGCGCCTGCTGGTGCGGGTGCCCGACATCGTGGAGCTGACCACCTTCATCGACAAGCTCAAGAACACGGCGGCGGATGGCGTCACCTTCTCAGCACGCGTGCTGGGCTCGGCGGCTGCACCGCGGCTCTCGGTGAACGAAGGAGAGGAGGACGGGGTGGACGAGGGGCGGCGCCGCTCGAAGCGCAGACGTGACGACGATGACGAGCCAGAGGAGCTGCCGCACGCGAGTCTTGTCATCTACGCCGAGCACTTCATGGCGCGTATCTCTCTCAAGTACGAGGCGGTGCAGCTGATGGAAAAGCCAAACCTGCACAGCAGCACCGGAGCGGAGGACGGCGAAGAAGACGGCGGCAGTGATGCGGAGGGTGAATCACGACCTGCGACTGCGCAGGAGAGCGTTGACGTCGTCACTGTCACTGTAGAAACAAAGAAGTTTGCGCGTTTTTTTTCTGCGGTGAAGGACATCAGCCCCGATGAGATTTGCATGTACTTGGTGGACCGCAAGGCTCTAGTGCTGAGCGTCTACGCGGCGGGCAACAACACGACGATGGTGGCCTACATCCCAGCGCGAATTTAATCGTGAGCGGGCAAACTGGAGAAGCGGTGAAGCAGCCAGATGGACCTGCTGGCGTCACAGGCAGAGACTTCCGTGGAAAATTAAACAACGCGCACAAAGCCGCATAGCATCTCTGTGTTCCTATAGAGCCCGGGGTCAGATTTCTCGGGTCGTATTGTCGCTGGCGTGTTTTGTATTTTGTTTTATGTCCAGTCAATTTTGGATCTTCTTCTTTTATTATTATTGTTGGTTTTCTGCTGTGCAAACGAAGCGCGTTCATTTTCCTCTCTTATCCAAATGGTTCAATAATTAACAACGTTTTATTGCCTTTTAAGGCCGGCACGATCTTGCATGCTCGTTGCTATTAGCGGAAGAGAAGGTGTGTGTGCTTCATTCTCTTCACAGATGTTGGGCTGCAGTGGCGCTTGCATGTCTTTCCACTCTCATCACTGCGAGTTTACTGCGTAAGTTTTACTTCTACTCTCCCTTCTTTACTTGCTCCTCTGTTACGCAAGTCCACGTCTGGCTGCTTGCCCAGAGAGCCACCACCACGGAGAGAGAACACACGTTCGCGGGCCGGACAAGCACCGGCGCAAAAACCAACAGCACCAACAAAACAAAAGGAAAAAAAAAACACATACACGTAGCGAGTGGCGATGCGTCGAGCACCCCAGGCGATGCTGTGCGGCAGCCGACGCCGTGGTCAGCAGGTGGCGTGGATGTCCACCACCAACGACACCCCGCCGCAGCAGATGCCAGCAGAGGCGGAGGGCGATGCGGACGTCGTCACGCCGTGGACTGTGGCCGCCAAGGGGCCACGCGGCATCAACTACGACCGCGTCCTCTCCACCTTCAAGGCGGAGAGGGTCGACGAGGCAGCCCGGCAGCACCTCCGCGACGTCATTGCGACGTGTCACGCGCGTGCCACCGCCAACGTGTCGGCCAACGACGAAGCAGAAGTCGTGCCGACGGCAACTCCGGCGCCGCCACCGCCACCGCCGGCGCTGCACCACTTCTTCACACGCGACATCGCCTTCTCCCACCGCGACCTGCACAAGGCACTGCACGACGTCGAGGACACCAGCAAGCCTGGCCACCACTCTGCGTTTCTTTACACCGGCAGGGGCCCGAGTGCCGGCAGCATGCACGTGGGCCACGTCCTCCCCTTCCTTCTCACCAAGTACCTGCAGGACGTCTTTCACCTCCCGCTGGTGATTCAGATCACCGACGATGAGAAGTACCTCTTCCGCGACGTCCCGTTTGACGGCGAGAAGGCCGACACGCTGATTCGCAGCAACATCAAGGACATCATCGCCTTCGGCTTCAACCCACGGCATACCTTCATCTTCCGAAACACGCAGTACATGGGAGAGATGTACACGACGGTGCTGCCGCTGCAGCGCAGCATGACGGCCAACGCCGTGCGGCACACGTTGGGCATCGCCGACACCGACAACGTTGGCAAATTCGCCTTTCCAGCAACGCAGGCGGCACCCTGCTTTAGCTCCTCGTTCAAACGTGTTTTGCAGAACGGCGGGCGGCCGATGCGTTGTCTAATTCCCTGCGCGATCGATCAGGACCCCTTCTTCGTTCTCACCCGCGCTGCTGCCTCGCGGTTGAAGCAGCCGCCCCCCGCGCTGCTCCACACGAAGTTTCTCCCGGCTCTGCGTGGGCTGGCGCACAAGATGAGCAGCAGCGCCGAGGAGAACGGCGTCATCACGCTGCACGACACCGACAAGCAGGTGCACAAGAAGATGCGGAAGGCCTTCTCGGGCGGCAGCGGGACACTGGCCCAGATGCAGCAGAGCGGCGCCGATCTGGACGTCGACGTGGCCTATCAGTACCTTCGCTTCTTCTGTGATGACGACGCCTTGTTGGACGACGTCACGCAGCGCTACGGCAGCGGCAAGATGAACAGCGGAGAGGTGAAGGACCTGGCTGCGGACTGCATTATCAACAACGTGCTGAGGGAGTGGCGGGAGCGGCGTGCGACGGTGACGGATGCGGACCTGGTTGATTTCTGCAGCATCCGCAACATCATCTTCTAGGCAAATCGTTCCAGGTGGAGCTGTGGAATGTTACAATGACCCAAGACTGGAGGAGTTGAAGACGTTTCGAGAGAGGAAAAAAAAGAAAACCACTTTTACCCCTTTGCTCCTTTGCCTTTCTTTGTGGCACGTCCACCTCCACCATCACTATCGGGCAGCGGTGGCAGGGATGTGATGCAAATTGGTGTGTGTGTGTGTGTGTGTGTGTGTATGTGTATGAGTGCGCAGCTGCTGCAGACGGCGTCTGTTGAGCCCTCTGTATCTTTCTTCTCGTTTGTTTTACTCTCTGCATGGCGGTACGTCGTGTCACCTCACATCGTAGTCAAAAGAAGGGGAACGAGTGAAAGACGTGGAGTAAAAATGATTTGTGCGTTGGCCAGCGCGTATGCTGCGCTCTGCGCACAGTGGCTTTCTTATGATCGTTGCGAACACGTGCACCGTGTAAAGCGGAAGAAGAGAAAAAAAAAGATGCGGGAGGGCAAGAGAGGTTCAAGAGTACGTAGAGTTGCTGCCAGTGAAAATGCATCACACGCTGAAGCCTGCTGGACAGAGCAAGAGCATGATGCTTCGGATCGGTTTTCTTTCCCTTCTTAAGAATTACCTTCTACCCAACGCATTTTCTCTCTCTCGGTTTCCTCACACTCTCTTCTTTCTTATTTTCTTTACTACAAACATAGGCAGAACAGCAGAGCGCATTCGGAGAAGAAAAAAGGGGGGAAAGAAAAGCCTTGTAGGAAGAGGCTACAAAGTAGGGACCACCAAACTACAACAACCCACCGCCAAGTCAAGGACTTCCCTGCTGCCGCACAGACGAGACAGAGAAGTAATCATACAGCGCCTTCCTCAAAAGTGTCGCACACACATATACATACATTTCCGCACCTCTTTCTCACTTCACATCTACACGCTCTGTGGTACACATCTGCTTCTGAGGAAAAGACGTAGAGAACATAATTTGTTTTCGTCATTTTAGGGCTCTTTTTATTTTTCTCTCTCTCGAAGTGACCATTATCTCGCAGTGGAGTGTGACGTCCACGTCGGCGAAGCTTTTCCCTCGCGCTGTTGAGTTGTGAGACCATTGCCGCCTTCCCATAAACTCAAACACCTATTTGAAACAAAAGTCGATACGTGTCTCTCTCTTTTCTTGTTCGCATGGAGGAGAGCAGCGAGTCGCGCTGTTCTCTTCTCTTTTCAAAGTTCTTGTTCCACGCATTGAATATTGTTGTTGTCGCTCGTGTTGCCCTTGTTGTCCACATACATATAAATATATATTTCTCTCTGCTTTTCTGCGTCTCTCTCTTACACACAATCTATCTTTGTCCGATGTCGTTCTCACCCTTCACCGCGGCCGCCTACTCAAACGACGGACGCACCTCCGCCGCATCGCTGGCCGACAGCAGCTACGCCGAGCGCATCGCCACACCAACCTTTCCAAAAGGCCTTCCCCACCCTCCAACCCTCACCTCCCCTCTCACGAGTGCCGTGCGGCAGCCGAACTACGACGGTATCGGACACACACGCGCCCTTCGCTGCCAACGCAAGCCGCAACAGCAGTGCTCTTCATAGCGGGTCGGTGGGCAACAATGCCGCAGAAGCCGGGACCGCGTCCCTGAACCACAGCTTCAGCCACCCGCCGCTTGGTCACCCGCTTGACGAGGAGGAGAGGCGCTGCGTCAACACCGCCTTCCACATCAGCTTCCACGGCAACCCGCGAGTGAAGCACAAGCCCACCTCTGTCCTCTTGCCAAATGGTGTCGCTTTTCTTATTGTCGACCGCTTCGTCAGCGGCAACAGCGACGGCGTCTATGACAAGAACCGCAAGATGTGGGAGCAGATTCCAGTAGGACAGGCACGTGTGTTCGCGCGGTCGTTGCCGCACTTGGAAAGTGTGCATGTTAATCCACAGGGAGGTGAGTCGACGATGGAGAACGAAGAAAACGCGGCAGCAGCCGCCCACCGGCGGCCAACGCCACTGCTACGCGCAGCCGCCACACCCTCCCAACCCTCACTCCTTTCTAGCAATACTGCCGTTCCAGGCGCAGCAGTGCACACCCCCACAGTGCGAAGCTCCCCCAGTGTTGCTACCATCAACGATTGGACCTGCGTCGCGACTGCGGTGGGCCTGCGCAAGATGGGCCACTGGCGTGAGGCCACGAGCGTCTTCGCGATGCACAAGGCTGCTGCCAAGTCCGCCATCGCCCTCGAGAAGATCGATGGAGAGTCGGGGCAGGTGGCCGCCTTCACGTGGCAGGGCGAGCGCTACTGGGTGGTGGGCTGCCGCTACCAGCACATCGTGACCCGGCTGGAGGTGCCGGAGACGGACCTGGTGCGGTACGCCACGGCAGCAAGTAGCAGCAGCGGCAGCGGTGGCAGCTCGTCGACAAATTCGTCGTCGTCGGTTATGGCGGACAGCACTTATTCCCATGCATCGCCGGCGGGGTCGCCAACCACTCTGCTCGACAGTCATCAGCAGCAGCAGCGACACCGCCACCATGATCGCACGCAGAGCAGCAGCGCCACCGCGCTCACGAGTGGCGGGCTCAGCTCCGACGCGGGTTACCTCGACCTGGCGGTGCGGATGGCACGTCTCTGGCGGCGCGTGCTCGAGTCTCTGCCGCCAGCGTCGGAGGCGACAAGCTGTGATACGGACACCAAAGAGAGGAGCGCGGTCGTGGCGCTGCACCGGCGGGTGACGGCTGACCGGCGCACCCTGTGCTTTGACGCCATCCTCACCGGGTGGGAGCGGCTGCAGACGTTCTCCGCGTACGACGCGTGGACGGCATCTGCCACCGTTGCGGACATCTCGAGCACCGCCACGGGCACCGCCACGCCTGCCTCCTCCGCCGGCTCTCCGCGCACGACGCTGCCGGCCTCCTCCACCCTCTTCCCCAGCCCCTCCCTCAGCGGCAGCGCCGCGGAAGTCGAGGTCCCGCTGTGGTTCTACGCCGTTACGTGGGACGCCTCGCTGGAGGGGCGGGGCTGGTGCATGCCGGTGCACCGCGCTCTGGACTTCTTTGCCGCCATGTCCCTCCCTTGTGTGCCGGCCTCGGAGGCGGTTGCACTGGGCAGCCCGGCGTACGAGGCGCTGCGGCAGGCGGTTCTCTCGCGTGGTGACACCGCTGGTGCGGTGCTGTATGGCTCGAGTGTGGACGTGGACGACAGTGACGAGGAAAAGGACGGGGCGGTGGTGGTGCAGGTCTGGAAGTGCCGCTCCTACCCCCACACACTCGAGCGAGTCGTACAGGAGTACGTCGTGACCCACCGGCTCTGCGGCGACCCCCTCCGCAACAAGATGAAGAAGAAGGTGAGCAGTCTGTCGCGCGAGACGCGGCTGTACATTAAGCAGTGGGAGGTGCACCGCCTGCCTTTTCTCGTCGACTTCGCGCTCTGGCTGCACCGCGAGAAGTACATTACACCGTCGACCGACCTCACGGCGCTGAAGCACATCCGGGGCCACTGGCTCTCTTATCAGGAGCGCTTCAAGGACGTGCTGCTGGCCCGGCTGCAGCGGCAGCAGCAGCGTCTCTCCGCCCGCCCCAGCTCCCTCTCCACGCTCGACGTCTCACGCAAGGAGGAGCGCGCTGGGGAGGAAGCCGCCGAGGACGCCAACAGCGACGCTGCCGACGACGCCGAGGACAGCGTCGACCCGATCATGCTGGTCGGTCCACAAGGCTGCGGCAAGTCCACCATGGCGCGCATCTTGTACGCCTTGCTGGAGGAGGCGGGGGCGGCACCGCGGTGGTTGAACCAAGACGAGGTGGGCACCCGCAGTGCGTACCTCGCAGCGATCAAGCGCGCCATGACGCGGGGCACCTACAGCCATCTCCTGCTGGATAAGATGAACCTCGATGACAAGGCACGTGCGGACTACGGCGAGATTGGCGTGACGCCGGTGTTGGTGGTGGCGTGGCGGCACACAAGTGGGACAGAAGCGATGGTGCGGGCCTGCTACGACCGCGTGGTGCAGCGAGGGGCGTGTCATCGCACCTTCTACCACGGCGATACGAATTTGTCCGCCTCGTCGCGCTCACCAGAGCTGCGGCCCTCGCTGACACCGCCAGCTGAAGGGGCAGGCGGTGGTGGCGGCAGCGTGGCAGCTTCCCCGTTGAGCGCTGGCAGCAGTGTACCAGCGTCGTGGCTCTCTTCTGCCGCTGCCGCTGCTGATGCTGCTGCGCCGTCGCCCGCGACTGTTTCTGCCCTCTCACCCACGCCCTCTTCGCTGCGCCTGCAGGGCATTCTCGAAGCCAGCGCGAGGAAGTACCAGACGCCGTCGACGCTGCCGTGCGTGGAGCTTGACGTGACGTGGGGCTGCGCGCGTGCGGTGGAGGTGGTGTGGGAAGCCCTGCGAGAGAGAGGCAGCTGCGAGTTGCCCCCGCTCTCGGACCTGCACGTCGACGACGCGCTGCAGTCCGCCTACGCGTACGAGCGGCTGTTAGAGGCCTATCCCACCCGCGTTGCCACCGCCATCCTGCGTGGGCCGTCGTGCGACGACGTGCTGCGGCAACTCGGCCCCTGTCGACCCGCCGTCATCCCCAAGACGCAGCGCCTGCAACCGCAGGTCGAGGTCCTCCTGCATGACTTCCAACTGAACCCAAGCCCGACGGCACTCGTGCGTTACGCCGATCAGGTGGGCACGACGCGGCGGCTGACGGTGCAGGCGGTGGTGGCGAACACGAAGGTGGTGCTGCTGTTGGTGCTGGGGCCGTCAGAGAATGAAGCAGCGATAAGCGGTCCTTCTGTTCTCTCCTCCCCTCCACCTCTCTCAGCGGCTACGGGGGACGCCGCTGCTGCGGAGGCGTTGGAAGACTGCCTGGAGGTGCCGGTGCAGCAGGAACAGTGGGCTGTGGTGGCGAAGGCCAAAAAGGTGACGGCTGATTACTGCGAGTCTCTGGCGCAGCGAGTGCGTGATGACCCGGATGAAGACCCGTACTGCGCCGTGCAGTGGCTATCGCCACCGCTGGTAATGGACTTTGTTGTGGCCTTCACCTTCCTCTAGTGCAAAGGCCGCTGCGAGTTTTCTTCTTCGAGAGAGAGAAACACTACGATGAAGGGAAAGCGAGGTGGAGAATGGGAGAGTTGTGTGCAGTGCGTGCACCTGAAAGCAGCCGTTGTGTGTAATCTGCTCTGCTTTTTTTTTTTTTCAGTTTGACAACACCGTTGTGGAAAAAAATTAGTCTAGTGGAGATCCTTTTGACGGGTGCGTAGCCGCTTGTTGTTCACCTCGTCATTGCAGGGTGTCCCACACAAACACACCAAAGAAGGCTGTCGAGTGAATTTGGGGCGGTAAGGAACAAAGGAGCTTCACCCTTTTTTTCTCTCTCTCAGGTGGGCATTGTCGCAGCTCGACGCGTTGCACTCGACAAAAAGGTCCATCGCAAGCTTTCTGGTAGACGGCATGTGCTTTGAGGTTTTCCGGCGATGCTCTCTCCTCTCTCTCAGCACCTGGTTGTAAAATTCAAGGGAGGTATGCCGTTGTCCATGTAATGCCTTCACAGCTGGTGTCGTCGTTTCCCCTACTGCGAGGCAGGACAAGGCAAAAAAAAAACATGTGCTTTTCTTCTTCAAATCTCCAGCTCACTCTTCCCTCACTCTCTCCCTCTACTCCTCTTCACTTTTTTCATTTTTTTTTCTTTCTCAACGCCTCTCTCGTTGCAGCACATTCTCAAGAAAGTTGCCTTCTAACCCACTTCACACCGTCAAACGATGTCTTCCGTTCTCCCCGACGTGTTCCCCTCCAGCTACGGAGCCGCGGGCGGCAGCGCGGATGGACCGACAGCTGGGCGTGGCCCTGCGTGGTCCCGTCGCGCGCCGCAGAACCGCGGCGTCACCCGCACGACGGAGTGCCCGTGTGCCGTCCGCCTCTACCACCTCACGAGCAGCGACATTGCAGCGCGCAGTGAGTACTGCAGCGCCGTCCTCGGAGCCCCATCCGTGGGCATTCAGGAGGCCGTGCGCAGCGGCGCGGTGGCGAGTCCCGCTGACGCGTCGCCCGCTTCGTCTTCGCCGGCTGCGGCGGCGGTGGTGCGGCCGATCGCCGTGCAGCTCGCCTGGGCGGATACGACAGTCTGGGAAGTGGCGCACACGGCGCTGCAGGCTGTCCGTGCAGCGGTGGATGCCGCCTTCACTGCTGAGCGCCGCCGCCGCCTGGCCAGCGCGAAGAGCGGGAGTGGGCTGCAGGCGGTGAAGGAGAGTGCGTCGTTGAGGGCGGAGGAGGACGAGGAGGCGGCGGCCGAGGCGGAGGCCCCTTTCACAAGTCGACCTCATCGCTACGAGGTGGAGCTGCTCACTGGCTCCGTCAACGCCATGGGGCAGGCTTCTTTGATTCCCTTGTGTGTGGTGGCGTGCCGCCAGGTGCTGCCGGGCCACCCGGCGCTGCTGCCGATGCGGCGGAGCGAGTCGGTGGACTACAACACCGCGCTGTATGAGCTGCACTACAACCTGGGCGACCCGGTCTTTGTCACCTGCAAGCGCATCGTATAGGAGGAGAGGAAAAGTGAGGGGTGCGCGAGGGGCGATCGATGTTCGTCATTTGTTGAGTCACTGTTAATGCATCGGAAGGACGTGTTTGTTGCGAGGCCGCTTGTGTAATTTGCGAAGGAAACAAAGACACGAAAAAGATAAAGAGCTCTCCCTGTGGAGTAAAAGCGGTACCATCATCAGGTCAGCGCGCTGAAGGACAGCTGCAGGAACGCACGATCATCGCGAGTTTCGCAAAGTGAGGAATTGGACAAGACTAGCTGCTCTTCCTCTCTCTTTCTCTCTTATTATTCTTAATGGCAGCCATCTCGTCTCGCGCACATCTCCTCTTATCGCTTCTACTCTTCTTTATCATTTTTTTTTGTGTTTGTCACTGTTGCTTTGGCGACATCTTCTAAAGTGTGCTGGAGCTGCTCGTGCGTGCTTTGCATCGCGCATTCTTTTGACCTTCACTCTCATCTCTTCCACGTTGCACACCGTGTCACCACAGCGCTTGCTCACAACCATTCCTATTTGCTGTCTTCCTAGTATCACACACACACACACACACACACATTACCTCGCTACTCTCTTCTATTCATCACACAAAACGCAGAAACAGAGCGGCGCTGCTGCTCTGCCATCACACCAGCAATGAGCCTGCCACGTGCGAAGAGTGCGATGTTGATGACGAAGGGCATCATGGACGTCCGCAGCGACCCGCCCCGGCTTATCTGCACCATCCTCAAGTTCCAGCACCCCGAGACGAAGAAAGAGGTGACGCTCTACCCGGTGCCCAACATCGCCGCCCCCGCCTACTTCCACCGCGTCCTCAACGGCGACACGCTGACGCGTGACTTCGACAAGGTTCTCTGCGAGGACGGCCGCCTGCCCTTCCAGGCGGGCACCGCGAAGGCAAAGCGCCAGCAGCTGCTGCAGCGCATCTTTCCCTTTTTTAGCATCCGCCCCGTCGTGGCAGACGGGGAGAAGTTCGACGGCATCGTCAGCCGCGATGCCCTGGAGTCGCGCATGGCGTATCAGATGGTGCTGGACAGCTACGACCCGCCGGTCGACCCGCGAGCGCGGCGCGGGGATGGAGCGGATCGACTCCTACCCGGACAACACCCGCGTGGTGCTGCCGTGGGGTGTCTACCACATGCCTTACTTCCGCTACCGGCTGGAGAAGGAGGGCTACGTCGCCCTGCCCTCGGAGGAGGTGGTGGTGTTCGGCGTGCAGCAGGTGCTCGGCATCGTCGCCGTCACCACCGCTGTGGGCTTCTTCACCGCCTTTTTCCTCTTTAGTCTCTTCTTTCGGTAGAGATAGCAGGTGAAAGAAAAAAAGAAGGGAGGAGAGCGAGGCAGCGCGTTAGCCCTCTTCCTCTTTTCCTTTTGAACACGTGCGACATGAGCGGACTGTGCCGTGGCGTACTCGAAGAAGCGCTGCATCGTTGAGATGACGCAGTGGCGGTGGTAGCGGTGACGGTTGCCCTCTCCGCCTCTCTCTCTCTCTCGTGTATTTGGTTGTCGCGTAGCTTAGTAGCGTCCTCTTTTTCTCTATACACACCTTTTCTCTCTTTATGGCGAGAATGAGATGAACGAAAAAAAAAACGCTTTTCCTTCCTCCCTCCTGTGAGTCTGAGTGAGATGTCACCGCTGGCGTGTGATGTTTCTCGCTGGAATTTTTCCAGATTGAGGTCCACTAAAGCTATTGAGGGCGTGAGACATCGGAGGCCTGCAAATGAAAAAAAAAAGCTCACTCTCGGTGTGCGCTGTCTCTTTAGTACCACTGGCCACGGTGCGAATTCACTAACATCCTTTATCAACTCCATCTCCTCTATTCCACTGGCTCTCCTCTTTACACTAAACCACACACACACAAACACATCCAGCTACCGTGCATAACGCCGTAGAACTCACGCCAAACCCGCATTCGCGTCTTCACACGCCCTTCACCGTTTCGCCTTTCTTCCTCAATCATTCATCATGCCGCCGAAGCAGGACAACGTGCAGAAGCTCCTCGCCGCGGAGGAGAAGCGCAACAAGCTGATCGCTGACGCCAAGGCCCGCAAGCAGCAGAAGGTGAAGCAGGCCAAGGTGGACGCCGAGCGCGAGGTCACCTCCTTCCGCAACGATCGCGAGCAGGAGTACGAGCAGTACAAGTCGCAGCAGAACAGCGGCGCCGATGCCGAGCACGCCGAGCTGGCACGTGCGACGGACAAGGAGTTGGAGGAGCTTAAGGCGATGACGGCGCAGCGCATGAACGCCGTAGCGGACCGGATGGCGCAGCTGATAGTGAACGTCAACGAGTAAGAACGCGTCGTGAGGGGAACAAGGAAAAGAGAGAGAAGTACAGTACGAGCGGCACCGCTGCCCTTTCCTCATGTCACTGCTCTCTCCACCTTTTTCTTTGTTTAGTCCAGCGAAGACCATTATCGTCTCTTACTTTTCTTTGTTTCGTGGCGTCCCGCGTGGTGGCAGCGGCAGGTGGTCTCCGCAGCAGCCGCACCGATCTCGTGTGTCTTTGTTGTGTGTGTGTCTTCGGTCGCTGTTGTCACGGCAGGTGCGCCTAAAGGCAAAAAAGAGCTGCGCTGGCCTGCCATGGTGCTCTCCTTGTCTCCCTCAGCGCTTCTGCTTTGGCTCCGTGAAAAGAGAAAAAAGAACCGTATATTTTTATCGCCACTTTTGTTTATGTTTGTGTATTTTTGTTTTTGTTTTCCGTTGCGTTGGCTCTTGTGAGATGGTTCGACGCGGGGTGTGCTGCGCGGCAGGGGAGGAGGCGACCAGCAGAGTTATCTAACGCTTCTTCTCTCTCTCTCTTTTGAGAAGATACGAATAGTGCTAATTGGCTGTTGTTGTGTTCCGCCTTCTCTCCTCCTTGCTTCTTTTTGTTGTTTTTGTTGTTGTTCTCCCTCACGTCCCCCTCTCTTCATCTCCCGGCGATAGTTCTGTGCGTTGCACGCGTGCCTTCAGTGGCGCGGCAAACCGCAATGTGTTTTTGTGTGTGCGCAGAGAGGGTGTCAGAGAGGAGCAGCGGTGCCACCCGGGGATGTGAGCTTTACACGCTCCGTACCTGCTCTTTATGCAGCATCTCTTTCCCACCATCGCTCACATTCTCGCTCTCTCTTTTTTACAAACACATACAGAAAACGGCGGGTACATTTAAGGGGGAAGAGAGAGGGATGAAAGAAGGGAAAGTGCATTTTAGTGTAGGTAATGATGTGTGATGGACATGATGGACGACTTGTATCCGTCTTTGAAAGTCGAAAAAAAAAAAGACACTCTGAAATTCTAAAAAGTAGAATGAGATGCTTGTGGTGAGATGATACGGTGTGAAATCAGATTCTCTCGTCCTACAGAATCCGCGGTTCCAGCCGCTGCTGCATGTGGTTGCATTTATGTGTGTGTAAGAGGGTGTGTGGCTGCATCGTCTAGAGAGAGAGAGGAGAGAAGGAGAGAATTGCTTGAATCTCCAGCTCACCACCTCTGTGCTCGTGCTTTCATTTAAAGGCGAACCGGAACGGCGGGGACTTTTTTCCCCTTTTCTCAAGAAGAGGAGGGCGTGCACATCACCGCCCTGCTAGCACGGGCTTCTCTTGCCCGGAAGGCAGCAACAATAGGTCAGTTGTTGTACGGCATCTCTTCACGTGTGTTTTCCACGTTTTTCCCGACACAATAACAACAAAATAAAAGAGGATGGTTTACCTGCGGCATGCAAAGCCTTGACTACTCCTCTCACACCTCTCCTTCTTTTTCTTTCTCTCTGCCTCCACTGCTTTCCTTTCATCAGAACGAAACAATACAACGCTACCTAGTCGCCATACACACTACCGCGGACGGAGCCACGAGTGACCCTCGCCTCCTCCTTTCAGCCCCCGCATCACGTTTTTCCTTCTTTTTTTTTTAGCTATTATTACTATTATTGTCGTCTTTGTAGTTCTCCTTTTCTGCGTTAATTCTTTTCATTTTTCCACTGTCGAGCTTCCCCTTTCTGTTGCCTTTAGGTCTACGTGTGCAGTCCCAGCGCCGTTACGCAGGAACCTCCCTCGCAACACAACCGCATCTACACCCAACACAGAGAGAGAGAAAGGAAGGCATCGGAGTTTGAAGAAGGTAATAAAAATAGGAGCGAGATTTTCATACCGGTCAAGAAAAAGGGCAACGTACACGAAAACACACACAATAAGTGTTGGCAACTTTGCCTCTGTACGATACTTTTAGTTTTTCTTTGTAGTTTCTTCCTTCCCACCGTACTTGATTGACCTTTTCTTCTTCTTCTTAGCTTAAAAACAAAGAAAATCTCGGAATTAGGTACAAGCTACTGCATTCGTGTAATTTTTGTCGTTCTTCTATTCCCGCCTTCGCACCACTCACGCTATTCTCTTTTGTTTTCCTTCTCTCTTTTTCTGGTTAGCCGTATTGCAACGCTGTCGTATACTCCGAGACGATCTCCGCTCCTTTGTTGAATTGTTAATTTGCTGTGGTCTTGTTCCGAGAAGAAAAAATCCTTCAATTTTTTTTGCGTGCGAGTTGATTCTTCTTTGTTTGAACATCTACTGAGAGTGTCGTGAGCTTCCCACTAATTCTCCTACTTTACAGTGTGTCACGTGTCGCACGCTTTTACGTGTAAGTGTCACGCACCTTTCCCTCTCTCTCTCTCTCGCCTTCTTGCAAGGGACATCAATCCATCAAAAAAAAAAAAAAAGGAGAACAAAAAAATGCACGGCGGGGGCCACAACACCGGTGCTCCGCGCACCATGGGACGTAACAAGGAGAAGGAGCCATCCAGTAAGATGCTGAACGAGGCTCTCGCTGCGGAAGCCGCCGCTTCTGCACCACCACCACCAACGACCACAGCTCCCGCACACGCTGAGGCCAGCGAGGAGCCGGCGGACAATTATGAGGTGGCGCAACACAAGAAGGTGTCAGTGGCGCAGAAACGCGCAGAGCGGGCGGAGCGTGCGGCGGAGAGCGGCAAGCCGCATGCGCCGAGCAGCTCGGAGGAGGACGAGGAGGAAGCGGCGGTGCCAGCGGAGTACCACTACACCCGCCCCAAGCCGCGTGTCCTGACAGACGCGCTTTTTATGTGGGAGCACGTCGCCGCCTTCTCTGCTCCGGAGCAGGTGGCCCAGGTGGAGCGGGTGAGCCGCGACGTGGCGGGCCACCTGAAAGAGTCGAACAAGGGCAACCGCGTGATGCAGCGCTACTGGAATGCGCAGTGGTCTCGCATGGTGTGGAAGGAGGAGGAGCTGCCGCAGGAGAAGCGCTTCCTGCCGCCGTCGCTTCTCAACCACAGCGAGGCGAAGCGGCGATGGAAAAAAGTGTTCGTCGAGGAGTACCCGCTCTTTCTCGACCGCACCTTTCAGCGCCGTGGGCTGCGCAACAACGACGTGAACGAGGCCAAGGTGCTTTTTCATGTTGAGACGCTCAACCCAAACCGCACGGCGGCGGAGCTGCAGCGGATGGAGCTCACGGAGGAGGAGGCGCGCGTGAAGGAGCAGCGGAAGCGCGGTGTCGAGGTCGAGTTCGAGCACGCCGAGGAGAGCGGGGCGGGGGCGTCGGGCAACGGTGCGGTTGGCGGCGCGGGTGGCCGCCCCGGCCTCGAGGAGACGAAGCACGACCACGCCGCGCGTGAGAAGGGCCGCCCCCGTGCGGTGCAGAAAGACACGTACACGCGCGCGGACTACAAGGAAGACTTTCGCACCGGTGCACGCAAGGGCAAGCACCAGAAGGGCGGCACCAACCGGTGGGACAACTTCGACTCGTACGGCGACTACGACTACTAGCGTAACGGTGTTGTGGTCTGCGTGGTTCCGGAAAAGGAGGACAAGCCACAAGCACACTTATACCAAAATACTATACGAAACAGGAAAAAGAAAAAGCCAAAGGTGGCTGCACAGATACCACTTCACAAACGCCTTTAAAGAAATGAAACAAAACAAAACAAAAAAATATGGCAACAGGATGAAAACAGCAGTGGAGATGAGAGGAAAGACTGAGAGGTGGTGGACTCGAAGGTCTCGTTGTGAATAGTAGTATGAGAAGCCATCCCATCATGCCTTGGCAGTTGTCCCTCATCGCGGAGCCCACGGCCTCGACACAAATCAGCAGTCGAATGCATCTGCAGCAACCACTAAGTATATAAAGAAAAAATAAGATAAGTGAGAGAAGAAACCAGTGGCGACATCTTTGAGAAAGCATCAGCGTTCGTCGCTTGGGAAGGAGCGCGCCGGCCGCTTTGCTGCGCGTGTGCTTTGCAGTACCACAGCCTCTACCCTATCCGAGAGTGAACCGAGCTGCGCGCTTTTTTTTTTTTGTTTGCTTCTGGTCGAAGTCAGTGTCGATGGTTTCCCTTTTGCTCTTCATGTGTGTGCCAGTAGCTCCACATTCTCGTGTCCTCTTCCTCTGTAATGCAACTCTGCTTCTCCACTCTCAGTGCATCTTTCTTCATCTTCTCTTATTTTCCTCCCACCTATTCAAGAACACGAGAGGCGGCGTCTGGGGTCCAATCCCGCCAAGGTCACCCGCCACACATCAACGCACTGACTTGCAGAAGAGAAAGAGGGGGAGAAAAACCTTTGGTGTGAATTGCCCTCTCAACGTCGCCGTCGCTGTGCCCTCGGTGCTGCCACCATGGCCGCCAAAGGCAATGTCTGCGTGCCGATCCAGCACACCTTCGATGAGCGCGACCTCCTCCTTACGGAGCTGCAGCAGCGCATGACACGCGCTGTTCTGGAGAGCCCGCACTACGAACAGAGCCTGCACAGCCCCCACGAGCTCTACCGCACTCTTGCGAACTTCTTTGAGGCTCAGCAAGCCGAGGCAGAAAAGGCACGCCAGATCGCGCTGTCTGCAACGGATCTGCGTCGCGTCTGGACCTACTGTATTGGCGTGGTGCATCAGGAACAAGAGAAGAAGACGAGGAGCAGCAAGAGCACCGCGGCAGTGTCGAGCGAGGAGGCCAGGGAGGAGCTGCAGCAGCTCGTGCGGCACGGCCCTTCGGTATTCCTAGAGGCGCTGCAGCAGCACGCCCCCACACAGCGGAGGGGCAGCAGCAGATCTCCCTCTTCTCGCTGCTGCGTCCTGCCATGTCCTGCATACTTGATTTGTGCTACGTGGTAGAGTGCCGCCTGCACGGCCCCGCCTCGCCTTCCGCCGGCGCCTCTCGCCTCTCTGTCCTCCATCTCGGTGTGGCGTGTGCCTCCCTCGTGTCGACGCTCGACCGCGTGCAGGCGGTGCGGGTGACGGCGCAGGTGGCCGATGAGGTCTGGGAGAGTCATCGCGATACCTTCGCGGGAACAGCAAAGAGGGCGGGCCAGCACTGCAGCCACTTTTTCCACACCGTTGTGTTCTTTCTTGCTGGGGTCTGGTACGTGTGGGGAGTGCTGGATGTCGACCACACCGCGCCGCTGCGCATACGGGCCGAGAGCCTTGTTCGTGACGCAGCAGCGGCGGTGAGCAGCGGTGATCTGCCACCTGTGTCTTCTTTCTTCAACACCTGGCTGCAGGGGAGTCTGCGAGGCAACGGTGGAGCGGTGCATCAGCAGCTTTGTGTAGAGCCGATGCGGACATCCACACGCCACTCCATGCACGACGCTGCAGTTGCTGAGGCGGCAATTCATCAGGAGGCAGTTGTGAACGACAGAGCGCAGACACCACACGGCGAAGAAGACTTTTGGCTGCGGCTGGCGAGCTGACTTTTTTTTTCCTCTGAAAGATTCACTCGCGTAGTGGGTAGAGAGCAAAGTGCTTTTTTATGATCAGCCGCTGTGTGCAGCAGCGAGTGGGTGGGAAAAGGTGGGCACTACCACATCTACACGTTGACGTCGATGCTGCGCCGCGGAGTTGCTGTCCGCCGCGGATGCCCTCTTTTCTTTTTCCCCCTTTCCTCCCTCCCGTTCCTAGACATCATACGTGTTTTTTTTTTCTCCTGTGTTCTTGCTAGATTTACTCCATCCCCTGCTTTGCTCAAAACGCCGTGGCCTATATAATTGAGCTTCCACCTGTCTTTGCTTCGTCTTCTTGTGTGTACTGTTGCGATGTTTACGCGGCCACCTGCTTTGCCAACGCACAAATACGCCTGATCTTCGTATTTTTCTTCTCTCTCTCTCTCTCTCTATCGGTGGGTCATGCTTCTTCTCACAGCAAATCTTCTCGCTCGGGGATAAGAAAAGAGAAGATTGATGCTATGGGTCCCACGCAGACATTTAGGATGCAGTGAAACCTCCTTGAAGGAGCGTCGCAGTCACCGCTCCTACTCCTTCCACTGCACTAACTGTAATCGTTCTCTCAATCTTGACGCCATGATACCTGTTGCTCTTCTCCCCCCTTTTCTATCCCGATCGCCATTCCCTCTCAGTCTCTCTCTGTGGCTGCCGCAGCCACTCTTTGTCTTTACACTCGGCTTTCAGTCGTGTCGATGCGCAGCATCGCTGTCCTGCGCGCTTTGGTTGGTCTGGGTGTCGGCGACGGCACCGCGCATCACACCTGCACCGCTTCTAAGCCGATTAGAGATGATGCACCAAGGACGGAGAGTTCATCCGCCGCAAGCGCCAGCGGGCTGCACCGAACACGGCGAGACGCACGTGTTGCACAGAACTTGCCCCTGCGGCGGCGCTGCCTCTTTCTGCTGGACAGCACCTTTTTGCAGGAGTGCTTTACTCCACGTGATGCAGTCGCAGCAAATCGCATCAGCGGCACTCGAGAGATTCTTCAGTCCTTTGCAAGAGATGTCACGGTGGTGCAGCAGAGCAGCACTGAGGATCTTGTGCAGACGGCGCAGAAGATGTGCCACGCGGTCTCTCCTTCCACTACGACTCCCTCCTCGTCGCCCACCGCGGCGTCTCTTGCAGTCTGGGCGGAGGGAGTGGAGACGCTGCTCACCTATCTGGAAGAAGCGCCGGAGCCCTCTTCAAGTCCCACTCCCACCACTTCCAGTGGCAACAGTGCGGCTCCGCTCAGCGCTTCAGCCGGAAAGCAGGACCACGTATCCGATGCCTCGCTGACATCAACCGAGACGGCTGTGCGGACGCTGCTGTGCGACCTGGTGAAGCATCTTTACGGCGCCGGAGCTGCGTTTTATGAGCGGCAACGGTCACAAGCGCGTTCGACTACGACGCGGGCCGCCGCTCTCGCGCGGAAGCGCCGGCGCAGTGCCGAGGAAGCGGAGGGCGGCACCACGTACACAACTGTGGCGTCTCTCGCAACACAACAATCGCCGCCGGCAATGATGGAGGGCGGCTTTCCGATGCGGGTGACGTGGAGCGTCGCCGGGCCGGTTGCCGCGTCCCTGCAGGAACTCTACCGCTGCTCTTAGGTGCACCTTGTGCTTTTGCTCCAAGGTTTTTTTTTTTCCGTGAAGCTTGTCTTCCGTGCACATTCCTTCATATTCTTTTGTGTGTGTGTGTGCGTGCGTGCGAATATTTGCCTCCAATGAGACTGTTGGCATCTCTTAACTGCTACAACAACGCTAAATGCGACTTTAACGTACGGCCTGTCAAACGAGTACGTGTGTGTGTGTGTGTGTCTGCAAAGGCGCGTAGTACAGCCGTTATGTATCTGTGTCCTTTACGGTATTCTGCTTCCAAATTGTATTTTCACTCTCATCCCTTTATCTCTTGCTCTCTTGCTGTCTGTTTTTTTTTTTTTTCTTCTCGGATCAACCGGCTGTCCTATGCAATGGCAAGCACGAAATTATATATTATAGAGGGGCTGTGACCTCTGTAAGGGCTGAGCAGAAGCCTCGCCTCCGTGGCAACGTTTTTTATTATTCTTATCCTTCTTTTCGTGCACTTTCACTAAGCCGCGTTGTCGCTGCATGTGCACGTGAGCGGAGACATCCACATTTACTCTCTTTTTTTCCCCCCCCCCCCCCCCCCCCCTTTTCATCTTCCCCTTTTGTTTTCCTTCCTCACACGTTCATCTTTTTTTTTTTCGGTCTTTCTTTCCTCATTTGATCTGAAGTACGGCGTAAAAGAGAAAAATAATAGTCCCTTCACAGACAGGCACCACCGCGCCACCCACTCTCAAAAGGAAAAAAATTTCCCCCCCCCCCCCCGAGGAGTTTTTTTTCGGGCCCCTCCCCCCCCCCCCCCCGCCCCTTTTTTCCCAAAAAAAAAAATCGCCGCGGCAAAGGGGGGGTGTGGCCCCCCCCCCAACCCCCCCCCCCCCCCCCCCCCCCCACCCCTTTTCTCTAAAAAAAAAAAAACTCTCTAAAAAAAAAAAAAAATTTCCCTCCCCTCGGAATTTTTTTCGTTTCCTTTCCTTTCACCTTTAAAAAATATCTGAGGGGGAGGGGGGGGGGCTGCCGTCCCGGACTTCCTTCCCTACTGGTTAAGCAGCGTGGCGGCTAAATTTCTGAAGTTTGCGGCCAGCGAGTACGCCTTCTTTCACTTACCTCCCGACGCCGACACGATGTGGCTGACGTCCATGACAGCACAGCTGGTGAAGCTGGAACACCTGAAGCACACCTTTCAGCAACTATTGCAGAACCTTTCGTCGACGAACACGTCGCTGCCGTGGCGGTGGGGGGCGGAGGTGGACACGGTGTCTATCCTGCATGCGCTGCTCTTCGTGCTAATTTACTACACCCGCCCCGCCGTCGCCGTCCGCGTTCTCGAGCCCGTCTTTCTCTCCATCGTGCACGAACAAGACGAAATCTTCAACGTTGTACCACAGCTGCTGTCGTACTTTATTCCCCACATGTCGTTCCAATCGATTCTCTTCCCCGACCGTATTGCGATGCTGGGTGAGCAACTCGTGCAGCGTGGCTTCCAGTTTTCGGCGGAGCTGACCTTCTCCAGCCCGAACTCGACGCCGCGAGTCGTGGGAATGGCTCCGATGAAGGTGGAAGAGGTGCTGCGCCGCGTGCGGGACGTCTCGACGACGACGGAGGTGCGCATTCGCTGCCACATCGAGCACGACACCGGCGACGTCGACGAGGAGGAAGGCCTGAGCTTAAACAAGTACCTGAGCGTCGTTGTGCGGGTGTGTCGCCAGTACTACCTGCGCTGCAAGCAGGCCTCGAAGAAGCAGCTCAAGAACGGTGAGATGCTGCTGAAGCTCCTGCCGAACGACGTGATGAAGACGATGAAGGAGATGCACAGAATGCTGCGCCTCTGTCCCCCCTACAGTGAGCGGTTTCAGAAGCTGGGCATCTGGTCTGACATCCTACGCAGTGAGGGGTGGGTGCCTCTGCAGGTGATTGACGAGCAGCTTTCGCTGCTGCCCAACAGCATCCTGAAGGATCTGCCGTCGCAGGAGAAGATGGAGATTGTGGAATCGCTGCTGCGGCAGCATGACAACTTCCAGCGCTACCAGGTGGCTTTCTGCAACATTAAATCGAGCGCCTTTCACGGGCAGCGCTGTGCACGCAGCGTCTACGGCCACGCCCTGCGCAACCCCCCGCTCTACCGCTTTGTGATTTGCCGCCCAGAGTGCCTGCTGCGGCCGACTGATGCGAACGCGATGGCGAGTCTCCCCCTTTATGGGTGGGTGGCCCTGGCGGAGCGGCCGCAGCGGTCGTTGCGCGCGCACCCGAGCCTCATGCCCCTCTACGACAACATTCCCTTCTGCGTTGTGATGCCGGCGGAGGCCATCGGTGCGTTCCGGCTGTACGACGAGACGACGCCGACGCTGAAGCGCTACGATGAGAAGCTGCGTGCACCGCAGGTGTACTTCGCCGAGGTGTACCTGCGCGCCATCGCGAGGGACGGGGAGGCGCTCGTGCTCAGTGAGGATCATAGCAGCAGCGCCGACATGACGTCGTCGTCTACTGCTGCCTCTCGTGTGCGCGACAATGCGAGTGTGGTAAGCGAGCTGGACTCCGTCGCGAGCAGCCGTGCATCGCGCGCCACTGCCGCAGGCGCCACGACAACAGGACCCAGCACCACCACAGAGGTGTACAGTCGCGTGCAGGACGAGGCGGACGCCAAGACGCAGCGGTGGTACGTTTTCCCGCAGTACTACGCCAAGAAGGCGCCAGAGGATGTCCGTCCTGCACCCGCCCTGCCGTCGTCATCACCGCCAGCGAGCGGGGAGGAGGCAGCGCGCGGCGGTGGCGCGACACTTGCGCAGCAACCACCGCACTACAGCACCGCCGCGGCAGAAGTGCGACGACGTGCGACCAAGACGAACTGCAATATTGGACTGCCCAAGCTGTTCTTCACGGGGCGGTTGGCTGAGCTGCGTGAGTTGCGGTCTTCCGAGGCCAGCCGTCACGCCGAGGCCGGCCTTGGCAGTGAGGTGAGTGGCGCCGGTGCTCGACAGCCGCCGCCGCAGCAGCTGTCAGAGACAGAAACGGACGAGGAAACGCAAAGCAAAAGCGGGGAGAAAGAGACGGAGATGTTGTATCGTGGCACCTCACGTGAGTTTGATGCTCTTCCCGACACGAGCGAGGCGGGCACCAGTCCCACCGCAGACGGCGCCGTGCTGCCTCCGACTTTTCTCTGCGAGTACGTCATCGCCACGTCGCAGGCGGCACCGCAGGTGCTTCCGCCGGTGGTCGTCCGCGTGCGGCCCAGCGAAAGTGAAGTTGTTGTCTGTCTTTCGCGGTGCGAGCCGGATGCTGCCCTCTACCAGCGCTGCTTCCCACCCTCGCGTGTGCAGGCCATCTTCCACGACTACGCGGCCGACCCCTTTCTGAAAGAGGAGGAAATAGAGGAGTTGGACGACGAGGCCTTCGCTGGTGCTGAGGCGGCGGCGGCGGCTGAGTGGCAGCAGGCAACAGGACGCGGCGGCAGACCTCTGTGGGGGCTGCGCGTCGGGAAGTGGGGCATTTCCCCCTCTTATGCGCAGCCCAACCGCCCCGCCACCAACACCGCCGCCGCCGCAGCAAAGCCCAGCAACGTCGACAGCACGCGTGAGCTCTTCGATCTCGCCCCGCTGCGATCGGCCCTGGAGGCGTTCATCGCGAGTTCACAGGTGGTCTGCGTGCTGCATATCCGCGTAGCCACCGAGGCAGGTGAAGCGCTCGGCGGCTGTCGGCAGGGCATTGACGAATTGAAGCACTTCGCAAAAGAAAAGGCGCTGACCTACTCAAAGATGGGCAAGATGTCCTCGCGGGAACGCCTTGAGCAGCAGCAGCAGCAGGAGCAGCAGCACGGGAGAGACGGAGGCGAAACAGACACGTTAATATCCGCCAGTAGATGCAGCGGCTCTTCCCCCTCACCCCTACAACAGCAGCTGCAGCAGCAGCAGCACGCAACACCCATACGAGGTCAGGGCCACCAGGTGATGAACTGGGAGGTGATGGAGTTCAGGAAGCACGTGACGTGGAGTGTCCGTCAACTCGACCACACCCTGCACGAGCTGCAGCTCACCCGTGGCGAGGTCCCGTATGCTACTCTCACTACCGCCCTCACCCGCGAGTGCGAAGACGGTCGCGACAACTACGAGCTGCTCGAGTTCATCGGCGACGCCGTGATGGACTTCTTGGTGATTGCAGACGCCTGTCTGCTGTCCAACGCGGCGTACAAGGTCAACGTGTTGGCAGGAGGTGGAAGAGGTGTTGTGAGTTGGGAAGGCGCGGAGGGACAGAGGCCCGCAACTACCGCGACACCAACACCGCCACCGGTGGGAGGTAAGTGGACTCCCGAGGCGTCAGCGGTGCGGCTGCCGCGTACCTGCAGCGTTGAGAGCAGCGGCGGTTCCTCCTCGCTGGCCGCGGTGATGCGAGACACCGTTACGGCCGTGCTGTGCCGCAACCGCGTCATTGCGGAGCTGCTGCCGCCGACGGTGGCCCACCACTTTAGCGAGGCAAATTACCCGAGTCTCTGTGTGAAGGTGCGTGCGGACGTCTTCGAGGCGATGATCGGCGCCGCCTACCGCAGCGGGGTGGGACTGGACCGTCTGCGGCTGCTGCTGCGGCGCCTCTTCTCCTTTTTGCCGGCCGCCATCCGCACAACCGCTGGCAGCGGGTCTGTGTGCCACACGGAGCTCATCGCTGCGCTGCAGATGTGCCCCTACCTCCCCGAAGACGCGGCTCTGCGTGTGGACGAGATCCTGCACTACCGCACACAGGAGCTCTTCGAGCTGACTCCCGCGTTGCTCGAGGCGGACAGCGGCGGTGCACTCGGGGAGAGAGAGGAAGGCGTGAACACGCACCTTGTGGCATCGCGCCTCCCCCGCATCCAGGCGAAGGACTACGCGACGATGTTCACCACCGGCCGTGCCTACGCGTACCGCCGGCTCTTTGCCTACGACACGGTGCGGGTGCACAACCGCGTCTTGCACCTCTTCAGCCTCGGCAGCATCGGCTTCTTGAACGAGATCTTCACAGACACGATCCACCTGGTGCTGGACATCGACAAGGTCTCGCTCGTGTCGTGGGGTTTGCTGCCGATCATGTGGGCGTGGTACCGAAGCCGGTATCGCTGCCCCGCTGGCATGTTCGCCCTTGACTGCAGTGGCCAGACGTGGGTGAACAAGGAGCGGAAGTGGAAGGACTCCTGCCACGTTCATTTTCCCCAGGTGACGGTGAGCGTGCAGACGTGGGATGCCCTCGTGACGGACATCCGCGGCGCCGTTGTGGCTGCGCTGGAGGAGAAGCAGACGCGCCTCTCGCAGCGCCTCTGCGAGCACGCTCATGAGTACCGCGTGTGGCTGTGCCGCAGCGCGCTGCAGCGGGGACTGGCTGCCGTGGGCGGGGAGCCGCGGCCGCACCTCTGGAGCTACTGCGACGCCGCGGCGCTGCTGCAGCTGGCCCAGACCTCGCGCGGGGTGCGACAGTCAGTGCTCGAGCACGTCGCCTACGTGACGCACACGCTCGATGGCATGGCAAGGTTCGCGGAGCTGGCCGACGCGCGGGATATCTTCGTTGGGGATGCCAAGGAAGGGGACAGCGGGGCGGAGCTGGTTGTCGTGGAGCACCGGCCCACACAGCAGCGCCTCGTCCTCCCCCTGCAGTGGCTGAGTGCCTGCCGCAGCAACCCGCAGAGCCGCGTGTACCTGCCGCCCGCGACGTGGGATGCCGTGATTGATCAGGGCCTCACGGAGAGCCGCAAGCTGCGCCTCTACCTGAACGACAAGTGCGACACGATTTACGGTGTCGAGAACCGCCCGCTGGTGCTCGACACACTCCTGCTGGCGGACGCCGGTGAGGGCGGCGGTGAGAAAGCAGCCGTGGGTGCCGCCAGTCAGCCACCACACCCACCTTATACAGCTGAAGAAGGCAGCTGCAGCACGCCGTTGTCTTTGTCGTTGTCTTCGTCCTTTGTGCACTACCGCCCCAGGCGAGCGATCCGCAAGGGAAGAGAGGAGGTCGACGTCTTCGCTACTCACAGAGACCGCCAAGGCACGGCACGGCGGGAACACCTGCTCTCTCTCCGCCGCCTGCGGAGCGAAGCTGTCGCTGTTTTAGCAGCAGCAGCGGCGCCGGCGCGACAAGGCGGTGCCGTCGCCATCTGCTCAGCCACGGCCACCGTGTGTGCAGCGGATGCCGACGCGACGGCAATTGCGCCGCTGACGTGGGACACGAACGAGTTCGGCGACGCCTTCACGCAGGGCTGGGTGGTGGAGTGCGCACACCGGTCGACCCTGACGCTGTCCTCGCTGCGTACCGCAGAGTACCGCGGCACCGACGCCCAACTCTACGGCTCGTGGGTGGACTGCGCTCCTGCGACGTCCCTCAGTGAGGGCCATCAAAGCAACGACGCAGTGCCTTTGTTGTCCAGTGCTGCGCAGGACGATCGGCTTCCCTCCTTCAGCGACGTGTTTGAGCACCGTGCTCATCTCCCGGGCCAGCTGGAGGACTTTGAGTGGGTGACGTGGTTCAACTTCTTCAAGATGCGCACACCCGGCTTCGTCGTGCGCGATGACAAGACGCCCACGATACGGGTGTGGTCGCCGGCGTGGTGGTCGCACGACCCGCAGCAGCACACCGCCACCTTCTACATCGCAACGGAGCCGGTGTTGCGCTTACGCAACGTGAACTCGCTGGCCGAGGCGTTGGCCCCGCCAGGCCACAATGGCGGCGGCGGTGGCTTGGAGCGGGTGGCGCAGCTGCTGATGCCGCACATCTCCACCAAGAACAAGATGCCAATCAAGGTGAAGGAGCCTCTGGTCTACGTGCTCTTTGCGGAGAAGCCTGGCGCCGCTCCTGCCGCGGCCAACACCATCAGCAACAACGCCTCTCCGCTGACACTGTGGCCTTCATCCTTTGCGGCGTCGCCGTCGCCCGCAAAGTCCTCCCCCTCTCCACAGGCGCAGGCAGCACCGAAGCCCGCTGCACCAGGGTGTTGTGCTGCATCAACTCCTGCCGCTGCTGAGACGCCCTCCAGCCCACGCGTGACGTTCGGCAGTCGGCCCACGGTTGTCTCTCTCGACCCGTGGCTGCCGACAGCACCGCAGGCAACCACGTCGCCCACGTCTGAGGTGGCGTGGCTGCGAGCGGCGGTGTCCTTCGTCTTCACCGCCACCGCTGCCCGCACCGACGTCGGCAGCACCCCGCTGATTTTGTGCGAGACAGAGGCTATCTTCAATGACGTGTGCGCTGCGGTGCGGCAGAGCGCGACGGGGCCGCAGTCGACGTGGTTGCCCTGCGTCCTGCTGCTACGCGACACGGCAACGATGGTGGCGTTTGTGAAGGAGGCAGCAGCGGCGACGTCGCGCGCTGTGCTGCGGCACATCTTCGTCGTCTCGTCCGCACCAAATGAGAGCGCCGCGAAGACTCCCATCGCAGCCCGTTCGGCACTCGCCACACAGATTCAGATCTTCTGCTCCATCGTGTCGGCAGCAGTGCGTGACACGTCGTCGTCGTCGTCGTCTTCGGTGCGGCGGTGGATTTACGTGCGGAGCAACGCCGTGCGGGACGACGTGCAGTCCGCGGTTGGCCTCTCCGCCAGAGTCATTTAATCCCAGAATTCCACCAGAAGCAAAGAAGGAGATTTAAAAAAGAATAAGTCTTGCATCCGAGCAAGTTTGAGTCTCTGCCGCTCTCAGAGAGGAGGACGAGTGGGGGCCGACGATGTGAGGTGCAAGGGTGTGCGTTACTAAGCCGCTGAGGCTTTAGGGCCTACTCCAGGTGAAGCATCCTCTTCCGTCGAAACCAACCCACGTTCGTATCTTCGCCGACGTAGCAGCTCAATAGGAGAAGAGCGACGCGGCAAAAGAGGGCGAACAAACACAGAATTGTTTCTCTCTGTGTGACTTGTTTTGAGAAATTGTAAAAGATGTGCGCGCAGCAGTGACAGGTGCCCGCCACTCCACGCTTAGCCTTCTTCGCCTGCCCCTCCTGCCCCTCCTGCAGCATGTGTGTGTGGGTGCGTGTTTGACGTGCAACAGCACAACAGCGTCTCCTCTTACACTTCTCTCTCCTCCTCCCCTCCTCCCATTTGCCCACAAACACACACACAAAAAAAAAAACTTTTCTGTACCAATGGTTGTGTTACTCGATCCACAGTTTGCCTAACGCCTACGAATCTATCCTACTCACTAAAAGCCCTTCGCTCTCTCTCTTTCTCCCTCTTTACCTTCTTCCTTGGCCCTAACCCTTTGCCCTCATCAACATGCCTTCTCACGCCTTCGCTTGGGCTGCCCCGACAGCCAAGGCCCCGCTGGAGCCCTTCAAGTTCGAGCGCCGCGACGTTGGCGAGAACGACGTGAGCATCCAGGTCGCCTTCTGTGGTGTTTGCCACAGCGACGTGCACCAGGCGCGTGATGAGTGGAGCGGGTCCATCTTCCCGATGGTGCCCGGCCACGAGATTGTCGGCCACGTCGCCGCTGTGGGTCCGAAGGTGACCAAGTACAAGGTTGGCGACCGCGTCGGCGTTGGCTGCATGGTGGATGCCTGCATGCACTGCCGCCAGTGCGAGCGTGGCGTGGAGCAGTACTGCTACAACGGTGCCTCCTTCACATACAACAGCACCGAGCAGGACAAGAAGACGCCGACCTACGGCGGCTACTCCGACCACGTCGTCGTGCAGGAGCACTTCGTGCTGCGTGTGCCGGACAACCTCGACCTGTGTGCCGCGGCCCCGCTGCTCTGCGCCGGTGCGACCACCTTTTCCCCGCTCAAGTACTGGGGCGTGAAGGAGGGCAGCCGCGTGGGCGTGGTGGGCCTGGGCGGTCTCGGCCACATGGCGGTGAAGCTGGCGCACGCCATGGGTGCCGAGGTGACGGTCTTCACGACGTCGGACAAGAAGGTGGCGGCCGCCAAGGACCTCGGTGCGCACCACGTCGTCATCTCGAAGGACGCGGCGCAGATGAAGTCCATCCAGGGCAAGCTGGACGTGATTGTCGACACCGTTGGCATGAGCCACGACCTCCGCCCCTACATGGAGACCCTCGACGTGGACGGCAAGCTGGCGCTGGTCGGCATGCCGGAGCACGAGCACCCCCCGCTGGACCCCCGCCGCATTATCGCCTTCCGCCAGTGTGTCGGCGGCTCTAACATCGCCGGCATCCCCGAGACGCAGGAGATGCTGGACTTCTGCGGCGAGCACAACATCACCGCGACGGTGGAGAAGATCGACATGTCCTACGTCAACGAGGCCTACGAGCGCATGCTGAAGAGCGACGTGCACTACCGCTTCGTCATCGACATGGCGTCCCTCAAGAAGGAGTAATGCGTGTGTGCAGCACGAAATGAACACACCAAAAGTTTCTTTTTTTTTGTCTTCTCTACTACACGCACCAATCATCGCGGCATCCTCCCTCTTCCCTCGCGACTGAGGCGGGCGTGTGTTGAACGTGCCGCCCAGCCGTTGCTGCGAGATGCATCACTCGTGTATCCGTGCCTTCTCTCTCTCTCTATATATATTTCTTTTTTTTTTCTCACTTTTGTCAAAAGGTAATGCCGGACAGCCGCGAGCGCTGTGAAGTTGAACCGGAGAGTGCCCAGGCGATGTCTTCGGAGGTTCGTGTGTGTGGGTGTGAGTAAGAGAGTGTGTGTGGGTGAGTGTGTGAAACACTGCCTGCAGTGCCGACGTGTGCAAACTCCCCTTTTTTTGTGTGTGTTCGTCGCGAGGTTTCCGCGTTTGTGCACTGTCTTGGCTTTCTCTCGCTCACTCGCTCGTTATCTCTCTCTGTATCCAGTACATTACCTCCCTTCTGCGTCAAGAAGTGCGATCGCTTTATACCATGTTGTGTGGTCGCACGCCTGACGCTCAAGCCTCATCACCTTTCGTTCATTTTCTCCGCTGTTGACTGTCAAACTTGGCGTTAAAGTGCGCGTCTGAGGGGAAAAAAAGAGGAGAAAGCGCTTATGAAGCAGAGTATTATTTAAAAGAAAAGCAAAACCGCTAGACGGTGCTGTCAAAATGGCAAAAAAAAAATTATTAACCTCTTCTTCAGTTTAACGGCGCGTCTTTGTTTTTTTCCCCACTCTCGTGCTTTCGCCACGCCCCTCTTTCCCGTGTGTCAGTTCTCTTTCCCTCATATGCTGATGATTGACACAGAATTCTTTCGTTCTTTTCGTCACCACGTTCTTTTCTGTTCTCATTTTTTTCCTTTTTTGCGGAAACTTCGACTATAAAATTTGCCCTCTTGCACAGGTGTGGCGCTGCACGTGGGAATTTATCTCTCTCTTCTGTCTGTCTGTGTGTGTTTGAGTGTTTTTCTTTCTTTTCGAGGCGACCCGCACGTCAGGGAAGGCCGTGAATGCCTTCCTGGCTTTTTCTTTTCTTTTCCCTTTTAAGTCTCACTGATTTCCGTCTTTTTTTTTTTTTTTAGTTTTAGCCCTATTTGAAAGGTCCCGCTGTGCCGATGAGCTGGCAAGTGGCCCCTTTCCTCTCTTCAGGTGTTTTTCCTCACTTTTTTTTTTGAGTTGTTTTTCACCCCGAACACGCACGAACTTTTTTTCTTTTCCTGACCAATCCGCAGAAAAAAAAAGAACATGAGCCGTTTTCCCTCTCCTTCTCTGCGGCGACCTTTGCACCGCGTAGACACCGATTCCCTCTCTTCTCCTGCCCTTTCGTGCAAGTGTGAGTGAGAACGTTGCGGCCAACGCTGCGTCTTTCTCACACCTCTCTGCACGCGTGCATCAGTGCCGCATGTGTTCTTTGCTGTTGTTGTCTGGTGTGGAGGATAAAAGGGGTTGAAGGAGGTTGTTTCTACGGTGAGCCGCAGTGCATGGCCGGTATGTTGAAGAGAAAGAAAAAGCTTTCACGTTCAGCCCTAAAAGGCACAAAGTCACGCTCCTGTTCTCTCTCTCTCGTGATGCGTTGCACATCCCTCTCCTGCCTTCCTTTTTTGCCTGTGTTTTCCCCTCCGTCCTTCTCCCTCTTCGTACTACGAGAGAGAGAAGGACAGAAGAGCAAGCAACAGGGAAACAACTCACACGGTTCCTCCAGCTGTGGAGTAGGTCCGCATTCTAGAGCCCGCACCACCGCTGTTGAATTTCTGCGTGCGGGTTTTTTTTTTTGAAAGGATGTCAAGCAGCGGAGAGGGCGTGTCTATGTGTGAGTGTGTGTGTGACGGCTTTTTTTTTTCTTGTTTTTTTCGCTGGTATGAAGGGAGGTCGTAACAGCAGAGATGCCCTAATAAAACGTTTATCTCTGACTCGTTCGTCTATATAATGGAAAGGAAAAAGTAGCCAAAGGGAAAAAAAAGAGATTTGAGTTTGTCGCCGGTGTTAGATTTGCTAGAATTTGTGGCATGAAGATCGTTGCGGATGCTGTTATGAGTGTGTGTGTGTTTGTGTGTACACGCATGTCATATGCAGGTCAGGGGTGACGGCTAGGTGTATTTTTCTCCCAGGCAAAGTCGCACACGCTCCTCTTTCTCTCTCTAGCTCACTTGAGCGTCTTAAAGAGAAAGCAAAAGCGAAGAATGCATCCTGGATGAATGCAACGTCATTGAATGCCTCGTCAGAGATGCGCCGGCCATGATTGCCGTCCCCCAACACCTCATACTTCCTGCTTCTTATTGCGTGCTGCGCAACTCTTACCACCACCTTCACTACTATTTCACTACTTCACACACAACTCAAACTTTCGTGTAAAACTTTTAAGCCTTCGCTCACCGCGCCTGTAGACCAAACGTGTCCCCCTTCATCTTACTCCTCTCCTCTTCCGCTACTGCCTGAGAGAAACACAATGATGCGTCGCTTCACGTCCCGCATTGCGGCCTTCGCTGCCGTCCCTGCCGTCCAGCAGACCCGCCAGCTGCACTTCCCCATCTCTGCCCCGCCGATCGAGATTGACTACCTCGACAACGACCCGCTCGAGTTCGCCGTGCGCACGGAGGCGCGTAAGTGGGGCTTCGACGATCTGCAGTACATGCGCGAGCTGGCCTTTGTCCGCATTAAGGAGAACCCGTCCATCGGTGACTTCCGCAACATGACACCGGAGGAGCGCCGCGATCTCTTCTGGGGTAGCGACCGCCAGGACTTCTTCCGCCACCTCACCTACACCCTCACCGGCAACCCGGAGCACCTCTACCACCGCGGTTGGTAATGAGGTGGAGAGATGCGTGGGTGTATCTTGTGTGTGTGGTGCGTGCCGCTGGGCTTTATGGAAGGAGAGGGTGTCGCAGCTGGCCTGTGAAGGCGGCGCGTGCCCTCTTCGC
The DNA here is from genome assembly GCA_030078075.1 of Crithidia sp. LVH-60A. NCBI lineage: Eukaryota > Euglenozoa > Kinetoplastea > Trypanosomatida > Trypanosomatidae > Crithidia > Crithidia sp. LVH-60A. The sequence continues at coordinate 160,452 of CP119656.1, forward strand.
TGACACTTTTTTTCCTAGGTAACATTTTATTTGTTTCTCAGTTGTTGTAGCGCTACTCTGCGGGAAAAGACCTTCGGCGACGCTTGGACTGGCTCCCTCTGCCGATCGACAGAGGGCTGTCTGTTTTTCTCTTCTTCCTTCCAGCAAGAGTCGTGAAGGACCTGAAGAGGTGCGCAGTGGCCCCCGAGTGTATTGTGTCGTCTCTTGCTCTCTTACTTATAGCACGTGTGGTAGCGTTTGTGTATCTCTCTCTGTGTGTGTTTTTTTGTTTTCCCCCTTTGTATTTTCGCATCGGCTGTTGTCGAGGCTGGTGGACAAGCGTTTCTTTTTTCTTAGTGTGCGCCTGCAAGTGTGTGTGTGTCTGTGGGTACGCAATTTCGCCTCATCTCTTCTCCTCGTCTCGTGGAGTCAAACAGAGATGATCAAGCGGGCGTTTCAGATGCGGTGGCGCTTAGCACCCACTCATTCACACGCACAGACAAACACACACGCGCGCTGCGCACACACGCGCGTCGCTGAGTTCGCAGCAGCCACGTATAGGATCGGGTGTAGGTAGCTTATTTCTTTTTTTTTTTTTTTCGTATGAGCATCATTTCGTTTCCTTTTTTTGGTTTCGTATTACCTTCTTCGTAGTGGAACCACACACACACTACCACCAAAAAAAAGTATGGTAAGAAAAAATCAGTGCGTAGAGAACTAGCCAGCTTTGAACAGACAACAAAAATATGACGGCATGCGGCAGGATGATGCGATCATGACTTGGGAGATGACATGCCTGTATGCATGTCATTCGACTGTCAAGCCTCTCATACTCAGGAGCGCCAATGAGACAACGAACGTTTGTGTCGTTCTCCTCTCCCTCTGCAGGCTTCACCGCTTTAGCAGTGCCTTGATAATAATAATAACCGTACTACGCAGATATTGTGACGCCTTTTTTTTTCCCTGCAACTGCGCGGTATTCCTCCCCGCTAAGGGCTTCCATACCTTACCTGTCTTTTTCTTTCTCTCTCTCTCTTTTTCTCTCTCTCTCTTTGTACACGGCTTTGCTTTCTTAACTGGCGGTGTTTATTTTTCCTTTTTTCTTTAAATATCCTTTTCTAAAGCACGTGTGTGCGACGTCACGTGTTCCGAACAGCATTGTTGTCTTACAACACCAGCTACACACCATCACCCTGACTGCAGCGCCACAACAATAGAAAAGGGTGAAGACTTGAGAGGCTCTTGTTGACTTCAGGCTTCCGTGCTTCGTCACGAGACCCGTTTTGCAGCAACTCACTCTCTCTCTCTGTGTATTGTTGATTTTGCCACGAGCTGCTACTCTCTTCTCGTTTGCCTTTCCATTGCTTTCTTGTTGTACTCTGTGCGCCTGCCCGGTAGCCACACGCACACACTTATATACGTGTCGCCCTTTGCCGCAACTGCGCTGCCCTTAAAGCACAAACACAGAGGCGCCGCAGACTTCGGTGTGTACCGAGAGCGAAACAATCAAGGCCCTCACCACCGCTGCGTCTGATAATTTTTATTTTTTAAACTCTTACTTTTTCCTTGCACGCTTCTGTTCTCTACCAATTAAATAAAGGATAAAAATATCCGCAGCAAAAATACATCCACAAATTGCACGCATGGCAGCAGCGGCGCAGAAGTGCGTGCGTGTGGCGGCGGTGGCGCTCGTCGTTGCCGTCGTCGTTCTTGCACACATCTCGCACGCTCTCACCACTACAGCTGCCTACCACAACCCTGGCACCTACGAAGAGGAAGCATGGGGGAACTTGGACGTGTTTGACATGGGCAGCTCGGCCAGCCCGTCGCGGCAGTGCTTCAACGGCGGCGTCGCGAACGGCGACCACTGCGACTGCCCCCTCTACTACACGTCGGACAACTGCTCGCAGCGCCAGTGTCCGAACTCGATCGGCGGCACCGGGCCGCACCGCATCCGCCCCGTCAACGACGCCACCAAGTACTGCGACCACTGCGACGAGCATGACTTCAGCGGCATGAACTGCCACCTATGCAAGAGCAACGCGGCGTGCAAGCAGTACGCCGGCGCGAATGCCGTCTGCGACCGCACCCTCAGCATCCGCGGCAACAACAAGCAGTTCCAGTGCGGGCTGCAGAGCGACTACTTTGTGAAGCTCATGGGCGGCAAGCGCGCCATCACGGCGGAGGTGGTGCTGAACTGCTCCACGCCGGACGGCTCCGCCTTCAGCAAGAGCGCCGACGGCGTGTGCCACATGGCTATTTACCGCATGGAGCCGAACCACAGCTACATCGATCCCTTCTTCCGCTGCGACACGCGGCAGTGCTCGCAGCGCTTGGTGCAGGTGTACCCGAACCCGGGCACGGTGAACAACAACACGCTGCGGCAGCGCTTCTTCCGCACGGCCAAGACGACCGGGCAGGTTGCTTTGGTCGTCGAGTGTGCGTTGCTGGCCTTGCTCGGCGGCATCACCGGCATCCTCGGCCCCCGACGCACCAAGTCCGTCACCATTGCGATGGCCTCCATCATAACCACCACCGTGTTCATCTACATTGTGCTCATGATCGTCAGCATGCAGCCCATTTCGGCCCCTACGACGACCACCGTGTACGACTGCAAAAAAACGCAGTGCGAATGTGCCGAGGACCCGCCCTCGGTCTACGACCCGCTCTGCTCCCAGTCCGAGGTGGTGAAGAGCGTGCTGCGGGCAATTCAGAACAGCATCACTCTCACCTGCAGCGAGGATAGCTCCAAGTGCACGCTCGAGCTCGTGGACCTTAACATCCTCTTTGACGCCGACTGCCGGGCCTCGGAGTGCTACGACCCCGCCCTCTTCCCCGACCCGTCGTCCGACAACAACACCAGCTCCGGCGTGCAGGTGCTGGCGCGTCAGAACCTCGGCATCCTCCTCTTCCTTCTCATTCTCCTCGTGTCCACCGCCGTGGCGATCCACTACAGCTACACCCGCTCCATCTCGCACGAGCGGGGCAAGGAGTTCCTCGTCACCTTCCACGTCAACACGCCGTACGACGACGAGAGCAACGGCCGCGGCGGGCAGCCGGCAACGGGCCGCACGGTTGTGGGCGACGGCCCCGCCGGCTTGCAGGCCGCCACCAGCCCGCACAACCGCGCGGGGCAGGATGTCATTCACGTCGGCGACGATGCGGACGAGGGCGGGGCGTTTAACGGCGACGCAGCCACCGCGTCGGGGACGCGCGCAGAGCGGCTGAGCCTGCTGCCTCGCCACCCCTCCTTCGCGACGCGTGGCAGCCGGAGAGCCGAGAGTACCGTATCCGTCCGCGCCAGTGTGTACGAGCAGGCCTCCGCGCTGACACCGGAGGAGTGTGCGCAGATCGACCACCTGCGCCGCCTCACCGCCACCTCGCTGGAGCTGCGGGTGTCGGAGCTGCGCTACTCCCTCAACACGCCGCTCTTCGGCTCCGCGGACGAGATGGCGCACCGCGATATTCTCCACCGCATCAACTTCGCGGTCCGCTCCGGCGATGTGCTGGCCATCATGGGGCCCTCCGGTGCGGGCAAGACGACGCTGCTCGACCTCCTCTCTGCACGCGCCAAGTCGGGGGTCATCGGCGGCGCCATCTCCCTCAACGGCACGCCCATCCACACCACCGGCACCCACGCCTCGCAGTACCGCAACATCATCGGCTACGTCTCGCAGGAGGACACGCTGCTGCCGGCCCTGACGGTGGAGCAGACGATCTTCTACGCCGCCCTGCTGAAGCTGCCCACCGCGCTCTCCCGCAACACCGTGCGCCGCATTGTCCGTCGCATTATCGAAACACTGAAGCTGCAGCACTGTGCGCAGACGCTCATCGGCGGCGAGACGACACGTGGCATCAGCGGTGGCGAGAAGCGGCGCGTCTCGATTGCGGTGGAGCTGCTGGCCAACCCGCGCATTCTTTTCTTGGATGAGCCGACGAGCGGGCTCGACACCGTCAGCGCCAAGCGCGTTGTGGAAGCGGTGGTGGAGCTGGCCAAGGACTCGCCGATGCGCATCTACGCGCCGCACTACTTTGCCTTCCGCCCCATCGTCATCTTCAGCATCCACCAGCCCTCGCAGGAAATTTATGAACTTTTTGACAAGGTGCTGTTGCTCTCACGCGGTGTCAGCATCTACTGCGGCCCCGCTGCGGCCGCCGCGGCCACCATCGAGCAGCGCGTCACCGCCGCCTTCGGCCACACCCGCGAGGTGCCGCGGAAGGAGGCGCACAACAACCAGGCCGAGTACGTGATGAAGGTCGAGGAGATGCTCGACGACGCCGTGCGGGCGGAGCTGCAGGAGGAGGACGCGCTGCACAACACCGGCGGCGCGGAAGGGACCGACGACGGAGGAGCTGACGGGGCCGCTCACACGCCGCACCGGGTCACTGCCGTGCCGCCCTGCAGGACGCCCGGCTCGCCACCGCCGCGCACGCCGTCGCGATCGGCGAGCCGCAACGACTTCCTGGCGAGCGAGATGGTGACCGGCGATGAGGTGTTGGCCACGACCTTTGGCTTCCGCATGTACTACGCCAACGTGTACGAGCAGCTGCAGCTGCTCATCTCGCGCTCGCTGACCTCACTCGTCGGGTCCTTCCACCTTGTGATGTGCCACTCCGCCGTGGTCGCCTGCCTCGCCACGCTCATGTGTGTGCTGTACAACCAGCAGCCGCTGGACCTGTCCGGCGCACTGAACCGTGCCGGTAGCATTTCCTTCCTCCTCATCGTCACCTCCTTTGTCTCGCTGAGCTGCTTGGAGCAGCTCATCTTGGAGCGGAAGCTGTTCAACGTGGAGCGGGAGAACGGCTTTTACACGACCTGGCCCTACCTCATCTCGAAGATCGTCGTCGACATCATTCCCCTGCGCATCATCCCCGCCACGGTGCTCGCCTCCGTCATCTACTTCCCGATGGGCTTCCGCATCGACGCTGGCATCCACTTCTTCTACTTTATTCTCATCATCGTGCTCTTCTCGGTGGCCATGACGATGATGATCCTCTGCATTGGTATTGTTAGTGGTTCCTTCGGCGCCGCCGCGCTGCTCAGCAGCGTGTTCATTCTGTGGAACTTCGTCTTTGGCGGTGCGCTGGTGCAGTCCGAGACGATCCCGAGCTCGCTGCGTGCCTTCAAGTCCCTCTCCCCCTTCTTCCTCGCCTTCGAGCCGCTCATGGTAAATGAGCTGAATGGCCAGCACTGCGTCTTCTCGCCCACGGATGAGACGGGCAAGAAGCAGAACGTGACGATTCCGATCATGTGCACGCAGTACCTGGCCAACGTTGGCTTGAAGCCGACCCGCTTCAACGCGGATGTGATGCAGCTGGCGGTGTATTGCCTCTTCTTTGTGGGTCTTGCGTGGGTGCTCCTCTCCACCTGCTCGAAGCTCGTTCGCTAGTGAGGAAGAGCGGGGAAGGAGGCAGGAGGCGTAGAGCCTTTTTTCATACCCTGCAAAGACAGGTTACTAGTCTAAATATCTGCGTTCTTTCCGCTCTTTGCGCGTGTATGTTGCGGGTGTGCCTACTGCCGCTGAGTCTCTTTTTCTAGATCCTCCGCTTTTTCGCCGTTTCCCTGGTGTGATGAGCGTCTTATCCACTCTAGTTTCTTTTTGCTCGCTTCTCCCGCGTCTTTTGGCGCGTCACACTCAACCTCCGTTGCTTCGCAATCATGTTTTTTTTTGTTTGTTTCTTCTATCACACAAGACGCAAGTCTCTGGTTGTGGTTGTTATTGTTGTTTTTTCTTTGTAATTATCGCTCTCCACCGCGCGTGTACTTTCTTCCTTTTTTTTTTTTGGAGAACGTTAATCATCTTTTCTCTTTTTCTTTCTCTGCTGTTTTGTGCAGACTTGTCTCCAGCAGCCTTCAAAACACATGGGCAAAGACGTGCCATCGCCACTCCAATTCAATGCTTCCGGCTGATGGAGAGTGTGAATGCGTTGTTCTTCGCCTCTGTTTGTTTAATTGCTGTCATCTGTTCTAATTCCGTGTTGTGCACGACATTTTTTTTTGTATTGGCGTGTGTTGACTACTGGCGCGTAAGTGATGTTTTTTTTTTTTTTTCATATTGGTTCTGCTTGTGCGCTTGCGTGGAAGTGTGCGTGTTCCCCACTTCCTTCTTTTATTTGGTGAGTGTGTGTGTGTGTGTGCTGTGTTGCCTCGTTGTGCCTTGTCTTCCCTCTTCTCCTCTCTTTGCTCCCGTACAAATGTACACCTTGACTGTACCCCGTTTATTCAACTTCGCCAAGAAGAAAAAATAAGAAGAAGTACAAAAAAAAACCTGCTCAACGGCTTGCGGCGCGTGATGTTGTGCTTGTGCTAGCGTCATAAAATACGGACCTTTAGTTCCAAAGGTTGAAACGAAAATGTGACTTGTGCGGGGAGAGTCTTTTGGAATGAGAGGGAGGAGTGGCGTAGGCTTCTCTTGTTGCCTTCTCCTCCTTCCGACTTGCGTCGTCTCTGATTTACATGCTCCTACTGACTTTGATTCAGTAGAAATGTTTATCCACCAACAATAACAACAACAAAGGTTGTATTGGTGTCGTTGCGCCGTGACGCTGCGCTGAGTATTGCTTCCTGCCTCTCTCTCTCTCTCTTTTCGTCTCGCTGCACGTTCAACCGTTTACCACACACTCCGCTACTTTCTTCCTTTTCCTCCTGCACCTTCGTTTCCACCAGATAAGGAGGGAGCTTTGAAAAAAAAAGAGAACAAAGAGCTATACAAAACGGAGAAACACCCGGCAAAGCGCTCTTGTTTTTTTTTTCCCCATTTGTGCTTTTCCCTCCTCGTTCTTTTCCGCCTTCCTTATTTTCCCCTCGACAAAACCAAAGGGCGACGTGAGCGGCGGCGGCGATGTCGCGCATGTCAAACGAACGCGTCTTCGGCGCTGCCCTGAGCAACGAGTACCAGTGGCGTAACCTTTACCTCAAGGAGTTCGGCTGCTGCACCTACGCCCCGCCAATCCCAAAGGACCCCACCATCACCGCCGAGGGCGTCTACCCGCTGCGCCGGCAGGTCGGGCAGCTTGGCCGCACCTTCAGCGAGAGCGACTCGGACGACTGCACCGACGGCGACGACGAACACGGCACGAGTCTCTCTCTCCTCACCCGCGGCACGATCGGCAAGGACGCCAGCTACCAGTCCGTCAGCCACCTCAGCTCCTCCAACGCGCAGAGCCGCGGTGCCGTCGGCGATCAGTTCTTCCTGCTCGACCTCTCTCACCACTCCTCACCAGGACAGCAGCAGCACCAGCGCGGGGCGGCTGGACGGCGGGCCAACAATGCCGTCAACGGTGGCGGTCGCCGTGGCAACCGTGGTGCCGCCCTCCGCAAGGACGATTTCTTTGACACGAACGACACCTTCTCCACCAAGTTCTTTGGCTTTCTCTGGCGGCAGGACGACGACGAGGACGACGTCGACGGCGGCGGCGGCGACCCCTCTGACGATGACGGTGACGACAACATGGAGAAGGACGCTACAAGCACCTCGCTCAGCGCCGCGTCCACCTCCCACCGCGGCGCATCATCAACGACGGCCAGCAACTCCCTCCGCTCCGTCTCGTACCAGCAGCAGCGTGGCGGGAGTCGCCGGTCGCCGTCCCCGCAGACGAGTCTGCTCGACGGCATCGTGCACGACTCCCTCGCCTCCTCGCACCGGCCCAACTTTTCCCGCAGCGGGCTCTTTTCGACGATGTCGCGGAGTGAGTTGAACGACAACCCGCACGGTGTTCATCCCGCTCTGCTCCGCCTGCACCACGAGACGTGGACGATGCTCATGGACAACCGCCTCATGGCGTGGCTGCACCGGCAGACGGCGGACCACTACCAGAGTGCGACACAGCTGCGGCAGCGCCTGCTCGACGTCGTCACCCGCGGGCCGTCCTTTCTGGCAGCGGTGGGAGAGGGCGGCGATGGTGAATCGACCGCGAGGGAGGCGGATGGCCTGCTGCGGCGTGGTGTCCCGCTGGCCTTTACGCCCACCCGCACGCCAGAAGAGGCGCTTCAGAGCACCTTTGAAAGCTTCTCGCCCTTCTTCGTTGTCATCACACCCCCTGCAGCGGTGCAGCGGGCGAAGGACCAGTTCCAGGCCGCCCGTCGCGCGCAGCTGCGGAGCGGCAGCCGCCCATCCAAGACAGCGCCAGCAGACATTGTGGGGCTGCCACTGGGCAGTCAGTACGGCTCCTGGCGCGAGGCCTACGAGCACCGGCAGCGCTGGTCCAAGGCGCCGTTCTCCTTCTTCCTCTTGCACGATGCGAGCTACAACTACGCGCAGGTGACGGCCATCTTTGTCCAGCTGCACCTTCTGTACGTCCACGCACACTCCCACACCCGGCTCTGTGCCGAGGCGAAGCGGGAGGCGGTGCCGCTGCACGACTCCACGCAGCACTTGACGAACACCCGTCTCCTCCACCGCGCGGCGGAGCAGCAACGCAGCCTCTGCCCCCTTATGGCGATGCAGGAGACGACAGAGAACATCATCCTCGCCTACGAGCAGAGCGCCTCACGCGCCACGCTGACGATGCTGCGCGTTGTGCTGGACTTTCTGACAGACGCGGCACTCGACGTCGTGACGGCGCACCGCTTTTTAAGTCGCGAGGCGCTGCTGCGGCAGAGCAGCTTTGATCTGCCCGGCGTCGAGGTGCGACGCACGCGTCGGGCAGCCTCTCCAGCAGCCGCAGCGTCGGCCTCGCCCTCTAGCAACTCTCCGGTTGGTAGCCCACCACGACAGCAGCAGAACAATGGCAGCGCAGGCGGTGAAAGGGAGGAGCAGGAGAGGGACGGAGAGGGCCACCCTCTCATGGAGCGCGAGGCCGGCTCGCCATCGCAGCGCAGCGATGCCCCCACACCGCCGTCACCGGCAAGACCCGAGGCCGCACCCGGCAGCCCTACCCTCAGCCCACCCGCCGGACACACCGCCTTCCTCGAGCCGCAGCGGGTCACCGAGAAGGACGTGAATGACCTCTTCGAGCTCGCGTACTGGTTCGTCGACAACGCCACGGCCAATGCAGGGGTGCCGGTTGACCCGGCGCAGCTGCAGTCTGCTGTGGAGGCGGGGTCGTTTGCCTTTGCGTCGGGCGGGGGCTTGGCGGCGGTGGAAGGGGGAGAAGACGTGCCGCCGCTGCCGCCGACGTCTGCGCAGCTGCGGGCCCCGCCGCTCTCCGTCGCCCCCGGTCGCTACCTTCCCGGCAAGGAGCCGCTCTACTCGCAGGTGGAATCCTTTGTTGAGGCGCTGCAGCTGCTGGAGGCGTACCGCAAGCCGCTCTGGATGCAGAACACCGCCGCCGCCGGGCGTGGCCTGGCCGCCGCACAGAACAAAAAGCTGCACGCCGTCGTCTTCCAGCACGACGAGATGCCGAACGCATCCACCACAACGCCAGCCATGGCGGCAGCAGCAGCAGCGGCACCTGCGTCGCCAATGCTGTCCGCTGACTCCTTCACGGGCCTCGCGACGCCGCTGGTGGTGCTGACCACCTATCTCCGCCTGCACGGTGGGCAGTGGCTGAAGCAGCTGTGCACACGCGTCTTTGACACTCTACGCAAGCAGAGCGTGCTGCTCTACGTGAACACGCTGGACCTGGACGCGGTGTGGGCTCGGCTGCAGGACCAACCCCCACGGGAGCGGCAGTTGTCAGGCCTCGGGGCTACACCGACCAAGGCAGGGAAGCAGCATCCGTCGCAACCGCAGCCGATGCCGCCTTCCGCCACAGCAGCGTCAACGCCGTCAGTCAAGCGTGGCCAGCGCAGCAGCGGCCACGGCTCCACCACGGCGCCGATCACCAACTCGCCAGCCGGGGCCTCGCTCTCGCAGCTGCACGCGCTCGACTTCCTCACCGACGGCGATGCCACGCGGCGCAGTTACATCGAGGGACAAGGACGCTTCGAGACGATCATCTCGCAGGACATCCTCTACGCGTTGACGGAGTTCTTTGAGGCGCTGTACGGCCGCCGCGCCACCGGCCGCCTGCCGCACGGCATCTCCGTCCTCCTCACGCAGTTCGTGACGACGGTGCATCTCTTCTTGCTCGAGGGCAGCGGTGGTGCTAACGGCGGTGGTAATGGCGGCTACAATGATATGTCGCCGCCGGGCAGCGCACAGGGCGGCCTCAGAGGCCACGCCGGCGGACTCAACAGCAACAACAACAACCGCATGGCTGGTGGTGGTGGTGGTGGTGGTGCGGCAGGAGTAGGCCACGCCGGCGTTCCCTCGTCCAGCAGCCGCAACCCATGCGAAGGCTCGCCCGCCCGCCGCGTGCAGGACAGTTTAGTTCTCTGCAAGCAGCGCTACAACGCGAGTCTACGCCGCATGCAGGTCGACCCGGCCGAGGCGTACCGCAGCAGCGCCGCCCCCAACACCACCGTGAAAGCCCGTGGGAAGGGCCGACAAGGACAGCAGAAGGCCGGCGCTGCCTCGGCCCCCTCGTCACCGTCTCCTTCGTCGGCCACGGCGTCGGTGAGCCGCCTGATTCAAACGGTGGAGCACCAAAGATTGGCGCGGTTCATCCTGTTCGACTGCTGGATCTTGCCGGCGCTGACCAACGCCACCGCACTCGGCTACCTCGCCCCGGACTCGCCGCTGCATCTTCGGTGGAACATCGACGCCTTAGCGCGCTACCTCAAGATCCTCCTCCACGCCCCGTTCGCGGAGCAGGACCGCGTCTGCTTCCCCAGCGTTGCCGCACAAGCCGCCGCCGCTGGCACAGGCAACAAGGCCGGCGACGGCGGTGGTGGTGGCAACGGCGGTGCCGGTGGTGGTGGGGGTGGCAAACACAAGGGCCCCTCCAACCGGGCAGCGCGCCAGAAGCCGGCCAAGGCCCCGGAGGCGCGTGCCCACCCGACGAATGTGCTGACGCTGCCGCCCTGCATCACCGGCATCTACGACGTGGCGACCGGCTCGCTGGTGCGTCTGCAGACGGCGCCGTCCACCCCACTCGCACCCGCGGCGAACAACAACGGCGGCGGCAAGCCGCCCTCGCGCGGCTCCTCCATCTCGAGGCTGGCGAGGCCGACCCTGAGGTCGGGGCTCCCGTCGCCGGAGATGCTGAGCCTGGCAGGGGACCGGCCCTCCCTCGTGCTGAGCACCGAACTGGATGACTCGTCGCAGCTCGAGAGCCAAGCGGGCGGGTGGCCGCGCTCACGCCGCTCTCTCTTCGAGTCGCTGCCGACGTCCACCGTGCACAACAACGCCGCCGCCGCCGTCAAGAGTGGCAAAGCTGCCGGCTCACCCAGTCAGGGCGGGATCAAAGGGAAGGGGACCGCAGCCGATGCTTCAGCGGCAGCCCTTTCTACCTCTGAGCGGCATTTTCTGCCGCCCGTCACGTCTGCTGGGAAGGCCGGAAAGGACAAGGAGAAGAGCATCAGGGAGGACACCGACGATGACTCGGCGGGAGTGAGCAGCTTCATGCCAGGCCCCCGCAAGTCCATCATGACCTCCTACGCCAGCGCAGCCGACCAGTCCCGCTCCTTCGTGCACCGCACGCGATCGCGGCGGCAACACGACGGCGCCTCCAGCACCTCCGTGGCCCACGTCGACGCAGGACCCTCGCCGGCTTCCTCCCCCGCCGCGATGAGCATGATGGGTCCCGGCGACTCCGTGCCGCCCAACGCCCAGCGCCCCTACGTCTTCGTGAACGACGCCGGCTGGTTCGACATCTCGTCCGCGATGCAGTATTTGAACGAGCAGCTCGGCCTCACGCGTGGGGAGCCGGACGGCGAGGATGCCGAGGGCGGTGACGTGCGCTTTCCGCATCTCCCGACCCCCGAGGAGCGGCGAGGGCGGGGGTCGACGGCGGCGGCCATGACGACAGGTCTGCACCCGCCCTCGCTGGATGACAACTCCTTCACGTCCTCCGCTGCGCAGCGTGCGGCAATCGAAGAGCTCACCGCCATACAGGCCCTCAACGCCTTCTGCCGCGCCGCTGCGGCGGACGAGAGTGAGAATGTGGTAGTGTCAGAGTTCGACGTCCTGCCCTCCATGGCGGCGGGCTGCATTGAGAAGATCTACGACGTGGTGACGGGGTCGCACCCCATGGTGGAGCGGGCGATGCAGAGTGGCGCCTTCCACTTCAGTCGCGTGGGCAGCCTCGCCCGCTCCCCTGCCGCACTAACGGTTGGCCACGCCGCTCTCTACTCCGCCTGCCTCAACGGCGTTCTTCTGCACCCCCGCACCGCCGCCCGGGTGATGCGGAATGTCTTGGAGAACAGCCCCGTGTTTGGCCACACGCTGATGCGGCCTGTGGTGGCCGGCACGGCGCTGGAGCTGCTCAGCACTCTCGTCGCACGCCATGGCGAAACACCGATGGTGGACGCCAATGCGATTGTGCCGCTGCTGCAAATGGCCGCCACCAACGCTGCGCCGCTGGCAGGGGAGAAGGGGTAATAATAACACTGGCGGGTCGTTGCAAGGCCCGGGTGACCGTGCATCCTGCCCCGGGCCTTCCTCCCTCAACGACTGGTGCCCTCGTGGCGGCTCGCAACGCGGCGGTGGTGCACCGCTGGGAGAGCGAGTCGCGGCGCCTGCTGCGCCAGCTCGCCTTTCTCACCACCGGCTACGCCGACGGTCAGCGACCCCTCCCTTTAGTGCCGGGGATTCGCCGTCCGGTTGGCCCTGCTCACCCCGTCCACATGATCCGTGCCGGAGCACAGCGAATCGCCGCCGACTCCGGTGGCGGAACAATTCCAATCGTCTTTGATCCCTGGTGGCGTGCGATGGTGGTGGCGCTGTGCGTGAAGGCGTCCAACATGTTCGACGAGTGCGGCGACGACCACGCCGCGGCTTTCCTGCGCACCGTGCACGAGCGGGAGGAGGTGTCGAGAGCGCTGAACCGGCAGGCCACCACACACTTCGTCGCGACAAAGGGGAAAGAGACGGACGAGAGGGCAGCGGAGGAGGGGGAGACGAAGAAGGTGTCGTCGTCGTCACGCCGCAACCGCGACAGCGCGGCGGCGGCGGCCAGTCGGCGTGGGCGGGAGGCGCGGCGCGTGAAGGGCAGCGTGTCAAGCAACGCGCAGGGGCGGAGAAAGGCGGGACCGAAGCGTGCATCGCGGGCCGCCCCAACAGCATCCTCACCCAGCGCTGCCGGGAGCTGACGCGCAACGGATTACAATGCATCTTTTTTTCTCTCTCTCTCTCTTTGTATGTCACCTAAAGTCTATACTTTTCCTTTCTTCTTTTTTTTTTTCGCCAACGATGTAAACTACGATGTGCTGCGCGCGCTTGACGCCGCTGTCAGCTCTTATTTTTAATGTTCTTCTTCTTCGCTCTGTGGAATACGAAAGCCTGCCTCTCCTCGCGGCTTTATTTGGAAACCCAAATAATAGTAAAACACAGGTGGACGCAAAAGTCTCACTGCTGTCGGTCTACGTTGAAAGAATAAGAGAGAAAGAGAGAGTCGTCAGTCTCTCACATTTCGATGAGTTAGCGTCTACCTTCTTTAAAAAAGAAACAAAACTTCCTCGTGAAGAAAGCCAATGTGGAAACGGCACGTTGAGGAGCGGCGTTTCTTCAGATTGCTGCAGGTGCTGCTCAATTCCCTTCGAAACTCGTAGATGTGCCGCAGTAGAAATAAAACTCTAAACTCCCCTTCCGCTTCCTTCTCCTCCTCCTTTCTCGCATAGGTTCATTCTACATATCTGTCCCAGTTTTCTTTTGTTCTCTTTCTTCTCTGCCTTCACCTCTCCATGTGTTAGACGGCCGCAGACACCGTCGCCGCGCAGTTCTCCTCAAGCTGATTCTATACACCTTCTTCGCAACTCCCTCAACTCTTTTCTCTTTTTGTTTTGCTTTCATCTCTGTTGCCGTGCGGTGCGTACACGTGCACGCAACAATCTTTTTTACATCGTTGATTTCTCTTTCTAAAATCTCTCTTTCTCTCTCTCTTAGAAATAGACGCGTCAGAGTATGTCATGCACCCACACAGTGCTAAACGCAACGGCGCTCCTGGCGCACGCGCCGATGAGGCAAAGCGGCACAGCAGCCTCGTGAGGGGCTCCCCAGCCGGTACGCGCACCACACCTACTCTTGCCAGTACGCACACACCTCGCAACGCGCTGCTCTCCCCACGTCCGCTTACAACACGATTGACGCCCTCCAAAGGACCGAGCTCGCGTAAGGGAAGCCGCCAGGGTACGCCGTTGAGCAGCTGTGACACCACCGCAGCCACATTCTCACACCGCGAAAGCCTGACCTCCACACCCGCGCAACGCACCGGAACCGGTTCAGCACGTGGACAAGCATCATCGGTGGCTGCCGGCGCGGGTGGAGCCCAACACGACGAGGCTGCACAACGAACCGGGGAGCGGCGGTCTACGCCATACCAGGCACCTCCGACCTCCACCGCATCGCCGCTGTCACTGCAGCCGCGCAGACACAAAGTGGTGCGGGCAGCACGGCGCGACGGCAGCGGTAGTGCCCACCAAGAGAACGAGCCGTTCGGCGACTCTGTTGCTGCCTCGCCAGCGGTTGTGACAACAGCGTCTCCTTCGGTACCACCCGCAGAAGAGGTTAAGACCACCACGACCTCCTCCACGCAGCCACATGATGTGGTGAGACGGGAGAAAGCGCTGCGCAGTCCGCTTGCCCCAGCGGCTTCGAGAGCGGGGCGGAGAGAGACTCTAGCGCTGACTGCTGCGGCTGAGCCCTCACCCATCTCTCCTCATCCTAATTCTTCTTCTGCTGCTGATGGTGTTGATGTTGCTGAGTCGACGTGGCACCACTTTCGCCTGCCCCACCGCAGCGAAGACGAGTTGCAGCGCCTTTTTCACGCATTGCGGTGCTATGAAAGCGGCAGTGGAAACGTGTGGAGCCTCCATCGGCACCTCGTTCCCTTCGTGACCGCTCACGCAGCAGACATCTTGCCTGTCGGGGCGGACGAACTGCTTGCTTTCTTGGGCGATTCCGCCGCGGAAGCTCGCTGCGCACACAAACAACAGCAGCAATGCGGGAAGTGAGATTATAGTGTCCGACACGCAGAAGGTGGCAGCCAAGACCGTTGCTCGTTTTGTCTCGGAGATGTATAGCTGGTTCTTCTGCGTTGGCGGCCTCGGCTGTGGGCCGGCGCTGTCATGGCAAGTGGCCCTCTGCGGTGAAGTGGATGATGTGGACGATACCGTTACGTCCACCACGGCAGCTGCAGCGCCGTCGCGGGACAGCAGCACGTGGGCCGACACCGTCATCGCCACACCGGTAAAGCAAAGAACACGAAGTATCGCCTCCTATTCCTCGTCTCCTGCGGCCTCTCCGACCACGCTGCCACAACCTTTGCAGCTCGTCAGCACCGACAGCGATGGCGATGCCGTGAAAGCAGCTGCAGTGAAGGGAGAGACGAGGAGGGTGGAGAAGTCGGCGCGGCGGCGCTGCACAGCCGCAGCTGCCAGAGCCTCATCGACATTCGCCTCGGTAAAATTTCATTCCGTGGTGGAGGTGCCGCCTTTTGTGACGTCACAGGCCTTTGTCCAGGGGTTGAAGGTGCTCCAGCGTCTTCTCACAGAACGCGCTGTGCACGTGGCGGAGAGCGAGGACGAGGACCACGCCCAGCAGCTGCGTCGTGCCCTGTGTTCTACCGCTCCACCGGGCCATAAAAGTGGGCTGTCCTTTCATGCGTCACCTGCTGTGCGTGCGGGGTTGCGCAGGGCTCGGTTTTACATCCGCCTTTACAGCTTTGTGCGGGTACTGACGCTGCGTTGTTGTGCGGCAGCCGGGACGCCGCCGCTGGTGCGGAGCGCCGATGCAGTCGAGAGCGTGCTGCTCTCCCGCCTGTACACAAACGCGTCAACGCCTTCCACTACGGGGATTGACAAGAAGACGCAGAAGATGGCGCAAGCAGCAGAGGTGCCCCGTGTTGCCGGCTTCCTCGTCCGCCAGCTCCTTCATCGCTGCCTTCACAACGCCATTTTGCGCTGCCCTCCGGCTGCAGTAGCGCGTGGTGCCCGCAATGCATCGGCGGTGGACACGTTGGACGTGTTGCTCACACTGCGCAGTCGAGAAGCGGAGCGTGTGGTGCGGTGGGCTCATTGCACTGAGAGTTGCCCTAACGGTGTGCCACGTGTGCGAGTAAACGCCGTGAGCTCTGCCTCCGTGCACAGAGCGCTTCCGGCCTCTCTTCTCCTCCTCTTTCCCCTTCCGCGGTGGTCCCCCTGGCACTCCGCGAAGACAACATCCAGTGGGAGGTGGGCGGACACGTTAGTGCGCGCTGCCCTCGTTGCCTGCCTTCTCTTCACTCTCTCCTGTTGCCCGCTGCTCTACTACGTAGCGTACTGCCTTGAGCTGGACTGGATGCCGTCGTGGGACGCTCCCAGTCACCGCAGCAGCGAAGGAATAGAGGCCGTTAGCGGTGCACTTGATGCAATGGTACTACAGCATGCTGTCGCACAAGTCGCGGCGTTGGCGTCCGTGGTGATGCTGACGCGTCTTCTGGGACGCACTCGCGGTGCTGCCATCGCCACACTGGAAGTCCAATACCGACTCTGTGCCTCGCAGGCCGCGCGGCTCACGGCACCCGCGGTGGCCATGTGGATCTACTCGGCGTGGGCGCTGCGGACGGAGACCGCGGTGGGGGCAGCGGCGGCACAGCGGTGTCTCACGCGGCTCGCCCTAGCCTGTCGTGGAGCGGCAGCAGCGACACTGCGGAGAAATCCACGGCACCGGCTGCGTGCACTCACCTGCGTCCCTCTTTGTGAGAGTGTGCTTGTTATCCTACTCGGGACGCTGCTGGAGAGGTACGTTACGCACCACGCTTGCGTGTCTACCTTGAGCCTCTGTCTCGTGTTGGTTGCCGCGTGGCGCAGCGTCATAAACGCCTGGCGAGAACGCCGTGGCGTGCTGATGTGGTGGCTGCAGTGTCAAGCCGCCCTCGCTGAGGGCACCGCGGCCGACATCTTGCACGCCGTGTCAGCTGCGGAGGGGGCAAGGTGGCCTTCGCTGCACCGAGAGGGGGAGGAGCAGCCAGTCCTTCGACTCTCTTCCCCGGCAGCTCCGTCGGAGCTGGCGAACCTTTGCGTAGTGCCTCTGCCCTTCCTGGAGGAACTAGTGAAGGTTCAGTACCTCTTCGACCTGTGCGAGCGCACTGCTTGGCGGCACAGCGAGTCGTTCACCGACGTGCTACGAACACAGCATGTCTCGCCCTTCGAGGTGCAGCGCCTCGCAGACTTCCCACGCCACTGCTTTTGGGATCAGCTGTGTGGCCACACCGTAGTGGCCTACGCAACAGACACTCCTGCGGTAGAAGTAGTCGAACGGGTGTCGGCTGCGGCTGCCCAGATGACAAGTGAATTGCAGACCATGGCGTCACCTTCCTCTGTCTCCTCCGCTGCGGTCGAGCCGCTGCTGCAGCTGCTGCTGGTGTTGCTCCATCGTCTCCTACCCTGGATCGGTGATCGTCCGTGCTGCGCGGCGGATGTGCACGTGAGTGATGTAATGGCTCCCGTTGTGGCTGCCCTGGCGCTGCTGCAGGAAGATGGCGGCCGTGGCGCATACGCGTCTACGGACTCGTCAGCCCCGCTTGATGTGCGGCTGCGGCGTACTTCGTACCTGTCCGAAGCGCAGCAGCGCCTTCTCGTCTGTGCCGCGGTCGCCTTCGCGTCTTTCGGCACACGCGCCCCCTGCTCTAAAAGCTCGAATTCGAGTAGGGAAACAAACGACACGTGCATCTCCGAGCATGCGATGGTGTGCCTCGTCCATCTGGTTTATCATCAGCGTGCGGCCACAAACGGTAGTGCGGTGGCGCGGTGGCGAGAGGCGACCCGACGTACTCGCGAAGCGTTGCGGCTCACCCAGCATGTGTCCGCCACGCAGCGACTCGGCTGTGGTGTAGACAGTGTTTTCGCCAAGGAAGGCCGCTACTCCCTTCTCCCTCAGCTGCACAACGTTTTGTTTGCCTAACTGTTCAGGGGAATGTAAAGAGCTTTGCGTTGCTTCATCATTGCCCGCGTGTCTTTACTTCTTCTCCTTCGCTTCTGCTGCCTTGCTGGCACCGCAACAACAAAAAAGCTGTATCTTAGCGCCAGATTCACGCTCTCTCTCTTTCTCATCCGTAGTGTTAACGCAATCTCCATTTGTGTGGAAGCCCACGCAGCACGACAGCATGCAAGAGCGGGAAGCGAACACCTCACAGCGGTGCCAACAGAGCCCCTTGTGTTGGCTCGCGGTGGCGATAACGGTTTTCTTTTTGTTGTTGTTGTCGTGGTTGGTTAGTCTCACTGACACCTTGGGAAAAGACGTTGGTTCGTCGCTTACTTCCCCCACACTGTCCTGCTCTCTTTCTCTCTCTCTCTCTCTCTCTCTCATGGCGAACATCTCAACAATCATACAAAAAAAAAAAAAACAATTCGAAACCGATAATGCTGTTCTGCTGGGGAATACGCCAGGAGAACCTAATTAAAAACCAAAAAAAAACCCCCCCCCCCCCCCAAAAAAAAAAAAAAAAAAAATATTTTTTTTTTTTTTTTTTTTTTTTTTTTTTTTTTTTTTTATATAATTTTAGGTGAATTTATTTTAAAAAAAAAAAAAAAAAAAAAAAAAAAAAAAAAAAAAAAAAAAAAAAAAAAAAAAAAATTTTTTTTTTTTTTTTTTTTTTTTTGCAACGTAGCAGCACGCACGACGGCAGCATGTCGCAAGCCTCCCCCGTGACGGCCGAGGCGTCCCCCTTCGGCGCCATCGCCGAGCCGTTCGGTGACTCCTCCATCATCACCCTCAACTCCGAAAACATGCGTGTGCAGCTCCTCTCACGCGGTGCATCCATCAACGCGATTCAGATTCGCGACACCCGCGTCGCCGACGGCGCGGAAGCGCAGTGGATCGACGTCTGCGTCGGCTATACCAACCCTGACGAGGCGCTGGCAGACGATACGTGTGTTGGCGCCACAATCGGTCGCTACGCCGGCCGCATCGCCAACGCGGAATTCGAACTCAAGAATAGCCACTACAGTCTGGGCAAGAACTGCGGGGAGCACAACCTGCACGGCGGCCCGGTAGGGTTTGACAAGAAAGAGTGGAAGTATCTGCTGTCTGACGGCGAGGATGAGACGGGTGTGGCTTTCCATCTTGTCTCTCCGCACCTGGACCAGGGCTTCCCCGGCGAGGTGTTCATCACCGCCACGTACAGCATCATCAAGACCGCCGCCGTCCCCACATTCAAGTACGTCTTCAAGGCCACGCTGGCCGACAACACGCCGGTGGACATGACGGTGGTGAACCTCACGAACCACGTCTACTGGAACCTGAACGGCCTGCCCCGCCCCGCCACGCCCGAGGCAACCGCCCCTGTCGCGAAGCTCGTGACGAACCATCACCTGCAGCTGCACGCCCGGTACTTTGCGGACACGGATGCCGACCTCATCCCAAATGGCGACATGCGAGCGGTGGAGGGCACTGCGCACGACTACACGGAGATGCGTGGGCTGGCAGAGGGGATGGAGGCGACGCGTGAGATGGGTCGCGAAGACGGCGGCTACGACGATCCCGTGGCCCTCGAGACGTGGGACTCCTCGCTGCGGGAGGCGGCGCTGCTCTACAGCCCGGCAACGAAGCTCCGCATGCGGGTGTGCACGACAAACCCGGCCATCATCGTCTACACGGCGAACCACTTCCCCAAGGACGCGGATGGCACGAAGGGCAAGCGCTTTCCCCAACACGGCGCGATTGCGCTGGAGTGCCAGTACTTCCCGAACAGCCCCAACGTGCCGGCCTTCCCGTCGACGGTGCTCAACAAGAAGGAGACGTACAACGAGACGACGACGCACGAGTTTCAGTTCATGAAGGCGGACTACACGCACGAAGAGAAGCACCAACACGAGCACCACAGCCAGTAAGTGTTTTAGAGAAGAAGGAAGAAATTGGTGCTTGATTGTTTTTTTTTTTTTGTCACTCAGCTACTTTCTATCTTCTCCTTTTCCCCAATCACGCGTACGTCTGCGGACACGGTCCGTGCAGGAAGACGCTTTTTTTTTTCTGGTTTTTGGTATGTTTTGTTTCTGGTGGTGTTCTTTTTTCTGGAAAAGGTATTTGCTTTCTTTAGCAGCTTGTCGATGGAGCTCTTTGACCGTTTGTTGGCTTTGAGCGAGTGGGAAAGCTGACGTTGCCCGTTTGCGCTGCTTCCTCCCCCCGTGCAGAGGTACTATATTTCGCTTTTTTTTTTTCTTATATATATATGTTTTTTTTTTTTTGCATCCTCCTCTTCTTCCCACCTGATTCGCTGCCTTGTTCGTGCGACTCATTGAATCTCTCTTCTATTCTCTGTGTCGTCTGTCTTTCTTTCTTTTTGCGTTTATCCTCTCTGACTACTGCGCACACACATAAAGAGAGAAAGACAGACAAAAAAGAAGGTGAAGGACCGAGCGGAGTCGCCTCACCTTCCCAATTTATATTATTATTATTATTATTTGCTGGATTGCTGCCATCGCCGTCGTGCCCGTCTCCATCGTTACCCTTTGCTCCTCTCTTTGTCGGCATTTCTTCTCCCAGCTTTGTGCTCATCGTGGCTGAAACAACAGATAAACACAAAATACGCACATGGCATGGGGAAGAAGACGTGAAGATGCGGGGAGGAGTGCAATGCGGTGCGGCGTCGAGGAGAGGTAACACGTTGCCTCCATATCTTGCTATGCCCTGTGTGCCATGCCACATCCTTGCCGCCCTGCAGTGTCACGTCCTTCTATATATATACAATTTTTTCATTTTAGCTTCGTCGCGATCTTTTCAGTTTTTTTTTTGTCTTCTGACAGTCTCCCCGATCTCTCTCTCTCTCTCTTTCTCTCTCTCTCTCTCTCGTCACCTCTCTTCTCTCCGTCAGCAGCAGCAGGCGTTGTTCCGTCCTCTTTTCTATTATAGTGCTCCTCGTTCACGTGATTGTGTGTACCTGCGTTTTTCTCCCGACTTGATTGTTGCCCTTCAACTCTAGCCATAAAAGAAAAAACCAAGAATAACAAGCGATGAGAGGAGGTGAAGGTGGTACTGTCGTGCACGAAGTTGCGCGTTGTGCCTCCTTCTGCTCAACTCATCGGCTGCCGTAGGTCCCCATTCGAGCAAAACAATAAATGCAAAATAGGCAAGCGGAGTGGAAAACAAAAGAGAATAAGAAGAATAACGCGATGGCAGTTCAGCTGGGAGTGCAAATAGTAGAACAAGAAAAACGTCGTCGCCCGAGCTGATCGCGCGCTGTCACTTAAGAGAAACTCTGCATCAACGGGTGCTCCTCTCTACGCCCCCTCTGCACCTTTTATTACTCTTCGTCTTTTACTCTGTGTCGCGTGTCTTCTCTTTTTGTCCATCTCTCATGGCAGCTTCCCCATGTAGACCATGAACCTTGTCACGTCGTACTTCACCGTACGCACGCTCCCGGGCACGATCGCCCTCGGCGGTGACGTCGCCCAGCACCAACGTGCTCGCCAGGCCGAGTACCTCGACTGCCTCCGCTACAACCGCGAGCACCCCGACGTGGCGTCGGTCCACCTCCTCGTCGAGGGCAGAGAGGCATACCGCCACCTGCTGCACAACGTTCTCCAGAATCAACCCAGCAGAGCTTCGCGGACCGTCACAACAACAGAGAGCTGCGCGTACCGCCGACCAACCCCTCTCGCTCCCATCGTGCCGGTGGTGCGCCTCGCACCTGGGCAGCCTACCTACGCAGACTTATTCTCTTACGCGAACCAACTAACAAGCGGGCGGCTGACGATGGTGTGCAACGCGGATGTCTACCTCTCCCCTCACCACTTCGCCGTGAAGGAAGTGGAGCATCTGTTTAAAGCCGCGACGCAGTCTCGCGAGTCGTCGGTGGTGCGTCTTGCCTTGGCGCTTACCCGCTACGAGAGCGACAGCGTTCTCAATGCCCCTTTCCTGTACGACTACCGCGGCTCTCACGACGCCTTCATATTTGTGCCTCCGCTTCCCGCGTCGCTGATTGCCCACGTCGGGCACGCGCAGAATGGGTACAAGGCCGAGAACGTTGTCCTCCACGAGTTCCAGCACCATGGCTATCTTACGCTGAACCCTGCCTTTGACCTGCGCCTTGTGCACCACCACGCCGCGGACGTGCGACAGTGGTTTCCGCCGGTAGACGAGGCACGGTATGGCAGGGCCTACCCATGCAAGCTGGAAGAGGCGCTGGCACAGATCAAGGAGCGGCGTCAGTCGATTTGTAAGTAGAGCGGTGTGGCTGCCGCGCGTAGTGCTCTGCTACACTCATCTTCCTCTTCTTTTTGCTTGTTGGTCGAGCGTGCGTGTGCTTGTTGATACTTCCTCTCACTCTCTCCTCTTCACAAAAAAAAAAACCCGTTTTATGCTTGAGGCGCTTCCTTGTGTTCACGATCGACGGCATTTTGCCTCTCGTCGCTCTTTTCCCCCGCCCAGCTCCACAAGCATGAATGCTTTGCGTGCGACTCTCTAAGCGTGTGTGTGTGCCTGTCTGAGATGTCTCTGGTATGCAAAATCCTTTCTTCACTTTCCCCTTTTCGTCTCTGTTCTCCTGATTTGTTTAACTTCGCCGCATACGCGTACACTCGTGTAGAAGTGATAGAGAATAAACAGTAAAAAAAAAAAAAAAAAGCAACCAAAGGTGAGTTGTCAAGCCAACGTCGTCACACACCATTCATCCTCTTCCTTCTTTTTTTTTTTCCTTTTCGCCAAGGTGCGTAGTCCCGGCTGATTCTTTTTTCTCCTGCTTTTTCCCTCTATTTGTGCCTGACGCACCTGTGTTTTCGCGCTTTTGCTCATCAGGTCTAGGTGCTTTTTCTCTGCTGTTGTAGAGTCACCTATTAGCAGCCGTCACACGCTGCATACTCCCTTCTTTTTTTCTCTTTCTCTCTTCAGAGATCAACAGCTCGTACTCGTATAACGCGGCATATAAGCAAGACAATTTTGAAAACAATTACACAGGCGTACAAGCACGCGATCGTCTGCTGCCGCTCTCCATTGGCATCCTCCAGATATACACGTACACACGCAAAGGTCTAAGCCGCGTTTGTGTTGTTGTTATTTTTTCTTTTCTTTTTTTCCTTTGTGCGCGTCCGTGTGGTGGCACATCTTTTCTCTTTTTTTTTCCTTTCCTCTCTTAGGTGTTTTAAACGTTGTCCGAGTCTCTTTGGCACCGCAGTGGACAGTCTCTCCACTCCCTTTCTTTTGTTTTCCTTCCTCTCTGAAGCACACCCCTCTAACTCTCTGCAACCATGTCGAAGCCAGAGAAGGAGGAGACGGAGCGAGGGCCGGGCTTCCTCGAGGCCATGAAGCTCAGCTGGGCCTACACGGCAGCCGATGTGCGGCGCCGGCCACGCAATATGATCATCGGCATCATCGCCACCGTGCTGCTCGTCTTCTTCTCTGGCGTGGTGCTGGTCGGTATTTGGAAGGCCCCGTACGTTCTCTTGCGCCTGGCGGAGCTGACGGTGGGCGAGATGGACGTCATCCTCTACGGCGGGGGCACACAGCTCGTGATGAACTACACCCAGATGAACAACAGCATCTACTCGAACCCTGTCGTTGCGGGATCGGCGCCGCGCTGGGTGTTGCGTGCTGACCTCACCTCGCAGGCAAACTTCCGCGCGAGGCAGGCGGACCCGGCCTTTGTGAACTCGTCCGCCTACAAGAGCACCGCGGCGAACATCTTGGTGCTGGACTCGGAGCTGGAGAAGGCGGCGGGCATCGGTCGTGGGTGGACCTACCGCGAGATCGGCTACGACGAGGCGCAGATCTTCTACTCCGCTGCCGAGTTCATCGGCGTGGAAGCCAACAAGGGCCAGCGTGTGCACCTCAGCATGGACACGGCGGTCATGTCGGAGCTTCTGGGGATGACAGGCCTCGGCTTCAACATCACCCGCCCCGCCCTCGCCACCGACCCCCTCTCGCTCTACCTCATCGCCTTTTTCGAGCTCAACAACATCACCGGCGACACCGTCAATCTTCTCGACGTCGTGTCCTTCGACCTCGCCGCCACGATGGCAGACGCGGTGGAGTCGACAGAGGGCAAGTACTCCAGCGTGCTGGGCAACGTCGTGATTATGGACTCGCGCGAGTTCATCAACGTGCTGCTCGACCAGAGCGGCCTGCTCGGCCCGCAGAGCGTCGCGGCGACCAACGGCTTCTACTTCCCCACGGCCGCGGACCTCTTCAACATCAGCACCGCTTCGCTCGGCAGCATCAACATCCGGGACTTCGCGATGATGGTGGTCGTGATGCTGGAGGGCCGCTACGACATGTACTACTCCGACACCCAGCCGCGTGGGCGGAAGCTGACGGAGAAGACGAATGAGCTGATGCAGTCCGTCGGGCTCGACTTTGGCGGCTCGCTGCAGTTCCCGGTGGAGACGACGATCGAAACGTTTGACACGTTCCGCATTCTCATGACGGCCGCCTTCATCACGGTGGTGGTGGGCATCGTCGTCCTCGGCTGCATCCTCATGTTCACCCTCCTCCAAATCAACGCCGAGGAGCGGCAGTTTGAGATGGCGATGATACGCGCGCAGGGCATGCCGCGGCGCCAGATCGTCGGCATCCTCTTCATGCAGACCCTTGTCTTCACCCTGCCCGGCACCGGGATCGGCGTGGGGCTCGTCTGCGCTGCCAACGCGGTGGTGGAGCGGCTGCTGGCGGACTTCACCAAGGCCCCTGCCCGCCTCGGCCACATCCCTATTGCGGCGGTGCTGATCAGCATGGCGATGGGGCTGCTGCTGCCGCTGCTGGCGACGTGGGGTCCGGTGCAGGCGGCCCTCGGCAGCAGTCTGCGCGATGCGCTGGACATCTACCGCCAGGCCTTCAACGAGGCGCAGGTGAAGGCGATTCGACTGGAGGAGATGGGGTTGCGCATGTGGCAAATCCTGCTCGGCCTCTTTCTCGTCGTCGCCGGCTTCATCGTCTACTACTTGATGCCGCTCTCCTTCATCTTCTCGAACATGATGATGTTCTTCGTCCTGCTCGACATCGTTCTCATCTGCATGATCGCCGGTCTCTGTATGATGATGTACGTGATGCAGCCACCGTCCGAGGTGGCGGTGCTCTACCTTCTCTTGTGGGGCAAGGAGACGCGCTTGTGGACGCTGATCCGCAAGAATTTGCAGAGCCACCGCGAGCGCAACGCCAAGGCCTACATGATGTTCCTGCTGAGTGTGGCCTGCCTCGTCTCGTCGGGCATGATGTTCGGCATGCTCTCCAACATCTCCTCGCAGCTGGCGGAGCTGACCACCGGCGCACCCATCACGATCACCTCCTCCAGCTTCGACAACCCGCTCGCCGAGGCGGAGCTCGATACGTTCCTGCGGGGTGAGGGCAGCGCCTACGTCACGAACTGGGCCTACACGTCGTTTGCGCTGCGGCAGTACCCGCAGGTGTCGGGCAACACGCAGGTGGGCAACTTGATCGGCAACTACCGCGGCATCGGTGTCCGCGCCGTCACGGAGAAATTCATGGAGGCGACCTACCCGGAGTACAACATGGTGGACAGCTACCGCGCTGGCTACGAGTACCCGATCAACAGTCACGGGCGGCGGGATGTGGTGCAGAGCATGTACGACAGCCCGCCCACCCGCACGGTGGAGGAGGACGGGCAGCTGATCGTGACGGGCTTCCCGCGTTGGTCGTGGGTGCCCAACGTGACGGGCAAGGAGGCCTACGTGATTCCGATGCTCATCTCATCCGCAGCGCGCGACCAGATTGGGTTGGAGATCTCGGCGGCGGCACAGCTGCGCTACAGCTACTTCCTGAACGGCAGCACGACGGCCCAGTCCACCGTCTTCTACCTCGAGCCGCGTGCCTTGATGAACCGCATCTCCGGCTTTATCGCGGTCTCCTCGCTGCCGCTGCTCTTCGGCTCGGGCACCATCCTGATCCCCACCTCCTACTTCCAGCAGCTGCTCAACCCAGTGCCGCTCGACTACGACGCCGTGTCCTCTGCTGCCATCACAACCGACGCCGTGACGGAGGTGCGCCACGCGACGCTCTACGTGCAGCTCCACGGCAACGTCAGCAAGCGGCTGCGGGAGCGATTTGTGAACTCTCTGCAGGCGCACACCAACACGCTGTACCACACCACCGTCGACACCGCCGCGACAGTCGAGCAGCTGAAGTCAGTGCAGAACCTCATCATGGCCTTTTTCTACTTCACCGCCGTCATCTGCATCATCCTCTGCGCCTTCATGATGTGGGTCACCTTCATCTCGAACGTGCAGCTCAACGCGTGGACCTTCGGGGTGCTGCGCTCGCTGGGCTTCCGCACGGCGCAGCTGATGCGCAGCGCGATTTACGAGGCGCTCTGCATTGTCGTGTCCGCCTTCGTCTTTGGGTTGGGTGTTGGCATTGTGGTCGGCGTGACGATGGCGGTGGAGCTGTGCCGCATCATGGTGATCCCGTTTCACTTCAGCTTCCCCTATGTGCTGGTGTTGATTGTGCTCGGGCTGGCCCTGCTGGCGGCGGTGGTGGGCTCCATTCTGCCCTACTGGAGCCTGCGCAAGAAGCCCATCTCGTTTGTGCTGCGTGGCGTCTAGCAGAAGGGAAAGAGAGAAGAAGATAAGGGAGAGTGTTTCCTGTGTGAATTATATCTTTCGTATATCTTTCGTATGTCGCCTCTCTCCCTGCTCTAGTGCCTTCCTGCTTTATTTTTTTTTCTTGATGCTCTGGCTTTCTTTCTTCTTCTTCGTTTTTCTTTTTTTTATCTCTCTCTGTTGTAGCTTTGTCGTCTGGTCGACTTTTTATTTATTTATTTGTTTTCAGGAGAAAACTGCAATCTGTGGCGGTGTGTCGCGTACACCCCTACGTGCCCAACGAAGCTGCCTCGATCCAACAACCGCACACAAAGGCTTTCTCTCTCTCTCCTCTTTATTTTCCCTCTCTCTTTTCAATTGGCGAGCAAGCGTAAACGTTGTTAATATCTTTCTCTCTCTCTCTCCTATCCCCTTCTTCTAAATAGTGAAAAAGTGCCTGTCGGGCACGACTTCTTCGTTGTTGTTGTTGTTTTGCTTTCTTCTTTTGCCCCGTGTGGAGCTGCCAGAGTCGTGGTAAAATAAAAGAAGGCGACGGTAAGAGAGGGACGCTGAGGCTTGTCACTCGCTATTTTTCTTTTCTATTTTTTTTTTATTTTATGCTTCAATCCTAAAGACCATTTAACACTGATTTTGTTGTTGGTGGTGCCGCTCACTAGTTTCATTGCCCTGTTTTCTACCTTATATTTCTCTTTCAATTCGGCACTATCCTCTTTTTTACTGGCCTCTCTTCTCTCTTCGTTGTGTAAGTGTCGAACACTTCTTTTATATAAAATCCACTTGTTTTACCTCCCGTCCTTTTTTCTTCTCTCTCGCTATCTCCTGAGGCTTTCTCGCCTTGCGGCCCATCCGCAATGGTTGGCAATATCTCCTTTCTTTATGCCACTTGTTTCACTATTTTTCTAATGATGTCTGTGAGCGTTTTGGTTGCTTGCCTATACAGTATTCTACCCTGGAAAAAAAAAGAGAAATGTGAAACAAAACAATAGTGTGCTGCGGCCAGTTTTTTTTTTTTTCAATACGAAATGCTCTCCTCGCATCTCTTGGATCTTGTGTGTATGCGGTGCGCACAGGCGGCTGAGTTGCCGTTCTCCGCAGTCAGTTTTCGTGAGTATTCGCAGTTGTCGTCAAAGTCCGCTTCGAGGCTAAATTATTTCCCATAGCCCCCGCTGTGTCGTGTGTATGTGTCGTGTGTGTGTATGTGTGTGATGCCTGCCTTTGCACTATTCTGCTGTCCTCTCCACTTTTCCCTGCTATTTTCCCCCGTTTGTTTCACTGACAAAAGCAGCGCATGCATTTATACATCAACGCACGCTAACGCCAACGCCTCTCGCCGGGTCGCCTACACTCGCTGCTGCCTATTTTTTTGAGGTAATTTTTCTCACAGAAGACGCCGTCACTACTGCACCAGCACAACAATCTTTCTCTCTTTTTCTCTCTCTCTGTGATCTTTCTTGATTTAACCTCCACACATATCCACCTCCTCTTTTTTTTCCCCCTCATGGGTACTTCAGCTTCTTCGCACGCCGCTACCACCAAAGAAGTTGGCCCGAACCCCTCGCCCAACACCTACGCCTCCCCAGCCTTCCCCGCAGACAACGATAAAGTCGCCCGTGATCCCGAAGCGGGAGAAAACAGCATGGACCACCTCATCGCTCGAGCCGGCCGCACACGGCTCACCGTCGTGGAGCTGCACAACGTGTGCGGACACACCACCCACGGCGTCCCTGCCTACAGCAACGGCACCAGCAACACCTGGACCAACACAAAGAGTTTCCGCGATGGCGTCTTCATGGGCTACCAGTGGCAGTGCGTCGAGTTTGCGCGGCGGTGGCTCTGGACGACGCAGCGGCTGCTGCTGCCGGAGCGAAACTGCGCCTACTGCTTTGCCAACTGCAAACATGTGTACCGCCTGAAGAACGATCTGGCGGACACCCGTCGCGGTGCTGGGCAGGCCGCCTACCCGGGAAGCTCCGATGCGGCCACCGCCACCACTGTTCTCAGCTCCACCCCCACATCCGCCGCCAGTATCACTACCTCCGCGGAGGTCGTGCAGACGGTTCCTGGCCCCCGCAAGGACCCCAAGTCGTGGGAGAAGGTCCCTGTTGTCTTTGTCAAGCAGGGCTCCACCGTGCCCCCGGTGCCGAACAGCCTCATCATCTACCCCATGAGCTGGGGCAGCCCGTGGGGCCACATCGGCGTCATCACGGCTGTGGATCTGAACCGCGGACTCGTCTACGTGGCAGATCAGAACCGCTACTTCCATCACTGGGGGGAGCAGGCCTACAGCGCTGTCTTTCCGCTGGAGGTGCGGAACGGGCACTACTACATTCGCGATCACGAGAGCGAGTGCAAGGGCTGGATGACCTTCCCGACTGTCGTGGAGGGGCACTGAGGACGCTCAGGGAAGAGAGAGGGCAAAACGCGCACGCAAGCATGACTTTAAGCAACTGTGCGTTGCCTCTTTGCGTTGTCATTCTCCGAGTGGGTTAAACTGTGTTTTTATCCTTGTGTGAAGTAAAAACCTGGTCGAGCTTAGCAGGAGGCGGCGTACTTCCTTTACGCCTCCCTTTCCCATTCTCACTACCTTCAACTCGTACTGCCCTCTCAGTGCCATACCCCGCGTGGAGATACATGCGATGGTGTTTTGTTTTACTATTGTCCATCTGGGCTCTATTTTTCCTTCTTCATTATGGACCCGCCTTTACTGGAAGCACGTGGTGGAGTGGACGTGCCGCGTTCTATCCGTCTCTCCTTCTTTTTTTTTTCCTTTTACTCGTGCGTGTGAGCCCCTTTAATGTGGTTCAACATGAGGCGCTTGTGTGTATTGGTGCGCCTCCGCAAGAAGGGAAGAGAGGAACTTTTGCCATTTTATTTATTTAGTTAATGTGGCGCAGAAGTGAGAGTGGCGCCAACGACCACAGAGGAAGAGAGGTGTGCGCACTCCGCATTTAATTGCGCCTTCTTCTCGTCACGGCTTCATACATATATTATTATTTCTCCTCCTCATTTCTTCATTTTTTTTTTTTGCTGGTTTCAATACATCTCCCCGTCCTTACTGACTCTTCTTTCTCTCTTGCTTCTTTGTTTTTTTTTTTCTGCACTTTACCCTCTCTCTATTTATGAATCATGCATTGCCAAGCGCAGCGTTCGACAACCTCGACGATGTCTTTTCCTGCGCAGCGCAGTACTGATTTCTCATATTCTACTTTTGCGTTTTTTTCCTCTTTCAGTTTCGATGTTTCGTTGTTGTTTGCTCAAATGGATTATTGGGCTTTCTGGGGGATGTTTTCCACGACGTCTTGTAAGAGGCACGTCACTCTTCTTTCTCTTCTTTCAATTTCACCACTGTGCTCCACCGCACCTCTTTAACTTCTCTTTTCTTTTTTCATCCTTTCTCTCTGCGGTAGCGCAGAGTGGCTCCCCAATTCACTTTATTATTATTACTATTATTTGCATGTCGTTGAAACTCATGGCAACAACTTCTTGCTTTTTTCACGATGTGCGACACAGCGTCGTCGTGTAGGTCTGTGGGACTCGACGCCTCCTTTCTTTTTTCTTTTTTTTTCTTTGCAGCAAGCTTCACTGATCAATGTGGCGTGACGCCGCAACACGCGAAACCACACACACACAAAAAAAAAGAACAATGAAAAGAGAAGTGGAGCTTTGCACTCCTTTGTCAGTGTTGGGGACAACGCGGTTGTATCGAATGCAACACCTATGAAGGAAGCTTTTTAGCGAGTGTGATTAGCGAATGAGACAATGCAACAGTACAACGTCTGCACAATTCCCAAAAAAAAAAACTGTACTTTTTTTTGACTTGTTGCATAAATGATGTCCTGCGGTGACAACTCTTTCCCTCGTTTTCTTTCCTTCTCTTCTCGTCACTGCCCACCTCCAGACTGGCCCACGGCGCACACACATACACACACACAAATGTACGACACGCCAGTAGGTCAAGACACGCAGAACGCCTCATGGCACGGCGCAGCACGCGGCAATGCGACCTCCACCACCGCAGCACCGCCTTCCTGCTTCGCGCACTCCCGCTTGCAACCAGCAGCGCCTGCTGTTGAGCACCGCACCGCCCTGTCCTACCCCTACTCGCACAACACTCTCACCAACTCCTATTTGTCGCAGCGCAGCACCGCGCAACCGCCGCCAACCGAGACGACTGCTGCCACCGAGACGTGCTTCAGCGACCCCTGTGCAGTCATTGCCCGCCACAAGGCCCGCTACGCCCGCAACTACACCCCTCCCGTTGCACTGCGCTACTCGCAGCTCAGCCCTGCCGCTGACACGCACACCAGAAAGTCACAAAGGCCTTGGGGAAGTAGTGATGCCGCTCGCTCAGTTGGGTGTGCACCGCCAGCGGCTCCGCCGTCGCAGCAGACACATGCGTTTGTGCGGCAGCCACCTCAAGGAGCTGCGAACGCACCGAACTCGCAGGAGTGGCGCTCGTTTCTGCTGTCGCTGCACGAGCGCCAGCTGGCGTGTTGGCGGCAGCTGTCGGGTGAGGTGCAGGCGCTGCAGGCGGAGATGCGAGGCATCCGGGACGAGCTGAGGGAGAGAGGAGTCAAGGGAACTTCACTGCCATCAGCAGCAAATCCTGCCGAAGCGGTGCCTTCCTCCTCTCAAGGCAAGCGTCCTCGAGGGCAGGCCGACGCTGCCCACATCGGCAACGCCGCTCGCACTGCGAGGCGGACAGGTGGGGTGCAGCCGCACTGCATGGCCGTGAACAGTGTCCGCCTGCTGGGTGCCAGCTGTGCCTCGACACCGGCGCAGAACAACGAGGACGAGGCTCTCAGCGAGAAGGAGCGCCAGCGTGGGGAAGGCTGCCCTGCCGCGAGCGCCACAGGCGAGGCGGACGACGGTGCTGGTGATGAAGTGTCAGAGCGCGCCGACAGCGAAGCAGACCTTTTTCTGCTGTAGAGAGCCGAAATACAACATTTTTTGCTCTCTCTCTCTTTCTTTATTTTTTCTTTTTCGTTTGCACACCACTTTTCTATTTGTCTCCTCTTTCTGCTACAAGATCATCACTGCTGCGATTGCGTAACAAAGTGCAGAACAACAAGAACAACTGGTGGCGGCGACGCTGTTCGTGCCCCTGCAGACGGTGTAGTCTGGTGTCCGCCTTCTACCGAGACAAACGCTGAAGTAACCCGCTCTTCACCATCCAAGACCAACCCAACAGAGTACAACAGCGTATTCTCTATCTTTTTTTTTTTTCCTAAATGCTTCTGTTTTTCTGACCCTCCTTCACTCCTCTCTCATTTTTGCACCCTCGCTGTCTTCACCTGCCACGCGTGACGCAGCACCCAACCTCAACAATATCCTTCCGCGCTGCCGGTACATATTGCAAAGGATACTGGAGCACGGTAACACGGCTGACAGCCCGGTGTAGCCGATCTCTACCCCTTATCGTGGCACATTTTTTATAGAAGAAGAGAGTACGCACGCACACACACACAAACACAAACCCACACACTAATACAGCAGAAAAGCGAAGCAGCAACAACAACACAATTACTTATAGAGTGAGAGAGCATCATCAGGATGGAAGCAACGTGGCAGACGTCGATTGACCGAACGCTGCGGAGCACCGAGGCAACGCTGGAAAACCTGCAGCTGCGCCGCTCCAGCTACGACCGCGCCAAACACAAGGTGGACGACTACCTCGGCCTCACCACCCCGAACCGCGACGGGGGCGGCTTCGACTCGCTCGATCGCGCAGATCTGAGCGTGCCGCCACCCTTGCCGCGCCACCGCCGCTACCAGAGCACGCGCGATAAGCTTCTAGACAGTAGTGACGCGGGCTACGCCTCACCGTCTTCTGGCCCGTCTCCGGGTATGCAAGGAGAAAATAGGGCTGCATTCCCACCACAGCCAACACAGCCATCGTCGTCCGCTGTTTTGTATGGATCTGGACGTCGTGGCAACGGTGCGTCCGCCCGCGACGACCCGACAGCACCGCTGCAGCTGGTGAACGCGCAGGTGCGCGGTGCGTTGCTAGAGCTGGAGCTAGAGAAGGCAAAGCGGGCTGACAGCATACGGGAGCTGGCCTACCGCACCACAGCAGAGCTGGCCGAGCTGCGCAGCATTGTGACGCAGCTGCAGGGCGAAAACGCCGCCTTGCGTACATCTGTCAAGGCGCTAGAGGGTAAGCTGGGCTACGCGTCGGAGCTGCGGCACGGGAACATTGCCGGGGCGGGAAACACAAGCGCCGGCCATGCGTCCTTCTCGGAGCTCACGGCGTCCCCTCTACCGCAACACCAACAGCAGCAGCAGCAGCCCTCTCGCGCCGCACTTCTCGCGTCCGCCGTATCGAACAGCGGCTTCGCACTGCCCACCAACCACGCCGGTGGCGGTGCCTCTGCCTCGCTTGTTGCCCGCGTTGATGCCCTCGAGAGTGGGATGGCACGTCAGCAGCAGCTTAACGACGACCGGCAGACCCGCACCGCGACGCTGCTGAGAGAGATGGTCAAAGCAGAGATCGCGGCAGATGTTGCGGCGATGCGCACGGTAGCGCGTGAGGCCGCCCGCGACAGCACCGAGGAGCTGCTGAAGCTGCGCCTCTCCGCCATCCAGTCCGGTGTGCAGACGGAGGTTCAGCGTGCCTTACGTGCGGCGTCGGCGAGTGAAACACTCGCACAGCAGGCGCAGCTGCAGTGTGGCGAGGTGGAGCATCGCCTCAACACGCAGCTGCAGAAGCTGAACTCGCAGCTCTTAGAGTGGCAACGCGGCGCTGCCGCACCCTTCTCCACGTCAGCAGGCAGCGTAGTCCCCTTTGCTGGGCACGGACACCAAGAGCGGCAGCAGCAGCAACAGCACGAACGCGTCGTCGAGGACGAGCTGCACGCACTGCGGGGACAGCTGCGCCAGTTTCAGCAGGACACCGAGTCCCGCCTGCAGCGCCTCGCACAGGAGCAGCAGCAGGCGCACACGCAGCTGCAGCTGAAGGTGTCAGCGGACGATCTCCGCGGCCTCGCCGACCGCGTCGAGGGGCTGCAGCGCGGCAGCGGCGGGGCCGCACTGCGAGAGCAGATTACCACGGTCCTTCGCCCGCAGATTCAACCGGTAGTGGATGCCCTTCGAAAGGTGCAGGAGAGCGCGCAGGAGCAGCAGGAGGCAGCCGAGGCGTGGCGGCGCCAGGCAGGTCTGCGCTTTGCGGCGGCCGACGCGTCTGCGAAGGAAGTGCGCGACGAGGTGGACCGGCAGGAGCAGCAGTGGAGTGGCTGCGTGAAGGAGGTGCGGCAGGCCCGTGCTGAGGCTTCCGCCGTGCAGCTGAACACCACCGACGCTATCCGACAGCTCAAGGCAGACTTGACAGAGGCGTTCGAGGCGAAGTTGTTAGCTGTCGAGGCACGTGCACAGGCGGCACGGAAAGACTCGCAGCAGCAGTTCGAGGGGCAGCTGCGTGCGGTGCAGCAGTCAGCGGCGGAACAGCAGGAAGCGATGCAGCGCAGCCGTCACGCCAGTGACGCGTTGGAGGAGCGAGTGCGGCGCACCGAAGCCGCGGTGATCGCCACGGAGTCTGCGTCGACGCACAGTGTGGAAGCCATCAAGTCCAAGTGCGATGCGCTGGGCAGCGTCGTGCAGCAGACCTGCACTCTTCCTCTCACTCGCGTGCAGCAGGACGTCGAGGCGGTGCAGCGTCGCCTGCAGGGCCTTGACGAGGACCGGACACGGGCCAACGCCGTGTGGACGCAGCAGCTGAGCGAGGCGCGCCACTTTCTCGAAGAACACGTCCGCAACGCACGAGAGATGCTGGAGCAGCGCCTGGCTCACCAGAAGGAGCTCTGTGAAGAGCTGCGCGGCCAGCAGAGTGCGCAGCGTCGCTACGCGGAGGAGCAGCAGCAGCAAACGTTGGAGCAGATCATACGTCTCCAGCTACAGGTACAGCAGCAACACCAACAGCAGCAGCAGCAGCAGCAGCCTACACCTGCAGTTCCTATGGCGATACAAGTGCGTAGTGTATCGGAAGACCCCACATCCGCTGCGGCTCCGGCTGCGGACACCACCTCCTCTGACGTCCCTGCCACCTCCACCGCATTGCACGCTCTGGAACACCAACTGCAGCTCCTCTCTCCGCGCTTGCAGAGTGTTGAAGCACGCGCCGCAGCGGCAGAGAAAGTCACCGCCGATGCAATTGCCCCACTACGGCGCGGCTTGGAGGAGCTTCAAGCACAGCTGGCAGAGGACCGCAGGGAACAGCAGCAGCTGCGGACTTCGATGGAGCACGCAGTTGAAGAGCAGGCGCAGCGTTCGATGGCGGCGTGCGAGAAGGTAGCCGCCTCTGCCAGAGAGGAGCTGCAACGCATAGAAAGAGAACTTGGCGGCATCCTCCGCACCTGCGCAAGTTGCGCGGTGCCTCTGCAGCGATGAAGATGGCCTTCAACAGCTTTCTCTGCACCTCCGAGATCATCTCCACCTCCCTGCGAATGCCACAGAGACCTTGGCAGCGCTGCAGGCACAGACGTCGCAGCTCATCACGAACCTAGAGGAACTGCAGAGCGCCGTGCGCGAGACTCAGCAGCAGGTGACCGTCGCAATGTCGGAGGCGGCAGCCGAGCGCGGTGCACCAGCACAGCAGCAGCAGACAGCATAATGGAAGAGAGTGGCGACGGGTGGCAACCCGTCGCGGAACGTGGCCGACCTCCGCGCCGAGCTGCAGGCGATCCAAGAAAGGCAGGAGGCACTGCAGCAGCGCCACGCCGCGCTGGAGGCCGACACGCGACAGCTCACAACCGTCCAGCTGCCTGCCCTCACCACCGCCATCGACGTTCTCTCCACGACGGCGCAGCCCCTCCCTCCGCAACTGCAGCAGCTAACGGAGCAGGTGACCGCTCTGCAGGCCACACAACGCCAGCAGTTGCCGACGCTGCAGAAGTACGTGCAGGACGTGCTGGAGGTCGTGCAGGAGGGCCAATCCGCCGCCCTCGACCCACTGCTGATGAAGCTGCGCGCCGTTGAGGACCGCCAGAAGAAGGCGCTGGTCGACGTGGAGGAGCGGGTGGCGGCACAGGCGACCGCCGTCGAGGCAGCCGGGCTTGACCAGCAGAAGAAGCTGGAGCAGATGCAGCGAGACTGGGAGGCACGGACGACGGCGCAGCTGAACGCCTTTGAGCAACGTGTGACCACCACAGACGCGAGCGTGGCGGTGGCGCTGCAGAAGGTGGAGGTGTTGGAGGGTCACCAACGCGACGTCGAGGACGCAGTGGAGGAGGTGCGTGCGATGGCCGTGGCAGTCGTCGACAGGCAGAGCGCATCCTCAGCAGCAGCAGCAGCACCGGTGGAGTCTTCACCTGCTGTGGTAGCTGCTGCTGCCCGCACGCTGCCTGACAGCGCAGACGTCGCAGACGCAGCCACGGATGTCGCCACGCTTCCCCTCGCACAGCTGCAGAGCTACGTGGCGGAGTTGGACACCCGTCTCTCGCTGCTGGAGGAGCAGACGAGCGACTCCGCTGCCGTCACGACGGACGCATTGGGTGCTTTTGGGCAGCAGCTGCAGGACGTCGTCGCCCGCTTCGCCGCGACGGTAGAGCGGGGGAGCGAAGCACCCAACGCCTCTGCTTCCGATGCAACGGCGCTCCTCGTCACGTCCGACAGCGGCGTCATCGCGAATCTAGAAGACGTCTTTGCCTACTTTTTGCGCCAGCTACAGCAGCTGCAGCGTGCCCTCTACCGCCTGCAGGCGAACACGGTGGAGACGCTTGAGATTTTGGAGCAGCACGAGGAGAGCACCGCGGCGCTGCCGATGCTGCAGCACACAGTGGATGCGATTGCGGCGGCGCTGGTGCCGCTGGCGGAGCGTCTCGGCGTGGAGGCGACGACATTTTCGTTTCCACCCGACGCGCTTGACCACCACGCCGACGTCTACCCGCCCTCTCGTGACGGCAGTGAGAGCACGCTGGAGGAAAGCTAAGAGGGAGTGTGCGGATTTGTGCGAACGTGTGTGTCGCTGTCATGGAGGTGCGTTGCACCCCTTCTGCCGCCGTGCATGTACACACTTTAAAAAAAAAGAATGAGAGCAAGAAGAAAGAAGAGCAGTTGCAGAAGTAATGGGCATTTTCTTTTACGCAGAATGAAGAAGGGCCGCGATGAAGCAGCGACAGCAAAGCGAGAAGAGTACGCGGTGTGAATGCTGCGCTTATGTGCTGTGTGTTAAGCAGCGTGCGAGTCAGGCTGGGAGGCAGTATGCCCGCCTTCTCAACTCCCTCAACACTCCTCCACACCATCGAATTCATCTCTGTCCTCTCCATCTTCCCTTTATTGCCTTCTCCTCTTCTTATTCTTTTTTCTTAACGTCAGCTGAGACGCAAGGAGCTCGACAGACGTCACCACAACCCGTAAGACCATGTCAACAACGGAGGAGAGCACCGCAGCCGCAGCTCCACCTCCTCCTCCACACACCGACTTCACCATGGCCGTCTCTCCTCACCACCTCCAAGAGCTGAAGCGCCGCCTTCTCGTGCAGTACGAGGACGACATCGCCCGCGTCTCCGCACGCGGCGCGGCCCTCGCACTTTCGAATGACGCCGAGAACTCAGTGGACGGCGCACCTCTCCCGTCAGCCTCCTCGCTCAGTCTGGAACTGCTGTGCCGCCGTGCTGGGCTGCCGAGCAAGGACATCGCCCTCACTGCACGTGAGCAGGTTGTGCTGATGGCCAACGCGATGCCGCCGACGGAGGCGATGGTGGAGGAGCGGCTGCGTCGTGCACAGGAGGAGAGCGTGCGTCTGCTTGTGCGGAAAGCCTGCGCTGCACTCTCGCCCTCTGGCAAGACCGCAGTAGAGGATGAGAGCGCAAGTAACGCGCAACACGAGGTGGAGGCACTGTCGGCGTCTCCTGTGCCGGTTACGTCCGCAGAGCGTCTGCAGCTGCTTGAGAAGATGTACGCCGCTAACATGCGCGCGCTGTCGAGTGAGGTAGAGGCAGCACAGCCGGTTTAGTGGTGCCGCAGAGCAGCGCGGCGACAACAGCTGCTGTCGTTGATTTTTGTTTCTTTACTTTCTCTTACTTAGCATTGGAACTCCCGCATTGTTTGACATGTACACGACACGAAAAATGTGCTTCAAAGCCCAAACTAAATGAAGTGAAAGGTTAGTGCTTTTGTTACTCGCGTCGCGTGTGGCGCTGGCCGCATAGCGGAGAATGAACGCGTTTAGTTGCTCCTCGCGACGCAAGGCGCGAGCCGTTTTATTGTGTGTGTTTCTTTTTTGCATCTTCTTCCGCGTCTCCTCCTACGTCCGCACTCACTTGCTTGATCCCCTTCTCTCTCTCTCTCCTTTTCCTCCATCTCTAATTTGCAAAGGAGTGAAGCGAAACACCGCCGCGACACAACCCTATCGTCTGCCCTCTTACCCTTCCCCCTGCTATCGCAACAGCCTCTACGCGCCGTCTTTCCTGCATCAACAAAGAAAGCGGGAAAAAAAAAACATCCTCAAAGCAAAGTCCGCTGCTCAGAATGGGCCAGCCAAACACAAAGGACACGAAGCGGCGCCGCGTGGGACCGCCGGGGACGAGTGTGGCGGCGACGACGCGTCAGCCCGGCGTCCGCCCAACCGCCGTGAACGACTCGGTGCTGCAGCAGACCGCCAGCGGAGCCGCCCGCCACGCCGACCCCAACCGCGCTCACAGCTCCAGCCGCGGGTCGCTGCCGAACCCCCCGTCCGGCTCCGTCGGTGGAGGCATGAGCGGCGCCAACCCCGGCGCTCCTGCATCGACCTTCCCCATCGTGCTGCGCTACCAGGACCAGGACGTGCGCACGCTGATCGAGTCGCGGAAGGCCGTGTACGTGGCTGTGGAGGCGATGAACTGGCAGCCGCTGCCCATGACGCCCAGCACCGACTCCTTCTACGCCCTGCTGGAGCTGCCGGCGGGCAACCACAACTACCGCTTCCACGTGAACGGGGTGGAGGTGGTGGACAGCAGCCAGCCCCTCGCCCCGAGCGCGGCCGCCTCGAACCTGCCGGTGCCACCCCAGCAAGTCGCGCCGGGTGCCACGCTGCCCTCTGGGGTGACGGCGACGCAGCCGCTGCCGAAGCCTGTTGCGGCGCGCGACGGCAAGCCCGCCAACACCATCTTCCTCAACGACGTCCTCCTGACGACGAAGGAGGATGACGATATCATGGACAACGGCGAGGGCTGGGGGCAGGAGCCGATCATGTTCGAGGAGTCGCGCAAGTATCCGCCGATCGTCCCGCTGCACCTGCGCTACACCCCACTGAATACGCCGCCGACGCTCGTGCGGTGCTCGCGAGATGGTCGAATGGCGGTGATGGACAGCGGGCTGGAGCACAACACACGCATGCCGCCCGAGCACCTGCCGCTCCCGCTGAGTGTGACGATCAACCACGTCTACTTTCAGCGCCGCGACGACCACGCGGTGATGGGGGTGACGACGCGGTATTGCAACAAGTTCACGACGGTGGTCTATTACACACACCTCCCTACCAGCCCCGTGGACTGCGTGGAGCCGACGAAGGCGTGAGTGCAGCTTCGGCTTCTCACCGTGCTGATCAAATTGTCGTCTCTCTCTCTCCTCTACCTCGTGCTGCAAGGAAGGCTTGTATGGCGGTGCCGCGCAGTGCGAGCACCGACTTGTCTTCTTTTTTGCGGGGAGAAGACGACGTTGCTGCTTACCCACTCGGAGGAGGAGAAGAAGAGAAACATGGTTTTCCCCCGCCTCCGCCTTGCTGTCGCCGTCGTTGTTGTTCTCGCTGGCGCCTCAGCAGCGGCGTTACTCGTGGAGGGGACATGGAGTGCGTACTGTGTCGATGAAGCTCACCGTTGATTGTCGTTCGTTGTTCATCTTGCTTTTCTTTGTCTTCTTTGCCGTTCTCAATGCAATCGTGCACGGTCTCACTGCTGCGGCCGTCTCCTCTCTCCTTTCGCTGTTATCTGTATTGAGTGTTTTTCTTTTTCTTGGTGCGATGCCTCGTTGCGAGCTTCGCGGGTTGTTGGTCGGAGATCATGCTTGCCACTGGACACAAATGCAAGAAGACCACAAGAAATCGGGGAGAGAGCGTTGCCGCCGTCGCGGCGGGCTTGGCAGCGTTTAACAGCGCACGCTCGCGTTCAAGCACCATCGTGGTGGGAATATCGCGGAGTCTGGCGCTGAAATGAAGCGCAAAAGAAACTGGTGCAATTTAGTTTTCTTGCAGACCTCTCCGCCAGACCACTCGACAACGCATGCAAAAGAGAAGACGGTATCGAGAGAGGTGCACCAGCAGCGTCAGCTCATGAATACTGAGCCTACTTCTCACTGCTCTTCCCTTTTATTTCTCTCTCTCTCCCTCTCCGCACCTTTACGATCCTGGTGAAGCGCGTGTTCTAGTGTCGT
Source organism: Crithidia sp. LVH-60A (assembly GCA_030078075.1). Taxonomy (NCBI): domain Eukaryota; phylum Euglenozoa; class Kinetoplastea; order Trypanosomatida; family Trypanosomatidae; genus Crithidia; species Crithidia sp. LVH-60A. Next base: position 200,218 of record CP119656.1, read on the forward strand.
GGTCATCAACCACTGTCTGTCCTTTGCTGGGTTAAGTAACTCCTTTGTTGACTTTTTCCTCTCTCTTTGTAGCTCTATCGTTGCCATTCTTCTCATCCTTTTGGTATTGTCTTTCTTTCCCTTTCACTTTTAGAGCGAGCGACACGATGCGGTCTCTCTCGTCGTCGAGTTTCGCCCTCCTCGTGGTGGCGGTGTGTGCGGTGCTTCTCGTGGCGGTGCCCACTCTCACCCACGGTGCAGCAGCAGCAGCAGCAGCAGCACCAACCCAGCAGCGGCAGCAGCAGCAGTCCAGGAACACAGCGCTGCCTTACTTCATCACACAGGCAAAAGCCGCTCTCGAAGACGCTATCGCACCCGTCGCGGCGACCCTCTCTCCCTACCTCCCCGCTGCGCTGCGCGAGCTGGCCCCGCCCTTCCTGCACGGCGCCGTCTCTCTCGTGATGGTCGGGCCGGCAGCACGGCGGCCACCACCCTGCGTGAACGGCCCCGCCGGGGACGAGCTGCTGCAGCACACGACGGCGAAGTTCGTGTACGCCGCGGGCGCCATCGCGGCCGAGGTGACGGTGCTGCGCATGGTGTACCGCGAGCCGTACCGCAACCTCCGCCGCAACCCCTTACACCGCCTTCTCTGCGGCCCCGGCGGGTTTGTGCTGCTCGTCCTGCTGGCGGCGATGCCGAACGACCTGGTGGACACGAGCCTTGCCTGTGTCTTCCTCGGCCACCTCTCTGCCGCCGTCTACACCCCAGCGATTGTGTGTGGGCAGCTGCTGCGGGTCTACGTGGCGGCGCTCGTGCCACGAATGCCACAGCTCTCGGTTGCCTACGCAGCCCTCCTTGCCTACTGGGAGAAAGGAGAGATGCAGCAGCAGCAGCAGCAGCAGCAGGACGGCGGTGTCTCGCAGGTGTGGGCCGAGGTTATGATGGCGGTGGTCGTTGCCGGTGCGCTGCTCTTCTGTGCGGCGGCGCGGCGTGGCGGCGCCTCAGCTGCTTCATCCTCGTCTGGTCGTAAAGACCGCGAGAGCGACGGCGACGACTACTACGAGGACTGAGCAGGAGGCACGCGTAGCATTCCTAGCTCAGTCGGTAGAGCGCACGGCTCTTAACCGTGTGGTCGTGGGTTCGATCCCCACGGAGTGCGCTTTTTTTTTTTGCCGGCGGCGTTCGTTTGTTTGCGCGCGGGCATTCCCATCAAGTACCCATAGATTGAGGGAGGAAATAGAGGAGAGAGAGTATTGGATTGACGCTCGTGTTGCTGAGCACCGAGACCTTAAGTTGTCCTCAACGCTCCTCAACAGTAAAAAGTACAAGTTTTACCACGAAGCTGCGGGTGTGTTTCTCGGCGGAGAAAATTGGAAGAAAAGATGAGTTGATTGGCATGGCTTTTATCATCGCCATTCTCGTCGCCTTCTTGGAGATGGCGGCTTCTAGTTTGTTTCGGTCATGCATTACTTGTCACTGAATCATGGCGATGTGCGGCGTGCCACCGACGCGGCCGATCTTGGTAAGCTGCCACGATGAAGCACCGCTCCATCACCACTCCATTGCTCTAATCTATCAATTCCCTCTTCGTTGTGACGTCGGCCCTGCTCTCTCACACATACGCACACATACTCCAACGCGCACACGCTCCGCTAAATAAACCACTAAAAAGAAAGGAAAACAGCAATCTCCTTTGTAGGTTTAGTGCTCCGTAGACCTTCCGCTATCGGTGACTCGGCGACAATAATTAGCACACGGAGATAGCTGAAGGATGAACAAGCCCACCTTCACGACGCAGCCCTCCCGCGTGGCGCGGCTGCAGGAGAACTACGACGAGGGCGTGCAGCGCGAGAAGATGCCCACCGAGGAGCGGGAGCGGCGCGACATGCACCTGCTGCACGTCACGGACGAGAAGCTGCTCTTCCTCTTCCAGAACGCGATGGAGGGCTACAGCAGCTCCGTGAAGAACCAGAAGGTGCGAGAGTACAACGAGGTGTACATCAGCACCGCGCCGGTTGCCCCGAAGCAAACACAGAAGTCGCGCTTTCGCTTCTTGTAGTAGTGGAGAAAGGTGGGTGGAAAATGGGGAAGATAAAAGGGAGGAGGAGGAGGAGACGTGCCTTCAGCACCCCGCCTGTAATTCTCTTTCTTTGAACTCTCCTATTCTTGTTAGTTGTAGGTTGTATAATATTGTTTTTTAGTGGTCTTGCTTAAACAAGACTTCGCATCCGCCGCGTCAACGCTGCTCGGGCTGCGTGTCCCTGTTGATGAAGCTGATGTTCATAGTAGTGTCGGCCAAGTAATGCTCTCGGATTTCTCCCCCGTTGTAGGCCAATTTTCTTTAGTGCATTGTGTCTCCCTCGCTTTTCATTTGTTGCATTTCGCTCTCTCCCTCTTTTTCTCATCCTTTTTCTCTCTCTTCTGCTGATGTCTTTGCTGAAGGCACGGACACACCAGCAGCGCTAGAGAGGCTTTTCCCCTCTCGCTACTCAAAAATAAAAGAAACTCAACTTTGGTTGTTGCCTCGTTGGGTTGTCTCGGTGCGTTTAGGCGTAAGTCTGTGTGTTTTTGTGTGTGAGGTTCTGCTTTCTCACTGTTGTGATTAAGAAGAGGAAAAGCTGATTATTACTATTTAAAGAAAGAAAAGGGGAAGCTGAGTGCGTTCGAGACTGCTGGGAAGCTGAGTAGCACAACACGGCGGGATCAACGCATTAGTAAAGAATGTTTATGTACGGAAGATCGGCATGTCTGACTGTTATCCCCGACGTGGCTCCACCCGCACAAAGCGTCACACCGCCTCTTTTCTTTATTGGACCTTTCCTTTTGAGGTGTGGGTTTTCTTCTCTTCCGCGTCATAAAGCGTTGGTGCGAGGTGCTCTTCTTTCACTCTTGCTGATCCATCGTCTCCTCTACCTCTCTCTCTCTTCCTCTCTCTGTTTCCTTTAATCTCGCACCTTCCTCGTCCTCTTCGACGCCAAATGCTCTTCACGCGCCTTCTTTTTCCTGGGTAACCGACCTCACCTCTTAATCGCTCAAGTTCACACACACGCACAGCTCCTTCGTCGCACTCAAACAAATAATTCTCGACCAAAAAAAAACACTTTTTCACATTCTCTTCTTTTTAACTCTGTAAAAGCTGTGCCGAAAGCAGACATGAACGCCCCCACCTTCACCACGAAGCCCTCCCGCCTCGCCCGCCTGGAGTACAACTACAACGAGGGAGCGCAACGCGAGAAGATTCCAGCGGAGGAGCGCGAGCAGATGGACAAGAAGCTTCTCAACGTGACACCGGCCTACCTTGAGCAGCTCTTCGCCAACGTGGCTGCCATCCGCAAGGCGCGGAAGGGGTCTGTCCAGGAGGACGAGCTGGAGGCCGCGTAGGAATGGGCTGCGGCAGGCGTGCGAGCAGCAGCAACATTTCAAAATGTGTGAAGAGACGAAAAGACGCAGGACGAAGGGAGGGTGAAGGGAACTGGGAATGAGTGCAATGGTGTAGCGACGGTGGTCTCAAGATTTGCACCAGCTCTCCTCGATGCCGTGCAGACCCGACGCTTGCAAAATAAACTCCTTTTAAAAAAAGCCCTGCACGAAACTGCGTGCTGTTAAGGCCGCATCGAGACTGGCGTAGATGTCTGCAACTTCCCTTTTCTTCTTCGCAATCACGTGCACAGACAGCCCTGCAGGGCCTCGTCTGTTTTTCGCCTCTAACGAAGCTGAGGCGATTTCGCCGTGCGCTTTCCTCCCCTTCTTGTCCCTTTCACTTTGTTTGTTTCTTCGTTTATTTTTTCACGAGACAGTCGTCTCTGTGCCTATTGCGGTTTTTCCCCTGCAATTCCAACTCTGTGTTTAGCACCACCACAAAACATAGGAAGGGAAATGGTTTAACCAATACACTTTAAAGCGGCATATTTTCAAAAGCTCTCAGGATTTACTAGACGCTCTGTCTATCTCGCTTATCTTCTTTTTTTCCCTTCTCCTCTCGTTGAAAGACGCGCCACCTGAAATATATTTCTGAATGTCGAAGTGGAACTTTTTTTTGTCTTTTTTTTTCTAGGAAAGCATTGCTTTGTTTCATTTACATCATTGTTTCACTCTGTTAAACTACCAGCGGTCTCTCTCGCTTTCTCTCTCACTACGCAGTGTGGAACGAGAGTCGCGGAAAATCTCGTATCTCGCCACTGCGCTACAAGATGATGGGCAGCATCATTGGTAGCCGATAGGCAATAAAGTAGTTGTACCAAGGAAAAGAAAAAGCCCGCTTCCACTGCAAGCGATTGCTGTACTGAGCCGGTGCTTCTAGTTGAGGTTCCTCTGCGGTCGTCCGACCCGCTTTCCTCTCGCTTTCACTTCTCTTCCTTTCTTCACCTCATTCCTGTACCCTTTCTGTCCCACACACACCCATACACACACACACACCCTTCAACCTTTTCTTGATTCAACTGTCCCCTATGTTGCAGTGTTAATCTCCTTTTCCCTCGTCTCCTCCGCCTCTACGCGCACGCACCTCCCAACGTGTTGTCGCCAGCTCTGCCCCTCGTCTCCATGCCTTCCCGCCCCTCCCTGCCGCCGCCCAGCGGGCACCGGCGCACCCGCCGCCCACACCTCACCCTCGTCGCCGTCGCAGCGCTGCTCCTCACCGCCGGCGCCGTCAGCGCGCACCTCGCACCTGACGACGGCGCCACCATGTACGCCTGCGGCTTCGACGAGCTGCAGGCACGCACCATCGGCACCCGCGTCAGCGGCATCAGCCGTGTCGTCAAGCCCGGCGCACCGCCCGCCACCGCCAACACCGTCCAGGAGCTCGCCGGCTCCAGCAGCAGCAACAACGCGCCGTGGGAGCCCATCCGCATCCGCGTCTTCACCGGTGACATGGACAGCAGCAGCCGCTACTGCACCAAGGCCAAACAGAAGCGTTCCAACTTCCAGGGCGGCACGGCCACCTGCGGCCGCAGCGACGTCCTCACCGACGCGAAGAAGACAACGCTGACGGACCTTCTCATTCCGTCCGCCATCAAGCTGCACGAGGACCGCCTCAACGTGCAGCGCGTGGACGGCAACATCGTCGTCGACGCCGCCTCCTTCACCAGCGACTCCATCTGTGGCCAGTTCACCATCCCCGCTGCGCACACCACCACGGGTGTCAGCGGCGCCGACTTCCTTCTTTACATGTCCGCCGGCCCCACGAGCGGCACCACCATCGCGTGGGCCACGACGTGCCAGTACTTCGAAGACACCGGCCGCCCCTCCGTTGGCGTGTCGAATGTGTCGCCGACGTACATCTCGGCCGACCCGCAGACGCTGCGCGTCATCACACACGAGCTGCTGCACGCCCTCGGCTTCAACTACTTCCTCTTCGGCGCGATCGGCATGTCCTCCACCGCCAACCTGCGCGGCAAGGGCTCATCGCCGGTGATCACGTCCGCCAACGTTGTCGCCCAGGCCAAGACGCAGTACGGCTGTGCTTCGCAGACCTTCATGGAGCTGGAGGACGAAGGCGGTTCGGGTACCGCCAACTCGCACTGGAAGCGGCGCAGCGCCAAGGACGAGCTGATGGCGGGCATCAGCGGCGTCGGCCACTACACCGCCCTCACCATCGCCGCCATGGAGGACATGGGCTTCTACAAGGGCAACTACGCCAACGCGGAGCCGATGTCGTACGGCCAGAACGCTGGCTGCGCACTCACTACATCGGATTGCGTCGTCAACGGTGTGTCCCAGTTTTCGTCGATGTTCTGCGGGACGTCCAGCGGATCCAGTACGACGTGCACGTCGGACCACACCGGGATGGGCTATTGTGCTACCGCCACCTATTCGACGGCGCTCCCCTCTTACTTTCAATACTTCTCGAACCCCAACTTCGGCGGCGCTGATGCGCTGATGGACTACTGCCCGTATACGCAGGCCTTCAGCAACACGAACTGCACCACCAACACGGGCCTGCTTGTCGGCAACACGTACGGCGTCAACGCACGCTGCTTCAACGCACCCGGCGGCGTCGTGAGCAACTCCAAGACTTTTTCGGGCCAGCAGGCCATTTGCGCCGATGTGCAGTGCGACACCTCGACGTACAGTGTGAAGGTGCTGGGTGCCTCCTCCTACACCACCTGCACCCCCGGTGCCATGTTGAGCCTTCCCAGCCTCAGCGCCAGCTTCGACAGAGGTACCATCACGTGCCCCGGCTACGACGAGGTGTGCATCGGCCTGGTGAACGCGACACTTTACCAGGAGTACATCGCCCTGCTCGGCGACGCGGCGCACCTGGCGCGGCCCTCTGCCCTCATCGCTGCGCTGGTGCTGCTGTTCGTCGGCGTGCTCGTGGCCTGATCCCCGCTACAGTAGAGGAAGGAAGCTCTGCCGGCCTTCTTGATTGGTCTTTTCTTTCTTGATTTTTTTTTTTTAGATTCTCACTTTTTGCTCCTCTTCCATTCTTCCATTCTTCCATTCCCCACCCTCCTCATTTTTTTTACCGGATTTAATAATCTTTGCATGTCCACCACGGCCGGCAAGCTGCGTCGTGATTGCCGTGCCTGCCGCGGACCCTGCACGACGGCGTCTTCCACCTCTAGCAAGAGATTCCCTCTTCGCCTTTCCTCCCTCGCTGAATCTGCACTCCCTCGCCGCCGCGCTTTCATTTCAACTCCTCTCATGTACTGTGGTGCATGGAACACCGCCGGCTCCCTTCGTTTTGTTCGCATCTATGCGTGTGTGTGTGTGCCTCATGCTTTGCTTTTATGCCCCGAAACCCGAAAGAAAAGTCGTCGCTTTCGGGCCCCGGCTGTACCCTTTCTTCCCCGTTAAACTTCGCACACATGCTCTCCACCAGAGTCGGCGAAACGCCATGTACATACCCCTCAACGTTTTTTTTTTGTTTGTTTTCTTTGCGCAGGTTGTCTGGGCGTTTTCTCGCACTGACACCCTGCCACGTATATACTGGCGCCTCTTAACTCTCTTTTTTCTTTTTGGGTTTCCATTTTATCCCCGTAGAGCGCCTTCCCGGAAGCGACAACGTGCCGATGCGGACAAGGAGGTCCGCACTGACGCCGTGTCTCCTCCATGCTTTCATTGGATGTGCGGGCCGGCTCCGCAGTGCCGTCGTGTAGCCGGTGCCACCGCTCCATCCTTCCTTTACACCCTCGCCTCGCTCTCCCTGTCACCATTTATGTACGACAGTCCCTCTTGCTACTTAATCGTCTTTTCTTTTGCGTTTTTTTTTCTTTGTTGTTATTATTAAGGTGTTGTGCCCCGCAGCGATCACTCACACTCGTACCAACACTTCTTCCTTTTTTTTTTTGTGGTTGAGAAGGGGCAAGCGAGACTCGCAGCGGCTGGAGAGTGCTGTGCTTTGTCGCCGGCAGGGTGCTGGGCGGGCGTCGGGCCCACCACTGCGCGCTGGCGACAACGAGCACCGCGAATTTACTCAGCGTTAACTGCCTCTCCTCCCTGTCCACCGGACAGACTCCATCTTTCTACGCACCACCATCACTGCATTGGCCAAACTAAATGAAAACGGGAAAAATATATACGCAGCTGAGTAACACGCAAAAGAAAAAAAAAAAACGTCTTTTCCTTATCCACTTTTTTTTTTCTTTTCAGGCGCCTTTCTCTCCCTCCCTCTTCTTAATCTTCCTTAAATCGCCTCTTGGAGTTTTTTTGTGGATTATGCGAGCCTATACCCACTCGCCGCTAATACACCCAACTCTCCCCTCTCTCGAAGCCTTTTTCTTCTTTTTTTCGTAGCTCTGGAGCGTCATCGAGAGCAACAGGAGAATAAGTCCTCCTCGTGGCAGCGGTGCTGCGCTGTCGCACCTGAGGCAACATCACCGCATCTGTCTGCCCCCTCATGTGAACGGGTGCAAAATGGGGGAAAAAAATTTGTCTGTAGAGAAGGAAGCAGCCCGACTTGCATACGCGCCTGACGTATTCAGCAAACGAAGCCACACAGCCTGACCTGTTAAAGCAAAGATATGGATTCTGGTAAGAAGCCTTTCGCCTACTCACTCTCCATCTCTCTCTCTCTCTCTTTATTTTCTCTCTCTCCTGACAAGCTGACAAAGATAGAGTTCCAACTCGTGTAACATACCGTCTCCTCCATCTGCGTTGAATGCCTCTCCACGTGAGGTGAGTCTGTCGCCGCTGCTCCTCTTCCCCCCTGCCCAACATGCCCGCCTACGAGAGCCGCCACCTCCTTCGTGTTCTCGACTCCCCTCAAGCCCTTGCGCAGGCCTTTATCGGCTACAACAAGCGACACCACGTCACAACACGCGGCCTGTGTCGCATCGGCTACGCGCGCCGCTCACCTCCGCCAAACGCCTCGTCGACCCCACAGAACTATCTGCTGCGTGGGCTCATCGCCAACAAGGACATCCCCCAAAATGAGAACGTCGTCATGATGCCCGTGACGGCGTGCCTGCACCCGGGCGTCGCCTTCCGCTGCAAGCCTTTTTGGGATCTGCTGCCAGCCGACGCACAGGCCACGTTGCGGGACGTGAAGGGGGCCTACAACTCACGCATTTCAGACCGCTCTCTGGTGCGGCACAACCAGTACATTCTGGCCCTCTACATGGTGTACCTGATGCTCCTGCGTAGCTGCGATCCCGCCCGGCTCGCCTCCACGCCCGGCGCGGACGTGTTGGAGTACGTTGATTTTATGCCCCGCAGCGAGGGGAATTTTGACCAGCTCTCCGCCCACCTCTCGGGTTGGTTGGATGCGCCGGAGGTGTGCCGCGCGGCGCAGTCGGCGCTGGCGAGTCACTTCCGCCTGACGCAGGCCGAGGTGCGGCCCGCCATCGTCTACGCGCTGTGCATGATCTACAGCCGCATGGTGCCGGTGGACCACAGAGCCTGTCTGCAGTACGCGTTCCAGTCCACGCCGTACGCCCACGCATGGGACGACGTCGCGGCGACGGCGGCACCGGCAGCACTGCCCTCTCCCGGTGCTCCTCCGACCAGCAACCCGATGAGCGGTAGCGCGCCGGCTGCGTTGGTGCGGGAGCCCATTTCCTTTCTCTGCCCGGTGATCGACATGTGCAACCACAGTGAGCAGGAGAATGTGGCGGTGATGGTGCCGGAGCGGGAGCCGACGCTGAGCGGCCCTGTGATATGTCTGCGCTCGCTGCGGCCGATCGCGAAAGGCGAGGAGCTCGTCATGACGTACGGCGCTGCGCCACACGAGTTGAAGCTTATTTGGGGCATGCAGGATATTTTGCCATAGTGCTGTTGTTGTCGTCTGTCGTTGTTTTGGCACGTCGAAGGGGAGCTGTCATGATTGTGGTGTAGGAGCAGTTGAAAAGAAGGGGGAGCGGGCGAGTTGAAGGCCCCCAAAGGCGGGCTCTTTATTTCTTCTTCACACTCAATTACTATATGAAAGACAAGTAAAAACACGGAGTATGTGTTTATTTTGTCTGGTTTGGGAGATGCAAGAGCGACTAGAAGCGGACACACGACAGTAGAGCGAGTGAGTAAGGGCTCATTTTTATCTCCTGCGCCGGAAGTAAGGTCCGTAAAAAGCCAACATCGATCAGATGCGTGCTGTTGCGGTACCGCACATGCATGAAAATAAAAACTGCACACGCACATCAACCACTTTTTCTAACATCTATCTTCGTCGCCTCTTATACTCCTCAATACGCGACACATGAAGGTCTTTTGATTGAAGCCGCAGCACAGCACCCACTGAGTGCAGCACAGCACCCACTGAGTGCACAAGAGACTCGCTTCGCCATGCGCCACGGCCTTGTCTGTCGGCAAGGCTCCGGCCGTCAGTGGATGCAGCGGCAGGCGCAGGACCCTTTCGTGGCGCGTGCGCGACAGGAGGGCTACGTCGCCCGCAGCGCCTTCAAGCTCACCCACCTCGACGACCGCTTCCACCTCTTCGATCGGCGGCACACCCGTCTCGTGATGGACCTCGGCTGCAGCCCGGGCGGGTGGTGCCAGGTGGTCCGCGAACGGGCCGGTGACGCCTGCTTCCTGCTCGGTGTGGACCTGCTGCCCATTCAGGCACAGATTCCCAACGCGGTGATCGTGCAGGGCGACTTCACGGAGGCGAAGGTGCAGTGTCAACTGCTGCGCCACCTCGCCGACCACAGCGCACGAAGCACCGGTGGTGCAGCCACATCATCAGCGGGGGCATCGCCATCGACGTCGTTTACCGGCGTGGATGTGGTCACGTCCGACATGTGTCCGAACCGCGTGGGCGGCCTTCAGGACCGTCAGCGCATCGCCCAACTGAACTTGCAGGCGCTGCAGGTGTGTGCGCCGCTGCTGCGGCCGGGCGGACACTTTGTGTGCAAAGCACTCGGCAGTCGTGCCGCCTTTCCGGAGCTGTGGCGCAGCCTGCACGAGCAGTTTTTGACGGTGCATACGTGTAAGCCGCCGGCGAGTCGCGTGCACAGTGACGAGGTGTTCTTGGTGGCGATCAACAAGCTGGCCTCCCCACGCACGTCAGCCGCGGTGAACTCTACGCTGTCCGTCGGTGCGAGCGGCGGGCACGGGGGACACTACGGGTTGGATGATTGGCCGGGCTTTGAGCGTCGCAGTCGGGGACGCAGGCGCTGAGGCGTAAGGTGTTATGTTAGCGCTTTGGTGTCTGAGTAAAGTGCGCCGTTGCTGTTGTAGAGCCAGAGGAGCTTCAGCGTCGTCTCAGTGCATCGTTCCCCAGTGGTACCTTCTACTAAAGTAACAGCTTTTGTTGTTGTTGCTTTCTGTCATGTTTAGTGATCTGCTTTCCCCTGTTCTTTGTTTTCTTTCTGGTCGTTTCCTTCGCTGTGGCGCCGTGAAGCAGTCTCTCTCGTCACAATGCATTCCCATGACTAAAAGGGGAAAAGCCTCTCTTTCAGTACCTACGTGTCAGGTGCGCTGATGCAACAAAATAGCTACACGCACGAAAGCACAACGTCATCTTTCCAGCTTTACTAGCAATGTGAAGATGCTCCCGATCTTTCCTTATGACCTTGCCTCTGCCCCACCTTTTTCTTTTTTCTTCTCTCTTCGCTTCTGCACCTTACACGCACACGCAAACAAACACACACGCAGAGTCGTACAAGATCAATCATATCCTTCAAAGACCTCTCTTTCTTTTTTTCTCCCGATTTGCGTTGTCTTTATCTTTTTTCTTGCGGTGCAAAACTAGTCTTCGTAGCCCTTCGTGTCTCTCTCTCTCTCTCTCTTAGCTCTTTTTTTTTTTTTTTGCTTGCCCTCCCCATTCTTCCATCTTCCCCTCCTCTCATCAAAACGGCTGAACACTGGGACAGTGTGTGAAGACACGCACACGCAATCGTCGCCTATTATTCACTCTGTAGTATCTTTAGAAAAAAAAAATAAGAGGAGCACAAGGGTACGGGCAATCGAAGACGACCACAACGGCGAGCTTGACACAACCGCATTCTTTTTCTTTCTTTCTTTCTTTTCTTCTCTCTCTCTTGTCAGCTGAACTTTGCTCTTTTGAGTCTACGGCACTTATTTTTTTTTTTTTTTCGCTCCTCGTCAAATACCCCTTTTTTTTTTTCTTCTCGTACGCGCAGCCTCTCTTCTCCACAAGAATTGGCTCACAGAGCCTCCAATCACACTCACACACACGCAAACACGTGTTCGAAGAGACACCAACAACAAAAAAAAACGATCCTCTTTTTTTTCCTCTTTCTAACCTTCTAGCCTCTTCCCCAGGCGTGAGGGACTTCAACAACACTTACCAGCGGTACCAAACCTACGGCAGTGCGTCTTACCCCTTATTCTCCTCGATATATTTTATTTTGTTGTTGCCTTTACCGCTCGCCTCTGTCTCCCTTTGAGCTAAGGCAAGTTTTATCTCGCTGCTTTTTTTTTTTTACAAGACTTTACTTCCCTTTCTTCATTTCTTTTTTTTTCTCTTTGCAACCATGAGTGACACCCTCGTCTCGTTGGAGCGGGGGGCGTCAGTGACGGTGCACCAGCCTTGCAGTCCTCTCTCCGCCTCGCAGCAAGTGCGCAACTTCAAGCAGGTGCTGGACCAGAACGTCGTGCAGCCGATCGAGGCGAACAGCAAGACGTCCTCTCATCGGCCCCCACCTCGGCTCTCGCATGCACGTCTACAACTACTCGCTCCAGCTGAATGACCAGTTCTGGGCCGAGATCGCGAAGCGCGACTTCTACTGGAAGAAGCACTGGGCCGACGACAACCACGTCAAGACGTACAACTTCGACAAGTCCAAGGGCCCCATCTTTGCCAAGTGGTTCGAGGGTGGCGTGACGAACGTGTGCTACAACGCGCTGGACCGCCACCTGCCGGAGCACAAGGACCGCGTGTGCTTCTACTTTGAGGGCAATGATCCGAGCGTGACGGCGACCATCACGTATGGGCAGATGTACACGCAGGTGGTGGAGATGGCCAACGTGCTCAAGTCCCGCTACGGCGTCGGCAGGGGGGATCGCGTTGCGATCTACCTCCCAATGATCCCTGCGGCGGCGGTGGCGATGTTGGCCTGTGCCCGCATCGGCGCAGTCATGACGGTCGTCTTCGCCGGCTTCTCCGCGCAGGCGTTGGCCACACGTATGATGGACGCATCCGCCACGCTGGTCATCACCGCCGATGCCTCCTCGCGTGGTCAAAAGCCAATTCCTCTCAAGACGGTGGTGGACGAGGCGCTGACGGAGTGCGAGGCTGCCGGGCACGCAATCGCCTGCCTTGTCGTGGAGAACATGCAGCGGCAGCACTGCGCCATGACGGAGGGTCGCGACACGTGCCTTGGCGACGCCGTTGCCGCGCTCTCGCCCGAGCAGCACGCCGAGTGCCCGGTGGAGTGGATGGAGGCCGAGGACACCCTCTTTCTCCTCTACACCTCCGGCAGCACCGGCAAGCCCAAGGCGATTGTGCACACCACCGCCGGCTACATGGTGTACGCCTCGACCACCTTCAAGTACAGCTTCGACTACCACATGGACGACGTCTACTTCTGCACCGCCGATGTGGGCTGGATTACGGGTCACAGCTACGTCGTGTACGGCCCGATGATTCACTGCGCGACGTCGGTGCTGTTCGAAGGCCTGCCCTCGCACCCCACGGCATCCCGCTGGTGGCAGCTGGTGGAGAAGTACAAGGTGAGCATCTTCTACACCGCGCCGACCGCCATCCGCTCCCTCATGCAGGCCGGCGACGAGTACGTGACGAAGTGCGATCGCAGCTCGCTGCGCATCCTCGGCTCGGTCGGCGAGCCGATCAACGTCGAGGCGTGGAAGTGGTACCACACGATAGTCGGCGAGGGCCGGTGCGACATTGCGGACACGTGGTGGCAGACGGAGACGGGCGGCCACATGATCACCCCGCTGCCGGGCTGCACGCCGATGAAGCCGGGCAGCGCCACGCTCCCCTCCTTCGGTGTCAGTCCCGCGCTGCTCGACCCCGTGAAGCTCACCGAGGTCTCTGGAGCCGGGGAGGGCCTGCTGGTGATTGCGGCGCCGTGGCCGGGAATGGCGCGCACCATCTTTAACGACCACGCCCGCTACGAGCAGACGTACTTCAATGTCAACGGCTACTACATGACGGGCGACGGCGCGCGTCGCGACATGGACGGCTACTACTGGATCACCGGCCGCGTCGACGACGTGCTGAACGTCAGCGGCCACCGCATCGGCACGAGCGAGGTGGAGGAGGCTGCGGGTCGACACCCGTCCGTGGTGGAGAGCGCCGTCGTGGGTTTCCCGCACGACATCAAGGGCGAGGGCATCTTCATTTACCTCGTCTTCCGCCACGGTGTGACGCCGACGAAGGAACTGCTGAACGAGGTGAAGGCGACGATTCGCACTGCTATCGGCCCGATTGCGACGCCCGATGTGATGCAGGTGGCGCTGACGGGGCTGCCCAAGACCCGCTCCGGCAAGATTGTCCGTCGCATCCTGCGCAAGGTGGCTGCGGGCCACTACACCGAGCTGGGCGATGTCACGACGCTGGCGAACCCCGACGTCGTGGACGACCTCATCGCAGAGCACCGCCGACTCTGCCCACCACACTAGAGTGTGATGGTGCTGAGAAACTCACATAAAATGGGGAAGGAAAGAGAGCAACGGGGAGGGCAGCACTGCGGCTTTATTTTTCAGGACTTTTTCATCTCTTTGCTTTTTTTTTCTCTCCTTGTTGTCGTGGTGATTGATGCTGCGGGGCTGAATGGCCCGCTTTGTCCAAACAACATATAAAAAAAATGTCGTGGCCGCATGGAAGCTCTGTCTTTTTTGCCTACTTTCCTATTCTCCCTTATAGTGGCTGCTAGCGTTGTGTGCAAACCTTTATGTCTTTCATTCATTCTCTCTCGTTGTTCATGGCAGCTGCCAGCACAACCGTTTCCATCTGGTGTTGGTTTTTGGTGGGTTTTTTTTTTTGCTTTGTTGTCGTGTAACCACTCTTTCCTCTCAAGCTTTTTTTTTTTTTTCTTGCCGCCACCTCCATGGCTGACTGGTGCTTTTTGATCCGATTTTCTTCTTTTTCCCTTGCCGCTACTGCTACTGGAAAAGACAGTTGGCTGGGAAGTTGTAATGTAGACGGTGAAGTGGAGAATGGAGCATTGCTGTGGCGTGCAGGCGCGTACCAACACACAAATACATCTATTTATTTAATGCTAAAGGCAGCCACACAGTTGTGGATCGGGCACCACAGAGCGGCAACCTCACCGCGCGCGGATGCGCGTGACGTGGCAGGGGTGGCACAGGGAGCCAGGTTATATATATAATATCATTTATTTCTCTCCCTTCGTGTTCTCTTGAATAGGCCACGCTTCGTATTTCCTACAGAGCGGGCGATATTAAACGTGCGCTAGCCCAAAGTGTTTTTCGTTGTACCCCATACTCCACCTTCGCTTTTCTGCCAAACACCCCGTCTACTTCCCGTCTTCGTGTAGTCCATTGCCCCTTACAGGCACGAATTTAAAGGTAGAAACAACACAAGCAGTGGGTGGCTTATCTGAGTCCCTTTGACAACCTTCACCGTCCAGCCACAATGCCCTGCTCCACCGAAGTGGCGGAAAAGCTGGCGCGACACTACTTTCTCTCTCCGGCCCTCGTCCAGCAGGCGGCGCAACTCTTCGACGAGTACACGCACGACGACACAGCCCCCGCAGACGTTGAGCCACGCATCTCCGTCACGCGCCTCCAGCAGCTGCTGGTCGCGCTTGGTGCCCCTCTCTCCCAGCAAGACGTGGTCGAGATCTTGCAGCTCTTCAGCACCTCCGCTGCAACTGCGATTCCGACGTCTAGTCAACTGGCAGCAGCAGCACCAGCAAAAGCAGCAGTATCAGCAGCGTCATCGTCGGCACCCGCATCCGCAGCAGCAGCGGCAGGCGCAACGACAGCGGCTGCAGCAGCACCTGTGCCAACAACAAGCGGTGGAGCGCAGCGTGTGGCGCAGACCGCCGCCTCCCGCAAAGGCAACGCAGCAGCGCACCGCGGTGGCAATGCAGCCAGCACGGCGCCGAATCGCCCCTCCTCACGGCGCACGACGTCCGCACCACCCACCGGCGAGGGGGCTGGGCACACACCGCAGCAGCAGCAGCAGCAGCAGCCAGAGGAGCTTCTCTCGACCGCCTCCACCCTTCTCACCTTCACCACACGCCCCATCTCGTCAGCCGATCACGGCGGCGCAACGGCAGGAGACGAGCGGCAGAACAACGGCTCTCTCTCCACCTCAGCCCCCGCTGCGCTGGTGAGCGCGGTGAACCTGCACGGTATGACTTTCCCTGCCTTTCTTTGCTTTCTGCTTGTCTACCCGACTCTCGTGCAACACATCTTCCGTCACTCCGCCTCCACCGCAGCTGGTACGACGACGACGGCGTTCACCGCGGCCGACGTTGCCGAACTCTTTGCGCAGCTCGACAGCGATGGGGACGGCGTGTGCAGCGCGCAGGACGTTCGCCGCGTCGCGGAGCGCTGTGCCACCGACTACGACGGGTTGTTGCTCGACGACGCTGATTTGTGTCGGCTGGCGGAGATGCACCCAGTGGAACTCGAGGAGGCGATACGGGAGTTTGACGTCGATGGCGATGGTGTCGTCACGCTGAATGACCTGCAGCAGGCACTGCAGTACTAGCGACGGTTGCTTCGCCTCGTCGGAGCGTGCCTCTCTCTCTCTTCTCTTGCAAGCATGTGGGCGGCTGCTACCAGAAAAAAAAAGCAGCGTAGAAGAGGAGAGAGGGGTAAACAAACACCGAGCGATAGAGGGCCCTTCGCAATGCCACCCCTTCTCGCGCCCCTTCAGCCGTCTTTGTTTCTTTTTTTCTTTTTATCCCCCTTTCTGAGATGTACCAATTTGCCGCAGCGCTGCTGCACTTGAAAAGAACAAAGGAACAAAACGTGGTAGTGTGGCTTGCATGCATGCCGAAGCACACATCAGCTCCCCGATGAACGCAGAGAGACTTCTCCAACGTAGTGGGTGCCACGGCAGTGCTTCTACTTTTTTTGTTTTCCTAGTGCGTGATTCTGTCTCTTATCTCTCCTTTGCCTATTTCCATCCTCCTTTCTCTTTGCCGCATTGCACGCAGCATTCGGTTCATCATATTTTCCCCTCTCTCTCTCTTTCGCCCGCGCAGCTGATTCTTTGCCCTCAACATGGGAGTTCCGCTGCTGCTGACGTGGCTGCGGAAGCGCTTCGCTGACTGCTTTCTGCCCGCCGACAGCGCCGTCACCGACTACATCCGCAACGGGACCGACAACCTTTTCATCGACTTGAACTCCTTCCTCTACCAGGCAGCCACGATTATCACCGCGACCCACCGTGCCCACCGCTTCACATCTGTGGACGAGGTGGAGGACGTGGTGCTGCGCAAGCTCTTTGACCTGCTGGACGACCTTGTGTTGAACCTCGTGCAACCAAAGGCGCTCGTCTACATCGCGGTCGATGGCGTGTCGCCACTGGGAAAGATGTCGCAGCAGCGCGCGCGTCGTCGGCGTGGCGCACGCAAGACTCCTGCGCCGTCGTCCTCGTCTGGCGGCGGCCCCTCCTTTCACCGCCACCACGAGTCGTCTGGCAACATCAACGATCTCTGGGACGGCAACTGCATCAGCGTCGGGACGCGCTTCATGGCCAAGGTGACAGAGGCGCTGCATTTTTACGCCGTGAGCAGGACGGAGCGCATCAACGCAAAGCGACTGCGGGAGGCGAAGTCTCGCCTCGATGACGTGGTGGACGCAGCGGAAGCGACCTTCCCTGCGCTGAACATCATCGTGGACGACGTGCTGCGACCCGGTGAGGGAGAGAACAAAATTGCGGAGTTTATTCGCCGCAGCCGTGCCGACCCGGGCTACGGCCCCAACACCTCGCACGTCATCTGCAGCTCCGACACCGACGTGACGGTGACGAGCCTCATTTTGCACGAGCCGCGCATTCACGTGTTGCGCTACGAGCCGCCCGTCGCGTTGGGGGGCAAGCCGCCCATGAGGCCGCGCAGCAGCAGCAGCAGCACCACGCACCGCAGCACCACAACAGTCACTACAACAGCCACCACCAACCGATGTCTCGGCCGCCCTTCGCACACCGCGGTGGTGGCCCCGCACCGCATGGACGCGGCCGCTTTGACCACCGCAGTCACCCGTCCCGCGGCGGTGGTCCGATGCGGCCGACCCCTGCTCCTCTCTCGTCCTCCCCACCACCCCCACCGAAGGACGGTTGGCTCTCCACCTTCTTCAGCATCCACGTCTTCCGCCAGCGTCTGCGTGAGATTCTGCTGCTCGCGACCGAGGACGGCACATCGGCCCTCGCCGAGGAAGAAGCCGCGCTGGTTTTCGAGCACACGCTGCACGACGTCGTCTTTGTGTTGCTGCTCTTCGGCAACGACTTCCTTCCGACGATCGGCGGCAGCATCCAAGGAGGGCACGCTGGACGCGCTGCTCTCGTTGCTCGCCACGGACTTCGTGCCACGCGGACGCACCCTGGTGGACCCCAACACGAACCACATCCAGTACGCGTCGGCGCGCTACCTGCTCAGCTGCCTGGCGGAGCTCCCTGCCAACAAGAAGGGTGGTCCAGGTGGTGGGAGTGGACGCTTGCAGGTGCACAACGGCAGCGGCGGTGGCGGCGGCGATGCGATGGAGTGGGGCTTCATTCCCGAAGCCGACACCAAAACGCGTGACGCGGCCGCTGTGGCACGACAGCAGCGCCGCGAGAAGCAGCACGAGCGGATGTGTTACTGCTACTGGACGATGCTGCAGTGGGCACTGCAGTACAGCGCCGGCATTGTCGAGCACTGGGGCTGCTACTACCCCTACGGCCGCGCGCCACCTCTCGCGAAGCTCGCCACCTACTGCGGCGCGCTCTCCTACGACGCGCTGGGCGAGATTGCACGGCGGCGGTTGGAGGTCGGCGCGACGACAGCCGGACGCGGAGACGCGGAGCTGCGCGGCGTCGACAACGACGACGAGGAGGAGGATGACGGGATGGACGGCCTGCCCGCCTCTGCCATCACAACAAACGGTGTCGTGGACGCGGCGGAGCGGGGCAGGCCGACGGACGTGATGGTGCAGCTGCTGATTCTCATTCCGCCCCGCAGCGCCGCTCTCCTGCCTACTGTCTTTCGGCACCACTACAAGGAGATGGAGATGGCGGTGCAGGCACCGGTGGAGCAGCTGAACCTCGTCTCCATCGGCGCCTGGTGCGAGGAGAAGAAGCGATCGCTGAGCGAGGAGGAGCGGACCCGCTTCACGGCGTATCAGTTCTTCGCCTCCAGACACGAACCTCGGCAGCGCAGCGACGCCCTTCGCAGCACACGATATCGCGTTTAGCGCCTACTGGAACCCCGCTGACGTGGATGCGGAGTTGGCGGCGCACAGGAGTGAGAAGCGGCGCCTCGCTGAGGGAGGGAACGGCAGCAACGGCAGTGGTGGCACGACCCATGCGAGTGCTCCTGCTCCCCTGCAGCACCAGGACTGCAGAGCAAAGCCGCCTCCTTTTTTAGTCTTGGGCGTCGTCCTGCCAACGGCCTGGCAGCTGGCACCGCAGCGGCTTCGTCCCTCCCCCAACGGGGGGGGGGGGGGGGGGGGGGGGGGGGCCCCCTTGGGGGGGGCCCCCCCCCCGGGGCCCCCCCCCCCCCCCCCCGGAAAAGAGGTGGGGGGGGGCCCAACCCCCCCCGCCCCGGGGGGGGGGGGGGCGGCGCGGGGGGGGGGGGCCGGCCCCCCGGGGGGGGGCCCCCCCGGAGGCCCCCCCCCCCCCCCGCGGCGGGGGGGGGGGGGGGGCGCGCCCGCCCCCCCCCGGCGGGGGGGGGGGGGGGGCCCCCCCCCCCCCCCCCCCGCCGAAGGGGGGGGGGGGGGGGGGGGGGGGGGGGGGGGGGGCCGGGGGGGGGGGGGGGGGGGGGGGGGGGGGGGGGGGGGGGGGGGGGGGGGGGGGGGGGGGAAAAAATTCTCTCTCTCTTCCCTTTCAGTGTCTGTGTGCGCTTTCTCATTTTTGTTTCTTTTACTCGTCGTATCGCTACCTCTCTCTTTTCTTCTCTGTGGGGCTCTTGACTTTACAGCCAAATTCTCCCCTGCTCTAGCTCTTCTCTCGTTTATCTCTTTTCCATCTCATTTTTTTTTTTTGGCTTCCTCCTCTGTTGTTGTACTGCCTTCGCCATTGAAGCGGCTGCCTCTCCCCGTTCTTATTTTCTTTTCTTATCTTCAGACAACGAACGCACGTGCTCCTCCACCACTCTCTCCACTTTCTTGTTCGCAATTTACTTTTATCGTTGTTGCTTTCTTAAGTACGGCACCTTCTCTCTCTTCTTACACACGCGCGCGCTCTTCAAGCCATGCAGCGCCTCGGCCACCGCATCTATGCACCGGCGGCGATGCCTCGTGTGCTCTCCAGCACTGGCGCCATGCACGTCGCCACCCCCTCCCCGGTGCACCTCGTCTTCACGCACGGTCTCATGGGTTGCCACCGCAACTTCGCCGCCGTCTGCACCGCCATGTCAGGGGCACAGGGCGAGGACAGCATGCGGGCGGAGGCAGAGAAGGAGAGCATGAAGGAGGTGCGGGCCCCGGTTGACTGCGGGGAGGAGGCGGGGTGCCGCCCCCGGCTGGACGTCGCCGCTGCACCGCGTGCCTACCAGTGTGTGGGCTTTGACTGGCGCAACCACGGCGACAGCGCCCACAACGCCGACATGACGCTGGACGGCCTCGCTGAGGATGTGTCCGACTTTCTGCGCGACTACGCGGCTGCCGTGGCGCCAGCCGGCTCGCCAGTGCCTCTCATCCTCGTTGCCCACAGCATGGGAGCGCTGGGGGTGATGCACTGGATGTGGACGGCCCACCTGCGGCAGTGGCGCGATACCATACTGGCCAACGGGCACGCGTCGCTTCGGCCCGGCGCGGCAGTACCATCAGCGCAGTCGCGGGAAGTCCCTCTCTTCTCCAACCCAGGCTACCGCGTGCTTGGGGCCGTGCTGATCGACACCGCGCCGGCGGAACGACCGGCCTCCTTCCACGACACAAAACGGCTCATTTGCGAGCTGGCGAAGATTCCGCTGGACACTCTCGACTCCCGCGCTGCGGTGGAGCGGTGGATGCTCGAGCATGGCCCGCCCGACCTCACCTCCCCGGAGCACCTCTGGCTGCTGCGCTACCAACTTAGCAACCTCCTCTGCCCCCGCAACGCCGCCCCGAGCTGGAAGATTGGGCTGCACGAGATCATCGCCGGGCTCGACCGCATTTCGTGGCGCAGCGGCGGCGACACCTGCGCTGCCATACTGCAGGAGGTGGAGCGGCTGGCGGTGCAGCACGGACTGCCTGTTCCCGCCCCGCCCCCGCTCGATGAGTTTCCCGCTTTTTACCTGTTTGGCGCCACCTCGCCGTACGACACCGCCGTGACGCGGGCGGCGGTGCGTCGTCTCTTCAGGGAGCCGTGTGTGCTGGAGATGGAGGAGGCGGGGCACTTTCTCTTTATGCGGCAGAAGCGCACCTTCGTGTCGACGCTGCAGAACATGTGCTACGCAATTGAGAAGGCTAGTGGGACCTTAGGAGAGAGTGTTAAGTGAAGGCGTGCGTCTTTGTGGCTTTAAGCAAAGGAGATAGCTCTTGTCAGAGTGCTTTCTCGGCCTTTGCTCTCTCTGTCTCCCCTTTTCTTTTTCTGTTCTTTTGTTTTTCGTGCGGATTTTTTCTTCCTTCAAGCTTTTTCCGAATCGCCTACCCCCCACTCGCACCATCGTTGCATGTGCTTCTTTCCTTTTTCTTTCTTCTCGCCCCTGTCCATGCAGCAATGGTTTGCACGCCGCTTTCTGGACAGACTCATTACTTTTTTTTACCCCCTTCGTCCCCTTCTTTCTCTCCTCCCTCTTTCTTCTCCTTCTTAGACAGTGAGGCCTCGTGACTCGGTCCTCGTGGCCAGTTCTAAATTTTCTGCAAACTGCACATTTGAGAGAGAGCAAAAGAAGCAAGCGTGGCGAAGGCAGCACCGCCGATGATACGACCCGCGTTTCGTCGCTGCTTGAAAGAAGGCGCCTTCACGCGTCTTGCTGTGTGGGTGTGTGTTGCCGAGATGTTCAGTACTCTCTCTCCTTCTGGCTGCATGACCTCTCGCAGTCTCTCATGAATCTCTGTGAAATGCTTCATCGCACTATGGCCACCACCTCAACCCACTTCCCTCTCCGCTTTCCCACACTTTCCCCACCACCGCACCCGCCGCACACCAGTTAAAGGTGTCGACTCTGCGTACGTCCGACTCGCCCTTTGTTTTATCCCCCTTCTTCTCCTTTACAGCTTCGTCTTCTTTTGATTGCTTCTCTTCTTTTCTGTTCTTTGTTGCGTCTGCGCATCTCCCTCAGCGTGAAGGTGCCTCCTATCTTAGTGTGAACTGTTTGCGTTGTCCCACACAGCACGACGCAACGCAACGCTGTGGTCTTGTGCCTCTGAGTGCATCTCTCCGACTGTCTGTTGCGCGTGCGCCTCTCGGTGTGTGCTTCATTGAGCTCGTTTTCTAGCTTTTTTTTTCTTCCTTCCTCTTAGCCTTTTCTCGCCTTCCTTTTCTTTTCTTCTTTTAGCGCCATGCCGCTCTACAGCATCACCATCTGCCCGCTGAAGCTCAATGCCTACTTCTGTCGTTCGGGCTCGGTGTACGTGGTCGTGATGTCCCGCAAGGGGCTCGAAATTGCCACGAACCCCTCTACCTGCCACGGCGGCAACGAAGTCGTCTTCGCCGATGTGGACGGCCTCAACGCCTCCAGGCCCTTCGAGCTCTCCTTCAACTCCCCGAAAGACCGCCGCACGCTGAGCTTCGGCATTTACGACTTCACGAACCGCAAGAACGCCGCCAAGCTCACCGGGTTCGAAATCCCCCTCGCTGGCATGTGCAGCGTGCTCGCCGGGGGAGTCCATGTGCGAGAAGAAAGGCATCTCCTTCCGCGTCTCGGGGCAGCCGGGGCGTCTTGACGTCATCTTCCGCATGCACCCCGTCGGCACGCCGGTGCCGCAGCTGCGGACGGTCGCGACGAACGAGTCCATGGCCGGCACCGCAGCCTCGGCGAGCAACGACGGTGGCGGCTCGGCGGGGCACCGCAGTCCCGCTGCTGCTGCCTCGGCCGGCGGGGACGGTGCGACGCGCTCCACGCGGCTGCCCGAGCACGCCCTGCAGGCGCTCATGCGGGAGGGCATCATCTCCGACGCGGTGGACGGCGTAGAGATGGACATCGACCTCGCCAACGAGATCGCCGTGCGCACCGCCGTCCTCTTCCCCAGCCGCGAAGACATGGAGCAGCAGATCCGCACCATGACGCGCGAGATCCAGAAGCTGGAGTACGACGCGCAGTACGCGGCGAAGGACAAGGTGGCGGCGGGGTCGGCAGCGTCGGCGGCGCTGCGCAACGAAATCGCCTTCTGGAAGTCGAAGGTGAAGGAGATTGACGACAAGTCGGCGCACGAGGCGGGTATCGCGCAGCGGCCCGAGGAGCCGGAAGCCGCGCCGGCCATCTCGAAGGGCTACATTGCCGAGGTGGAGGCGCAGCTCGAGGCGAAGCAGAAGGAGATGCGCAGCCTGGAGGCGCTGCAAAGTCATCGCGACGTCACGAAGGATGTGATGAAGCTGCTGGACAAGATTGACCATCTGGAGAGCATCCTGGTGCAGCTGAAAAGCGACGGCAAAGCCCCAGCAAAGTCAAAGGCGAAGGAGCTCGACATCGCCGAGGACGGTGATCGGTGGGACAAGCTGGCGGCGAAGCTGTACGACACCGAGGCCGCGACGGAGCAGCTGAAGCAGACGATCCTCGCCCTCAACCGCGTCCAGTTCGAGCCCTACCCCGCCGGCACCGAGGCCGGCTTCATGTATGTGGTGCCCACGGAGCTGGACTTTGTCCGCAACAACAAGCGCACGCCGGGCAACCTGTCGCCGCAGGTGGGCAGCGCCGGCGCACCACCGCCACCGACAGCAGTGGCTGCTGCATCCGCGAAGCCCGGCGGTGGCACCACGACGGGCGACTTTCTGGATGACTTGTTCGGTGCACCGGCCCCGGCCGCGCCGAAGGTGCAGGCACCCGCTCCAGACGCGACAGCCGCCGCGAACACCGCCTACCCGCCTGAGCCCTTCTCTGGGGCTGCCTACCAGGCCCCGCCTGCTGCCAAGGTGACGCCGGTCTGGGCCACGCCGGCGTCGGGCAGCGTCGCAGCGACGCCAGCACCGACGCAGCCCTCCGCCGCGGCGAGCCCACTTCCATCTGCGGCAGCAGCAGCGCCGCCACCACAGCAGCAGGGGCAGCAGCCACCTGCACCAGCCAGCCAGCACGTCGACCCCTTCTCGCCTGCCGCGTCGTCGCAGTCGGTCTCCTCGCCAGCGATGCCACCCGCACCGGCCGCATCGCCGGCCAACGGGGCTGGCGAGCCAAACTTCCCGGTCGCCGCCGCACCGTCAGAGGTCGGTGGAGGACTGCCCGAGACACAGATCAGTCGCAAGAGTGTGCCGCGGGCGGCCGAGGAGCTGCCAGTTGGTGCGCCGCAGCAGCAGCTACCACCGTCGTCGGCGGCGTCACCAAACGCAGCGTCGAGCCTCGCGCACGTGCCGCTGGCCACGCCGGTGCAGTCCCCCTTCGCCGGCTCGCTGAGTGGCGCGCAGCCGCAACAGCCTTATGGACAGCAAGCAGCGCCGACTCAGCCACAGCAGCAGCAGCAGCCGTACGGTCAGCAACCGCAAACGCAGCCACCGCAGCAGCCGCAACAGCAGCAGGCGGCGTACGGCCAGCAAGTCCCGCAACAGCAGCAACAGCCCGCATATGGGCAGCAGGCGCAACAGCAACAACAGTACGGCCAACAGCCGCAACAACAGCAGCAGCAGTACCCGCCGCAGTCTCCGCAGCAGCAGCCCTACGGACAGCAGCAGCAGCAGCAACCGGCCGCAGCAGCAGCAGCAGTACCCGCCGGTGCAGCAGGGACCGCCGCCGCCGCGCTTCGAGCGCCGCCCGCCCTCGCTGGAGGAGATCCCGTACACGGGCTTCCAAGGGTGTGCCGCTACTGGGCCGCGGCTGCCCTATCGACATCTACCTCGATGGCAAGAACCCGACGCGCGGGACGGAGCTGACCTTCATCAACAACGCCGACTACCAGATGATGGTGGGTGGCGTGGAGCTGAAGCAGGAGGACATGTTCTCGTCGGACCCGAACAGCGCCAAGACGATCCCGACGCAGCGGTGGCCACAGCAGTTTTGGGTGCCGGGCGGGGGCAGTCGTCAGAGCTGCACCATCGCCCTACACCCCTCCTACCCGCGTGGATCGTCCATTATGGCCCTCGTCATTGTGTACATCTTCCACGAGGGCCGCTACATCCCGTGCTCTGCCCGCTTCACCATTTGAGCTCAACACGAAGCCGGGAGTGGCGGTGGTCGGCGTGAGCACAAGACGGTGACGAAGGTGGTAGTGGTGGTGGTTCCGCCGAGGGGCTGCGTCCAGCACATATGTGGTGTCGCACTTCTGGCACTTCTCCATCTCTCTCTTGCTTTCTTTTTCTTTTTTCAGTTATATCGTTACTGATGGTGCTCACAACGCGTGTGTAGTGTCGCGTCGTGTTTCTCTTTCTTTTCATTTTCTTTTTCCTCTTGCATGCATCTGCCGCGATCCGCAAACAAGCCAACGTTGGCGTTAGCTTGCGTCGTGCGTTTTGACTGAAGGACAGAGGAGGTCAAACAGAACTGCAGCCTGCCGGCTGAAACTTGGATTGATATTTTTTTTTTATTTGTTTGTTTGGTGCCGGCAACTTCTACTCCGGTTAGTGGACTAGCAAAAGGTGCACCTGCGTCCTTCTTTTTCTTTTCTTTTTTTCTGTACTCTTGTTGTGTGAACGGCGTTCACGTGTGTGCTTCTGTGCGATATCGTATCTTACACCTTTGCTGCCAACTCTCTTTCTTCTTCTTTTTTTTTCTTTCACCGAGCAGCTAAGAGGCGTTGACAGCATCTCTTTCTCCTCCTTTTTTCTTTTTTGTTATCCACCGGTGTTTTGCTGAGGTTGTGTGATGTCGCATGGTGCTGCGAATGCTTCGTGCCGTGATGCTGCGCTGTTGCCTCCTTTCTGTGCGTGTTGGTCATTTTCTGTTCATTTTGCTTTTGCTCCTCTCCTGCCCTGTACCCGTTTCTTTCGGAAAAAACGTGTTTTTTTTTTTCACTTCCTTCATGACGGCGCTGGTCCGCTGAGTCGAGCTTACCTATGGGAATGAGAAGCACTACAGCGACTGGCGGCCGCTGCATGCAATGTGCTCGTCGGCGGAAAGCTGCGCATTTCGTTCCGGGCTCGCTGTATCGTTCTCTCTAATGAGCGATGTCCTTTAAAAGCAAAACTCACCCCGAGAAGCAGCGCGGTGTCTGCGCTCTGACAATGCTCTTGGCTACTCCAGTGCATCCCTCAGACGAATCCATCTTTCTCTCTTTCTTAATGTTCCTTTTCTCAGTGCACCTCTTCATCCCTTCACACAACAACGCTCAGCTGTCACCGCAACCGCATACTTGTCCACTCCCCTATCCACATACACCCATTCCATAGACACACACAAACGCCCATATCGCTGCTCGCTCCCTCTCTCTGTCTCACCATGCGCAGCGAGCCACTGCGTGTGGGCCTTCTCGGAGCCTCGAATATTGCCCGCAAGGTGATTCTCGCCGTCCACCGCGCTGGACACTGCGTCACGTATGTCGGCTGCCGTGACGCCGCCAAGGGTGCAGCGCTCCTCGACGCCGTCCAGAAGGACATAGCGGAGTGGAACAAAAAACGCGAAGACGGTGGCACCGAGCCGCAGCGGCTCACGTTTGCCGCTCCGCAGGTCGGCTCCTACATGGACGTCCTGCGTGCGGATAGCGTCGACGTCGTCTACATCTCCCTCCCGACAGCGAAGCGGCCGCCGTGGATTCGGCTGTGCGCTGAGCACGGCAAGCACGTCGTGAGCGAGAAGCCAGCCGCCACATCGGCAGCGGAGTTGGCGGAGTGTCTGCAGGCGTTGGCGAGTCGCCGCCTTCTCTTCATGGATGGTACCATGCTCACGCACGGGCAGCGGTTGCAGGACGTGCGCCGCGCCGTGGCCCAGCTCGGTGGCGCGCAGCACATTAACGCGCACATGGCCTTCAGCGCCTCGCCGTCCTTCATGGCGAGCGACATCCGCCTGCAGCCGCAGCTGGAACCACAAGGTGCGCTTGGCGATCTCGGGTGGTACTGCATCCGCTGGATCCTGCACGTCGTGGACTTCGCGTTGCCGACCGGCGTGACAGGGCGGGTGACGGAGTGCGACACGCTGCAGACGAAGGAGGACGCCACGGTCGGCGAAGCGACAGCGCAGAACCCCGCCAAGTCTGCAGTGCTGGCTGTCGCGAGCAGCGCGAGCAAGCCTGGGCCGTTGCCGGCCATCACAGGCTTCGAAGGCGACTTCGAGTTCACTGTCCCCGCTACCTCGGGTGCAGCAGCGACTGCAGCACCGTCAGCCGCCGTCGTGACGGCCTCCTTCCAGTGCAGCTTTCACAGCTGCCACGACCAGACGGTGGAGATCTTCTGCCGAGACGGCACCGTCACCGTGTGCGGCGCCATCAACCCCACCGGCGAGGACCGCCCGCGCTTTCGCGTGCAACGTGCCAGCACGACGGCGCCGGAGCCAGACGCAGCGACGCGGAAAGACAGCAGCGCGCCGGACGCCAAGGACGTTTTCCAGTCCTACGAACACGTCGTGGAGGACGACGAGGCGGACGAAGTCGTGTACTCGACGGCGCCGGACGAGGTGGACGGCTCGTTTCAGGCGGTCCAGCTGTGGCACCACGTCGGCGAGAGCGTCATGCGGCTTGGCAAAGGCGAGCCGCTGATCGCAGACGCCGAGCTGGCGAAGAAGTGGTCTACATTCGCTTTTGTCACCCAGGTTGTTATGGACCGCGCGCTCGAGGCCGCCAGCCAGCACGCCGCAGCGAAAACCTCCGCATGAGCACCGCTTGTTCCTCTGGTATTTTTTTTTCTTTTTTATGCTGTTGGTTTTATCGCCATCGATGCTTTCTAACACACCTTTCCGCCGCCAAAAAGAAATTTGAAAAGGATTAAGGACGTTCGCTGGGAAACGCCTAAAATTAAAGCCCTATCCCCGCCCCGAAAAAGCTGCCCCAGCGCCTCCGCCCAGCCCAACCTCCTCCTCCCTCAACCCGACCCCACCATACCCCCCGCCCGAGGCTCTACCCCCCACGAGAGGCAAAAAGAGGAAGCATTTCAGTGAAGAAAATTTAAGCCATTAAAAAAAAAAAAAAAAACACCGTGATTAACCTCCGGCTGCCGCGCGATCACGAAACACA
Organism: Crithidia sp. LVH-60A; assembly: GCA_030078075.1. NCBI lineage: Eukaryota > Euglenozoa > Kinetoplastea > Trypanosomatida > Trypanosomatidae > Crithidia > Crithidia sp. LVH-60A. The sequence goes on from CP119656.1 coordinate 227,905, forward strand.
GCATTTGCTACGTATTGGGTTGACAGCCACCACAAATGCAAAAATTGCTTCGGTGTGCGAATTTATAGCTTTCGCCAGGAGCAGCAGTCGATTTTTTGCGCTCCGAGATCGGTCGTTGGCGGGAATTGGTTGTCCGCCTGCAGGAAGAGGTGAAGCGGACACGCGACGTGTCCCACGCCCAGGCTTATGGTGAGCGTTAACTGGTCTCTCAAGAGATAGATCGGTTGAAGGATCAGTTGGCGCTAGCCGATGCGCGCCAGGAGTTGCGCCTCCAGGAAGTGATGGAGGCGCAAAAGACCTATCCCGCCAAGCTCCACAATTTGGAGCGTCTCATCAAGGCTACCAACTCGGCGGTCGCGGACTCGTCAGATGATGACGAGTCAAAAGCGCAATGGAGGCGGGACTGGTTGGGGCGGTTGGCGTTGATGCAGGATGGCACCAAGAGCGTGACGGAGGGGCACGAGGCCCTGCGAAAGGAGTTCGACAGCTTCACCTTCCAGTCTCGGGTGAAGGTGAACGTCGTGGAGCAGGAGTTGGCGCTGCTGAAACAGCGCGTGGTGGCCGAAGTTGGCGAGCTTCGGCAGAGGTTTGCGAGGTCGTTGAACGAAGTGGCTCAGTGCTCGGCCGCAGTGCAAGGGCCTTACGTGGACCCCGTTGGTCCATCTGTGCTTTTGGTGGCGCAGGCGAAGGCGAAGGCAAAATATGACTGCCTTGCTACTACTGTGGTTTGGAGGGGCACCTGGCGAGCCGGTGTCCGGGAATGACGTTGCGTTCTTTTTCCGGGACTTCCAAGGGTCGTCGGTCTCCCAGCCCTCCTCGAGCTCGGTCCCGGGACAAGGGAAAAAACCGCGGAAAGGGTACAGGACGAATGCTGGTGTTTCGACCGCCGTGCGGTCAGAGCATACCCGTACCCTTGGACAGCACCGCTCATCTGCGCAGCGGAAAAACGATGAGGGCAGAAGACGCAGAGACGCAGACCGTGACACCGCAGTGCCCTGTTCGGGACGTGCCACTTTGGTGCCGCCCCACTCCATCGATTCCGATCGCCGCCTCACAGCTGATGCTATTACACACCCGAACGGCCAAGACATCCCCAAGCCAGTCTGTACACGAGGCTATCCTGTCAAACCAGCCGCCGCCAACGGGGGAACGACTCTTTTTCAACGCCGCGGCTCCCAAATCCCCGGCAGATACTCGAAGCCCGCGTAAACGAGGTGGCCCACGGCCGATTGGAGAAGACCACGTGGGAGCAGAGGGCGTCCATATGGCACATGTTCGAGGACTTTTGTCAAAAGGCGAACGTACCGGTGGAGTTGGAGAGCGTTCCGTTGTTTCTGGAGTCGCGACCGTACAAGGGATCCACGCGGATGCAGTACGGGACGACTTTGAGAACTCTGCTGACATAGGATCTCACACTACTGGACCAGTATCTCCAGGGCGTTCGGAAGGTGATGGCAAAAGAGCATGTAAAACATGCAGTCCCGTTGGCAGAAGAAGACGTGCAGCAGCTCATCGCGGAAACGCCGGACTTGCGCGACAAGGTAGTGTGGCGTCTATCCTGGATCACGGGAAGTCGGTGGGCCGAGATGACGGGGCTCACGACCGACAATCTCCTGGTACAACCGAATGGCGACATCGTGTTGGACCGGGGTGCGGTTCCAAAGGCGTCGAAGACCGATCCGTACCGATCCAGCCGCTTTGTGTGGATTACGGGGTCGGATGCCTGCGACCTGTTAATTGTGAGGACTCAATTGGGCCCGGGAAAGCAGCTGACGACACTGACGACGGGTCAAACATCACAGAGGCTGAAGGCTTTCGGGAAAGGCTACACGGCTCATTCCATCAAACGAGGGGCGGTGCAACACGCAGTGAAAGTGATACACGACCACAATCTCGACTCCCGCACGGTGGTACACTTTATGAAGCACGCGGACCCGCTCGATTACCCGCCCGCATCCCTCCGTTACATGGAGGAGAAGGTAGTTTTGACGAACGACTTGCATCGTCTCGTGAAGTTGATGTGGGCAAAAAACACGGTACGGAGCCGTGGCTACCAGCTGAGGTTCTACCACCCTTTCAAGGGCACACGATCACTAGGCGCGCCGAGACGACAAAGATGGCGACACGAGAACAAGAACGGACCATTCCGTTGCAAAAAGTGGATGCTGAACCTTTGGACGTTGCCTATCTGCGGAGCCGAATGTTGCCGGAAGTGGCTGCCCTTTTCGATTTGTTGTGGAGCCAATTGAGCGACGATACGGGTGTTGAGGAGGCTCTTCTGCCGCAACGTTGCAGCAGCCGCTAGGATGCTCGGCTACTCCGTGCCGGAGGGATTATTGGCCCGGCGTCGGCGGCCTCTACAAGAGGTTTTGTGGTCCCTTTCTCGGTTGTAGAAGACAAGCCTTCCGGTAGGCGGAGGCGTTGGATAGCTTGGCCGCGGGTCAAGAATGACGATATAGAATACAAGGCAGGCGTGCCTTTAGAACATGTGGCGCGATATCTGTCGGTAGTCCACGCCGATGTGGCTACGTGTCTTGATTTGAAAGCGTCCTTTTACCAGGTGCTGTTGCCCGTGGCAGCGCGGTGTTTTTTCCGCTGTGTCACCGAGGACGGTGAATTAGTAGAGCTCATGAGGTTGCCGATGGGATATCGTGCCAGCCCGGAAATCATGCAGCTTTTGACGTCTGTGGTTGCTGGTCACCATAGAGTTGTACGGTCATAGCACCGTGCTTCCCCTGGAATTCACATAGATGTGTGGATCGACAATATTCGATTGTCTGGGGATGAAGTCGCAGTCCGATCTTGGACGGCGCAGGTGTTGCGCGTGGCGAAGCAAGCCCGCGCGACGTGGGGTGAGACGCAGATTGCGGTCCCCAAGTATCAGTTTGTTGGCGTGCGGTTTGACCACACGGGCAAGAGTGTCTGCCTTGGGGACAAAATCCACAAGCATCTGTGTGAAACTCCGAGCCTCGAGAAGCTCTCGGTGCGCGAACTCGAGGTTTTCGGATCTCGAGTTGTTTTTGCTGCTGCTATTTTGGGTCTCTCTTTGGTTCGCTATTACTTCCTGCTGAAGGTGATTCGCCGCCGATTGAGTGCGTTGAATCGAGGTGTCACGGTCTTGGACGACGCTGCAGACGTTTCGGGAGCGGCTCTACGGGAGGGCAAGGCACTGCTTGATTTGTTGTGTAGGAACGAGGCACGGTCAGTGCCTCTTGAGGCAGCCCCACCAACGGCGACGCTCGTCGCTGATGCGTCCTTCGTCGGTTGGGAAGCAGTTCTGTTTCTAGAGTCTGGTGAAGTACTGATGCATGGGGATCGATGGAGTACGCCTCCAATTCTGACCATGCAGGCGGAGGCACGAGCTGTTTGGTACGGGCTGACCGTCTTCCGCGAACGATTACCTCGTACTTTGCGGATCTTGATTGATAACACCTCAGTGTTGTCTTCGGTTCGAAAGGGAACGATAAAGTCCGAAGCGATGGCGTCCGAGTTGGTGCGCGTTTACGATCTGTTAGATGCCCGGGGCATCACCGCGACGTATCGATATATTCGCTCAGAGAGAAATGCTGCAGATAAGCCTTCTCGGGGGTTGCCCTTGAATGCAGATGACTTGGCGAAGGGGTATTACATGCGAGGTGGAGACAGGGATCCTTGGGTTTAATTTACCCAAGCATCTAACTTAACCATTTCGTGAGTATTGCCGCCTAGAAGAAGAAAGAAAATTATCCAAAAATGCCAAGTCATCTGCCTCACCCTGTTTCGTAGGAATAGGAGCCAGTTCGGCAGCGGAAAGCTGCGTGGGGTGCAGAAGGGTTGAAAAAGTATTGAAATTCCGTCGCGAGTGGAATGGTGGTTCTTCATGTCATGTAAAACGCCTCCATTTCTCATCCAACCTCTCGATTCTTGTATCCTTTACAGCCTGCCGTGACTGGCGGAACACCAACAGCTTTCAAGTCAGCATCATTTTTATTAATTTCCTTTTTTGTTTTCTATTCCCTGTATACGAGCTGTATTGCTTTTATCGTTTTTTTCCTCTTCTCTATCCGTTTGGTGTCCACCAGCGATGGCGAAGCCTCCCTTACAGAAGGCAGTGGAGCTGTGCCAAGCGTTTCACGAGGCATCAGCAAGTGACGACGTTTTTTTCCACGCCTTTATGCAGGGCCGTGTCCGCAGTCCTGCGTGTGCGCTCAGCTTTGCCGCTTTGTCTGAGAACGCGAAAGCGCTGTCCCACCTCTTCCACGATGTTTTCGCCGTCAGCGATGACCCTAAGCTCAGCGCAGCACGTGACGCCACTGCTGCTGGCAGTGCTGGGCACGCACCCGACGTCGCGGAGTCGGAGAGGAAAGTGCTGCGTTTGTGGGACGCCGTACTCGCTGGTACGCGTGGCGGCAGTGGCGATGCGTTCGCGCCGCCGTCTGAGGTGCGCACCACCGAGGCGCTGCCATGCAACGCCACCTTTGCCGTCCCCGCGTGTCTGTACAACTATATCCGCACGTCGGCCATGCTGGAGTGCACCTCGAGCAGCACCGCCTACACGGTGCTTCTCCAGTGCGATGGGGAGAACGCCACGAGGGCATTCGGCGAGCTGGTGTCGCAATTTCTGAGCGCCGCGCTCGACCTTGCCAATCTGCTGCAGGGCATGTCCGGCGCGTCTGCCGGTGATGGCGGTGACGGCGGCCTCAGCAAGGACCAGCAGCGTCTCGCATGGGCAGCGCTTCGCGAGCACCTCGCCCCACGCAGTGCCCGCGAGTCGCTGCCACCGGCTTCGCTCGTCAATGTGGTTGTGCCAAACAAGGTGTTCTTTCTGGAGACGCAGGTGATGATGGAATCGCTTCTGAGAGAGGTGCGCAGCGTCTTCTTTCCCGAAACCGCGGACGGGAGCAACACCGCTGCAACCGACGCACCCGCCGACCCGCTCAACTATTTTCTCATTCTAGACGTTGTGAAGAAGACCCTGCAGGGTGAGAAGGCAAACAAGGCCGACGTGGAGGGCGAGGCCAGTCGCGGCGCCGACGACGAGCCCGACCCGTTTACCGGTGTGGCGGCGTGTGTCGTGCGCGGTGCCTATCTCTCCGTGGTCGACTTTGTGGATCGTTGCCTTTTTGGCGCGGAGGGTACACCGTCCGTCGCGGCGGCAGGGGCAGCCGACCGACACACGGTGCGTGCCAGGGTGGCGGCCGTGTTGGAAGCGGCGGCGGACAGCAGACCGGCGACGGCCGGTAGCGGGGGCGACGAGGACGACCTTCTCCCGGACATCTCGCCGGAGGATGTGGTTGGGGGGCTGGGAGACAGTGATGCAGGCGCGGCCACCGGCGGTGCTCCGTCCGGCAAGGCAGAGTCGGTTATGGGGGACGAGGACGATGGCGCCGCCTTGGACGCCTACCTGCGGCGCCGCGAGCAGCTGACGGCGCTGGTGGCAGAGCGCTGCCTCAGCTTTGCGCAGTGCGATGCGTTCGTGCAAATGGCGCATCAGGAAGACCTGCCGAGTGAGCTTTTTAAGAAGCTGAGCGTCAACGGGCTTAGCGGGTGTGCTGCGCACAGCTCGACGCAGACCTTGTCTGCCGCGGCCAACCCGCGTTGCAGCCGCTGCCTGCTGCGCCGCTGGCTGCCGCATCTATCACCCGAGGCGGAAGCTGCCGTGGTGGAGGACAACTACGCCGTCATGAACGACGCGCTGCAGGCTGCCCTGACGAACGGCATTGAACTGGCCGTGCGACGGGTGGTGAACGTCCGCGAGCACCTCGACGCCGTCGCGGAGATGAGTCGCTGCGCCAAGACGGTGGCCGCGCTGGAGGCGGACATAGAGCGGTACGTGGCGACGCACACCACGGGGCTGCTGGAATGGGCACGCGCCAAGGTTGTGGCGTATGGGGCGGCAGAGGTGCAGCTCCTGCGGGACCGCGAGGCAGCACGGCAGCAGCGCGCGCGTCCGCAGCCGGAGGAGCCCGTCTTGCTGTACAGCCCCACGCACTACAAGAGGCACGACGTCACCCACGGCAGCGGCCTCACCTCCACCGTCTTTCAGTGCCGCAACGTGCGCCTCAGCGACATCGTCGGCGACGTGGAGGGTGTGATGAGGGAGAAAAAGCCTGCGCAGCACGTCGTGCTTCTGGTGGAGGGGTGGCTAACGGTCGACACGAACCTCACGCTCCCGGGGAGGCTGCTGTGCGTGGTGGCAGAGCGCGTGTTCGTCGTCGACGGGGCAAAGCGAGTGGGCCCGGCTGGCAAGGGAATGGAAGACGTTTTTGTGTGGAGCACCAAAGCAGCGAGGGGCGGCTACGATGGAGAGGATGGCAAGGACGCGTGCCGCTACACGCAGCGCGATCCGACCGCACTGGATGGCAAGAGCGGCGGCGACGGTGAGAGCGGCACGCACGGACGCAATGGAGGCGACATCTCCATCCGGACGACCTCCCCCTTCCAGTTCGGCGGCGCAGCAACAAAACTTCGCTTCGTCATGGACGGGAGTGACGGCGGCATGGGGGGGCGGGCCGGCAACGGCGCCAACGGAGGCAGTGTCGCCAATCAAGATGACTCGACACTTCAAGGAGCCCCCTCTGTAAATCGAAAATGGTTTGGTTTGAACTCTTTCTCCTACGCCCTCCAGGGCAGGTACGCGGCCGCGATGCCCGGGCGTGGGGGGTGCAGCGGGCTGCGCGGAGTTCGCGGGCTGAGAGGAAAGGGAGGCACGCTGCATGTCACACCGCCGATTCCGGGGGGCTCTGCGCGGTATGAAACGAGCGGCAGGGCCGGGCAAGATGGCAAGGACGGTGCAGCGGGCGTGCCTGGCGACGCGGGTGGCGGTGGCTGCGACGGCAAATCGGTTGTGTTGAACAGATGTATAGAAGGAGTTTTCGGCTTCGCGACTTCGAGCCGGGATTATGACTCCTTCTACGCAACTGCGGACTTTGACGCTCACAGAGTGGTCTATGGCGTGACGGACCCTCGCTATTATAGTTGCTGGTCTACTCAAAATTGGACCAAACGAGGATTGTACCCCTACGCCCAGTACGTACTCCGCAGATCGGTAAACCTGGCGCACGAGTTCGTGAACCGCGGCGTTTACTACACGCGCGCACGGCTAAACGGTGCGCGTCAGGAGAACTGCACGTCGATGTGTGAAGCGGCGACGGAGAACCTCTCGGCTGACCAGGTGCTCGAGAGCAACGCGCTCATAGCGGAGCTGGTCACGAACATCCTCGGCTCTCTTCGAGCTTCCGCGAAAGTGGAGGAGGACGAGGAAGAGGACGAGCGCTTCTCGGCGGAGCGGAGTCTTTTTGAGATCTCGGAGACTTTATTGGCTGCACTCAACCGCCGCCTCGGCGTGGTGCACGAGCTGCTGCAGTACGACCTGTGGGAGCTCCCAGCCAAACTCCAGCTAGCCGGCACGTTGGAGGAGGTGCTTGTGAACCTGCAGGGCAACCCCGCGCAGCGTGTGAACGTCGCGCTCAATTTTTGCGCGCGTGACGAGCAGGCAGCAAGCTCGCTGGGCCCTGCACCGGCGGAGGACGCCGCAGACGGCGAAGCTGGCGCACCCACGTTAACGAGTGTTTTCCGTGACCTGGGCAGTCGGGACAAGAAGAGCGTCAAGCTTCCCTTGCTCCCTCTCTCACACCTGCTGTCGGACTCGCTGCGTGCCGTGAAGCGGTACAACGCAAACGCGCGCCTTGTGCAGCGAGGCGAGGGGAACGTGCTCCACTGTCTCGCACAGCTCTCTGCCGCCATCGCGCAAATGCACTCCAGCGCACTGCGCGTCATCAGAGAGTACGCTGCGAGCCTGTATCGGTCGATGCTGCTCAAACTGAAGTCGTGTCTGCTGAGCTTGAAGGGAAGCGTTCTGATCAGCGAGTTCCTTGCGTACGTCTCGATGGGTGGAGAGAAGAAGTCGTACGTCCACCCGTGCCTCGACCCGTACTTTGGCGCGCTCGTCTTTCGTGCGCTGGCGTTCCACCACGCACGCAGCACTGCCGTTTCGCTCAGCCAGCAACTGGGAACTTCTGTGATCGGCCGCCAAAAGCTGTCTCGGTGCCGCGAGGAGGCCGAAGAGCTGCTGGCATGCCCGGCGTGTGACGTCGCGGCGAAGCTTCGTGGAAGCACCGGTGCGGATGCCGTGGGCGGTTCTGCGGGTGCGCCGGCCTTCGCTCTCTACGGTCCGCTGCTGCTGCCCCCGGCTTCGGGCACGGAGCCCCCCGCGGATGCGCTGAAGGCTTCCAGCCACACGGCGTACGCGCGGTTGGTCCAGCTGCACACAGTGGCTTTTGGCAAAGCTCGCTTTCCCGTCTCCGAAGTGGCGCTGCTGGACTCCGTCTGCCGCGACTACTGCAGTCAGTGGAGCACCTTCACCTTCACCGCACCGGCGACGGGTGACACGCTGCGGTGGGTGTGTTCGCAGACGAACGTGGAGACGTACCGTTTTCTAGCTAGCTGCGCGTCGTCCCTCTCCGAGAAAGATCGCCTACTCCACAGTGGCGTCCATGACCTGTCGGCTGTCCCCTTCTTAGTAAAGACGCTCCTGGAGGCGGACGGCGACGTGGTGAACCTCGTGATGCGGCGTGTGCAGTTGGAGGTGCTCGCCCGCTGGCGCGAATACCTCAAGCCGACGGCTACGCGGTTCAGCAGGGCGCGCACCTCGTTCGTGAGCCTGGTTTACCGTGTGCTGCAGCGGTCCCTCTTGCTCCATGCGTCGAGCCCTGATGAGGAGCACGAGGCGGCACTGCACGGCATGATGCTGGAGCTCTTCGTGTTGGTTGACGAGGTGGACTGCACCGACAGCGGCGATGCAGCGCTCGATTTCGCTGCTCTCACGGCGGACCAACTGTGGGACGTTGCGAAGAGGGCGCAAGAGCGGCAGGCTGCGTACGTCGCACTGTTGGCAGTTGACGAGGTCGCTTTGCCTCGCTACACCAGCGCAGCGGGGGTGAACTGCGCGATGTACGTGTCTGAGGAGGTGTCGCAGCTATGGCGGAGTTTTCTTGACTATCTGCACGTGAAGGTAGTGCTGTCCGGTGCAGTGGAGGCGACGTGCCAGTTCTACTTGGCAGGGGACAAGGAAGTGGTGCAGAGGGCCGATGCGAAGTGCGTCGACTGCGACGCCTGCGGATACAGTGTCAAACAGCACGAGGAAGGCGCCGCTCGTGGTGCGAGTGTCCCGTTTGTTCCGTGTGTGCGCTGTGGGCAGAGCGGGAGTCTGGGTCGACGGGCGGCCAACGAGCTGTCGTATCTCCGCCTCCTCCTCGCCTACGCCCCACGCCTGGCGGTGACGCTCGCCCGCCACCCCGGGGACTGCAGTGCAGGCGGTGGCGGCGCCGCGTTGCAGATGTGCCCGCACACCGTGGCGGAGCTGTTGTGGCGCGGTTGCGGTGCTGCCCACCAGGCAGAAGCGTCGGTGGCAGCACGGGAGTCGCGAGTGCGCTTTCAGACGCTCGTGGACCACACAGAGGACTCTCAGCTGTGCGAGTTTCTAGGCGCCGCAGCGGGGTTCTTGAGTGCTAGCCGCCTGCTTCCGTCCCACGAGCCCTTTGATGCGGCCCAAGGGCCAGCACGCGGGCCTGGAGCGGCTCTTCCTGTCCGGGCATGCCCGCACAACGGCAGCAGGCTTGTGCGTTTCCTCCGCCTTGCCTGTGATGACGCGACAGAGGCGTCGGCGTGCGTGGAGAAAGTCGCCGCACTGGTGCGCACGTGCGGCGAGGGTGCCGTGCACGAGCGGCTTTCCACCTGGGCGGAGCTGCTGCACGTGGACCGATACCACGACGGGTGCTTTGTCCCCTTTATGCTCACCAGCTCGTGCATCGAGAAGCTGGATCGGTGGACGATGGAGGAGGAGCTGCGCCGGTTTGCTGCTCGCTTTTACTCGGACACACAGCGCGTTGTGCACCGGCTTGACGAGGCAGTGCACAAGTTCAGCGGCAGCGCCTCGACGCCTGCGATGCGACTTGTGGCGCACCAGCTCAAGCAAGAGGTGGAGCGGGCGGGTGTCGAAGACGCGCAGCACGCCAACGCCGCCGCACCCATCTACCCGGAGCTGTTCCGCTGCGTGCTGCTGGTGCTGTGCGCGGTGCCCGTTGAGTTGGACGACGATTTGATCGGCCAGATGGTGGCGCTGCCGCTGAACGAGTGGATGCCGGACCTTTCCCGCCTCGTCCATTGCGCGCGGCTGTACGCGTGGGCACCGTGGCTGCACGAAGTCGGCGAGCTGTGCTGGGCCTTGGCGCTTGGCGTTGGCGAGCAACGGCTCCCCGACTACTACACGCTCCTGCGCTCCGTTGTGGAAGCCGACTACTGTGCCGAGTCACACTACCGCCTGCTCGTGCTGCTGGAGACTCCGGACTCGCTTTGCCTGCCGGAAGAGAAGCTGAGGCTGGCGCTGCACACAGAGCCGTGCACGTGGCGCTCAGAGGTGGAGCGGCTCCGTGGCGAGCGCACGTCGCGCCGGGTGCGTTCGCGTGATGTGTTTGGCAACGCAGATGCCCAGAAGAAGTTCATCGCTGAGTTTGAGTTAGGCTGGGATGCCATCGGCGAGTATCTTTCTGCTCACGGGACACCCATCAGCGCCGAGACGCTGCACTTCTGCGATGCGGTTCACGAGGAGGTTCACAGTACACTGGCCCGCCACTCCGTTACCGACGCCGAGGTCGTGTTGCGCTTCAAGAGGTTCAACAAGGAGTACAGCGCGAACTACTACGCGAACAAGCAGCGGCGGCAGCGTGCGTCGCTGTCGGAGGTGCAGAAACGCGACCAGCTGCTCTGGTGCAATAAGGAGAAGCTGCGAGAGGTACTGGTGACGGTGTTTCTTGCGTTCTACCAAGGCAAGTTCAAGCCGCGACGCGTCCAGGTGCTGAGCGTTGTCGCGCTGCTGAGCGACGCCAAGTCGTGTCTGGCGAACATCAACACCGCCGAGGGCAAAACGTTCATCTGCGGGTGCTTTGCAGCGGTAAAGGCGTACGTGGGGTACACGCCGCTGCTGCTGAGTTGCAACGACGCTCTCGCCAAGGAGGGCTGCAGTCAGCACAAGGCGGCGCTGCAGCTGCTGTTCATGAACGCCGCAGACGCCACAGCCCCTTCGCAGTCCTTCGGCTGCCACGTGGACCCCGACGAAACGGCGCCAGCGGCGCGGGGACGCTTTTACACGCACGCGATGCTGTACACCACCCTGTTCAGTCTGATCGGCGACCAACTTCGCAGCCGGCAGCAACCCACCGCGTGGAGGTCGTTGCAGCGACTGATGGAGTGTCCCATCTGGGTTGTGCTGGACGAGGCGGACATTGTGATGGTGGGCTCGGTGAGCGATGCGGTGTACATCGGAACACCCCAACTTGCGTTCTACAAGGAAATTCTTGCTTTCCCTGCCCTGCTCGACGCCGTGCGACGAGGGGAGCCGCCCGACACGACGTACAAGTCGTATTACGAAAGTTTGCTTGCACTGTGCACGTCAGACGAGGACCCGTCACTGCGGAGGGACCGCTTCGACGTGCTGCACCACTCCGCAGCGGAGGCGTGCGGCGTGCAGAGCGATGCCGAGTTCGTCGCCGCGGACTCCACGACGCACCCGTACGACAAGCTGACTGGCTCCGTGCAAGTCGGGAGCGTGTGGCGCAACAACGTCCAGGTCCACCTCAACATCAAGGAGGGCGGCCGCTTCACACCGGAGGACAACGTCTCGCTGTCCATGGCGGCCCTCACATTTCTGCGAACGGCGAAGGCGTCTCTGACCGGCGTCACCGGCACCGCGGGCAACTATCTGACGCGCGTCATGTACCGCAACGTGTACGAGTTGGAAACATGGGAGCTCCCGCCAGCCTTTCCTTCGCAGCTCCTGGAGTGCTTCCCTCGCGTCGCCTTCTGCGAAGAGGCATTTCGCGACCTCACCTGCCAGTCCGTGCGGCTCTTCATGGATGGCGGGCAGAGCTGCCTGTGTGTCCAGGACACCGTGCGCGAGACGAAGAAGCTGGTGAAGCTCTTTGAAAAGCAGTTTCCCGAGGTACCGAGGTCGTCGTACGTGAGCGAGAAGGATGCGCGGCCGCAGCTCGGCGGGAGTGGCAAGAGCGCTATCATCTGTGCAACGCAGCGAGGCGGACGGGGACTCGACATCGCCATCAACCACGCCAACGGTCTGGCGGAGCTCCTCCTGTCGCCGCAGGAGGAGCGCAACACGCACCAAGCCGAGCGCCGCGCCGCACGCCAGTACGACAACGGCTGCGCCATCCGCATCTTCCTCGACCTCCAGCACCGCCACCCCCTGCCGCACGAACGCTTCGACGACTGCCTCTTCTCCGTCCACACGGACCACGACGGCTATTACACTGGCACGGACAACGACATCCTGCACAAGCAGGCGATCATGCTCAACGCCTTCTACGAGGTCCAGAACGACGCAGTGATGCGGGAGCGGCGGCGTCTGTGCCGGCTGGTGGACCGGAGCATCCCCGTCACGCTCTTCTTCGACGCGTTGCAGACCGAGATGACACGGACCAAGGGCAGAGTCGGCGAGGTGTTCGCGCCCCTGACCGGCGACGGTGGCGCTGCGGCGTGCGCGGTGCAGCGCGTGGTGCAGCGGCGATATGTGCAGTGGCTGGCCGACAACGAGGAGAAGATCAACCAAGACGGTAACCGCCCGCGAGAGCAGGCGAAGTACATGGCGGACCTGCAGAGGCACCTGAAGGTCGCGGTGCCTGATGTGGAGAAGGGACCAGAGAAGCGCGCGGCGTGGGCAGTTGCGGCGACCGTTGCGAGGGACGAGGACGACCTGATTGAGGGCGCGCAGGCCCTCTCCTTTGACCCGAAGCGGCTGGGTCCGCTCTTCACCGTGATGGCAGGGAGGGTGGCACCTATGGTGAAAGAGGCGTGGGCGTACCCTACCGTACCCCTGTACCTTGCGTTGGAGGCGGCCCGTGACGGACGCTGGAAAACACAGGCGCAGGTGGACAGCCTGCGCACACACCTGAGTGCGTGCAAGGAGTCTTTGGGTGTGATGGGAACCGCCTACAGCAACCTGGTGGAGAGAGTGAAGAAGACTCAGCTCGACTTTGACGTGCGGTGCGACCCCAGCAAGGGAACGGTGAAGCAGCTGTTTGAGTGGGTTGCCTTCACTGAAGACGCCACCACCCACCTTTCCAGCCTGATCGGGACTACCGGGGTGGTGTACTTCGAGTCGCTGGCGTACGTGCGCAACCCCGATGCTCCCTGCTCGTCGAAGAAGACGATGGACACTGCCAGGCTGCTCCTCAAGCACGGGGTGCTCGAGTGGAATGAGAAGAACGTTAGAGGCGCACCCGCGGACGGCGACGCGGCGCTGGTGGCGGAGCTTGAGGAGGCGCTCAGCTTCCCCGCAGGCGCCTTCGGTGAGGGGAGCGAGTCGTTTGCGACGCGCTTCGTGAAGGAGCTGCGGAAGCCCGGCGAGACCGGCACGACTGCGCTGTTGGCGGTGCTGGTGAGCGCTTTTCCCAACGCGCGCGACGTCTCGACGCACTTTGGTCGTGCTGCGCACAAGGGGCTGGTGGGGAATCTCCGCGTGGGTCAGAAAATCTTTCACATGCACGACGAGGACTACGCGTACGAGGCTGAGAAGCGTTTAAAGGGCACTGCTCTTGAATCGTACAGTCTTAGCGTCGCATCCCTCGCCGCTCAATGCGTTGGTCAGTTGCGAGCTGACCAGGTGAACGCGGTCTCCGCCGTCGCGCTAGTCTCGGTTGTCGACAGGCTGAAGGAGAACACGGCTCTTCTGGCGCCTTTTGTCCCTTTGGGCCTCCACCACACACTCTCCATCAAGAGGCGCGAGCACTGCCCCCGCGTAGAGGAGGAGATACGACGGGAAAAGGAAGAGGAGAGACGCAACAACTCGTGGTGGCGAAAAGCGTGGCGCGGGGTCAAGGCGGTGTTCCGCTTCGTGGGGAAGGTGCTGGCGGCCAGCGGACTGGACACACTCTTGCAGTACTGCTTTCCCGTGCTGAAAGTCATCCGTTTGGGTCTGGACTGCGTCAAGTGTGTCTGCAACCTAGTGGTGTCGAAAATTAAGACGGGGGCGTTCCAGGTGGGGCAGCACTTGATGGCGTTGGGGCAAAGTGTGGCGATGAAGCTGCTTCCCCGCGTTGTTTCCTCGGTGTCCAAGTGGGTCGGTGGACTGGAGGGCATGACTGCCTTCATGGACACCAGGTTCATGAAAGAAGGACGCAGGCTCTTCAGCGCGGCGAAGGAGAAGGTGGATCAAGTGAGCAGTGCCATAGGGAAAGTCACGTCGAAGCTGAACAACGCGGCTGTGCAGGTCTCCGACGCGTTGGGAGTGACCTCAGGCGTGCTCAAGGTAAGTACGTTCCTGGACAGCCACGTTGGCGATCTTCTACCGAGCTTGACCTCGCAGGCTGTCAAGACGGCGTTTGTGGATGCCGTTAAGAGTAACGCAACGCAGCTCCTGATCGATAACGCGTCCTCCTATGCGGTGGAGAAGCTGACAACGAGGTTGGCGGACACGTCGGTGGACGACGCGATGAAGCGCGTGGCCGACGAACTGACCGAGGAAGTGCTCATTCTGACGCGAGCAGTGAAGCGAAAGGGCAGCGACGCGACCTACGAGACATTCCGGCGGCGGCTGCTTCACGAGTTGGAAGACGGTGGCTTCTGCGCCGCTTTGCGAAGTCTGCTCACGGGGCTGGTGAATGCAGGAAAGTACGAGCTGCTCTCCTCTTTCGCCGCGTCGGGGGAGAGGACGGCTGAGGGGGAGCACGTGTTCAAGGCGGGGCAGAGGACCACGCTTGCTATGCTGAATGTCGTCACGAGCATCTCGAGCGTTGTCACCGCCTCGAATCTGCTTTTCGGTTCAACGAAGGCAAAAGCCGCTGTGGCGCGTCGGAAGATGAAGGAACTCCTTTGCGCACAGTGGACGTGGGCAGAGAAGCACTGCGGAGTGAACGAGGCTGAGGCGCGTGCAACCGCCGTCGTCAGCCCGGTCGCCGCGGACGAGGTGGCGTTGGTAAATGCAATCAGCGCGGCAGTGAAAGAGAAGTGCTTGCAGCAGGTCCGCAATATGTTTGCTGATGTGGTGGGCTACGCCGTGGAAGTCGTGAGAAGCACTGAGATGGACGCACAGCAGCAGCTCAAGGAACGCCAGCTTCGCCTCTCCGAAACTGCGGCAATGGAGAGACGGTTTGTCCTGTCACTGCCGGACAGCGGTTTTGCAACGGCCAGCAAGCACCCCGGCGTCCACGGCAACCGTGTTCCTGGAGCTCCGTGGATGCTGGAGCCTCTGTCGCTGCAACTGTGGAAGATCGACTTCTCCAAAGAGCCAGTCTACATGTCGGGAGTTCTTTTCAGTGTCGGGGAGGACTGGAGGACCGACGACTCGGCAGATTTCTTCCAGTGGTTGTTGACACGCGGGAAATCACGCTCCGTGGACTACCTGCCGTGCATCCCGCCGTCCTTTTTCGTCGCGCAAACACCCGAAAAGGCTGCGACAGCCGCGGCAGAGGGCGGCGCTTCGCGAGAAACCGACGGCAAGCCTAAGAAGCCGTCGTCGCAGCGGGCTGACGCGAAGCCCGAGAAGCCGTCGTCGCAGCAGGCTGACGCGAAGCCCGAGAAGCCGTCGTCGCAGCAGGCTGACGCAAAGCCCGAGAAGCCGTCGTCGCAGTCCTTGCAGTGCGTTGTGGCGCCGAAGGAGAAAGCTGTGAACAGTGACTCGTTGTGTATGCGAGGATTACGCAAGACAGGCGATGCAGTTGTGTGGCTGCAAGAGATGGATGACGCTGGTGGACGCTTCATTGGGAAGATCTTCTGGTTAGAGGTCAACCCGTCGACCGTTATTTCGCTGGCCGTCCCCTTTTGCCAAGGGTACTCTGCAGTCAAGAAGCTTAACTACGGACGCAAATACCTGAGCTGGTGCTTCTTCAAAAAAGCGACCCAGGCAGCAGTGAAGGAAACTGTGAAAGACGGCGTGTACACTGCTGTGAAAGACCGTGCGTACACTGCCGCTGAAAACGCTGTCTTCGACGTCGTGGCGAAGCAACTGTCCTCGGAAGATCAAGCGCGGGTGAAAGCCCTCAGAAACGTCGCCCACAAGGTCAAGAGGCTGAAGAACGTTAACGACAAGGTAAAGGATGTCAGGCAGGAGATCAAGAAGACGTCCCAGCTGTCTCAAAAGACCTTCCGGGATAGGGGAAAGCGAGACCACTTTGGTACCACCACAATCACGCAGAAGAGCAAAGTGGACCAGCGCTTCAGCGCCAAAAACGTAGAGTCCTCTACGGAGATTAACAACCACGGCTACGCCCAAGGCACTAAGGCACTTCTGGGCGCCGGCAAGATTCTAGCAAAAAACCAGTTGAAGGCGATGGCGCCGTCTAAGCAACAAACGACCAAGGCGAGCAACGCAGCTTCTACCCCCTGCAGCACAGCGGAGGCACAGTCGACCGCCCCGCAGCAGTCAAGCAGTGCTACAGCCCCTTCCACACAATGCACCCAGCCGCAATCCTCGTCTGTGGCGGAGACGAACACCGAAAGCAGCGAGACGGCACAAAGCATCCCGAACGGCGAGCTATAGCACGAGGCAGCACCCACTGCAGGTCCTAACCCGCCAGCTCAGCGCGGTGAGCGTGGATATGCCCAACCTTTGCGGTGCTTCGATGTGCAAGCCAGCGTTCCGCAGTCGACCATCTCCCGCTCGAAGGCCCAGGATCGAGAGCTGCACCTCACTGACTTGCCTCCACCGCCTCTGGAGAGCAGAGCGCGTGTTGTGAGCAGAGGCGGCTGCCGCTACGACGGAAAGCAGCTTTCTCCTGGCACAGGCACTTTTGGAGGAGCCGAACGGAGCGGCAAGCCTTCTTCCCAATTCTTGCAGACACGGTGTCCGCGATTTAAGAGAAGTCGGCAGCGAAAGAGCAGACGCGCTTGTGCTGGTCAGCCGCACGACGACTCATCCAACGACGATCTTGTTGATGAAGAGTCTTAGATTTCGGCATCTCTCCGGTGTCGCACGCGGGCACCACTCCTCCTTCCTCACACGCCATCGTGGTTCGGTGCGGCATTGGCTGGTGGCCCACTTCCTTTCCACAAGTCTGCGTTCACAAAAACCACCACCCAGTCCAAAGGGTTTGCTGTGATGGGTTTGGGTTTCTTTGTTGCACAGAAAACGCATGACAGGTTGGACTTGGCAGTGAGAATTCTCGCACACCCTGGTCCTCTTTTTGTGTGCAGTGGCTCATAGTCTTGTTGTGTCCGTCTCGCGTTGGTGGCAGCTTCTCCGCTTGTTCGATGTGAGCTCACTCGTCGCACTTGCGCTGCTAGGGTGGAGACGTGCTGTGTTGGCTTCTACTGCTTCGGTAGAAAGAATCTGCTTAGCACGGCTGTGTGCGGGGGAACCGATTGCCGTAACGCAGTCGTCGGCAGCCTATTCATGTGCGGCGGCGTTCTGCACCCACGCTACTTTGGTGTGCAGCAGCGGAAGTGCAGGCTGAAATGGCAGCACGACGCATTTGTGTCTTTCTTTGTGCTAGGCAAATGCGGAAAAGCACTGCTTTTGTTTTGGGGGGGAGGGGCTGCTCCTCCTTTTTTGGTATTATCTGTTTGTCTGTCGTAAACACCTATTTTCCTTCTTTTGTTTCCCTGCACCTGGGCAAACGTGTGCGCATGCAGATTTGTCTGCGCAAACACGCCTGCCCGCATTTTACTATCGTTGTTTTCCTCTGTGCTGTACCATGCTTTGCACCCGCCTAGCGCCGTGCAAGCATACATTTTTCTTCTCCTTCTCCGCCCGTTGCCTGGCTGTGCGTTGTCTCTTCCCTCCTGATCTGCGGGCGTGTCCGTGAGTGGTTTGCGTGCACCGCACTGCCACGCCGCTGTGACGTCAGTGTTGCCTTGATTGCCTCCGTGTGACGCTTCCTACACGCCGTCGGGTGGTGCCGTTGCCGGTTGCTGTGCTTGCCTTGTCGGGTGGTTGTTGTGCCGTGTGTGTTCACCCAGTGGTGGTTGTGTCTGCGGGTTCTCCTCTCTGTGTTTGTGGAACCCTTTTTCTTTCTTTCCTGGATGCGCAGGTAGCACGCACACGGAGTGCGTCAGCGGTGCTGCTGGTGGAGAGACCGGGTGCACCGCAGAGTCCGTCGCTGCGTGTGTGTGTGGTTGGTGCTGCGCGTCCAGCTCCCTCGCGTGTGCGGTGACCGCCGCGAGACATTTTTCATTTCTTTCCACTACTTGATGTGTGGTTGTCATTTCTCTCGTCCTGTGTTGTCGTTTCCGAAAACTCCACCAACTGTAGACCAGCCTCGCTGTCCTCCCTGTCTGCGTGCGGCTCTCCTTTGCCCTCCCGCTGCTGGTGCTGCCAACGTGTCGTCCTGATTTGAGGAGGCAGTGCCGACCTCCAGTGCCGCTCTCTTGACTCCGCTGCCGATCGCTGCCTGCACGTGCTCTTAGGCTGCCTTTGTTTCTTGTGCGTGTGCCGTGTTGTGCGCTGTTGGATTGATGCACCGAGTGTTTTTTTTTCTCTGCACGCCCGCGAGGTGTGTGTTCTTGGATGGGACCATCTCACACACTAGTGGAAAGACAGAAGGACGGACACGCCACACTGCGTGCTACCTGCCCTTCTCCCCCTGTTTCAACTCATCTTCTCCTGCAATGTGCCTCATTCATTTTCACAAACAACGGACCCTCATCGTCTAACTGCACCGCACAATTTAAGATTATACTCTATTCACCTTCGTACAAAGCAACAGAGAATCAGTCCGTGTCTGTAGAGATGTCCAAGCAATCATCACGTGCTACCTCCGATGACAGCGACTACGAGTGGCCGGAGTGCATTCTTGACTCCAGGAGCGTTCCCGCATCCGAATACACACCAGACGTTGGGACAGTGCCGGCAGGCCCTCGGTCACAGCCACCACGGGATGGCCGTTGCGGAGGCGGAAGTGGACCGAATGGCCAGGTTGTACGAGGATAAGCTCAGTCTGATGCAGAAGGAAGTGGAAGCGCTGAAAGCAACGGTGGCTTGGAAGGAGGCGGAAAACACCTCCATGCAACGCGCGGAGGAGCTGCGCAAGCTGGAGGCGGAAAGGTTGCGGAACGACGCCGCGATGCCGTGCGAGCGATGCGTGGGCAAGGACGTGCGAATCACAGAGCTGGAGAGAATGGTGGACACGCTGACGGAGGCGGCGGAGAGAAGCGCCGCAGCTATGAAACAGTCGGAAGCCCATCTGGCAAGCAAGCTGGCACAGGAGAAGAAGCTGCTGGCGCAGGTGGAAGAGATGAACCGTCAAGCGAAGCAGCACGCCACCGCCTCGGCTGCTGAGCAGGCAAAGAGCGCCGCTCTGTCCAACCAGGTGACAGCCGCAGAGGAGCGCGTAAAGGCCTTGGAAGCACAGGTGAAGGAGTTCTCTACGGTCAAGGTTTGCGTCGCGATGAAGTCGGAGCACGTCACACGTTCTCACGCAGTCGACAAGACGTGTTCGAAGTGCGACACTGCTGTCACCGTGAGGAACTGGTTCTGCTGCCATGAGTGCGAGGACTGCAACTTCTGTCGGCGCTGCTTCGAGACGGAGGGAGCCAAGCACGTGAAGGGCACGCACACCTTCACGGACATGAGCGTGTTTGACAAGAAGGTGGTGAACACGACACTGTGTCACATTACCAAAGCAGGAGTTGGGAATTCACCGTGGTATCATTGCAGCATTTGCAGGGTGGACGTCTACCCACACCAAGGAGCGTGGTACCGCTGCAACGAGTGCGATGACGTTGATTTCTGCGCCGGATGCTTCGAGCGCTACTACGACAAGCACGTGAGCGGCACTCATAGTTTCACCGACATGTCCACCTTCGCTTCGAAAAAGGGCTACCCCCGACTCTTCTTAGCTGAGGATCCTCGCGACAGACCAGAAACGCGGCCGAAGCAGTGCACAAACTGTCAGCAAGGTTTGAGACCCAAATATCTGCGCTGCGGCACGTGCACTGACTATTTTTTGTGTAAAAAGTGTGCTTGGACGGACGTGTGGCGCACCCACAGCGAAAAGGAGCACACTTTTTACATCTACCGTTTGGTATAAGCTATAGTGGACTGCTGGGTGTCTTCGTGTTACCCTTCATTGTCTTCCATATGCAACGGTTTCGTATGTGGCTACGTGCGTCTTGAGTGGCTCGTCGTCCTTGTATTGATATTATCTGTTTGTCTGTCGTAAACACCTATTTTCCTTCTTTTGTTTCTCTGCACCTGGGCAAACGTGTGCGCATGCAGATTTGTCTGCGCAAACACGCCTGCCCGCATTTTACTATCGTTGTTTTCCTCTGTGCTGTACCATGCTTTGCACCCGCCTAGCGCCGTGCAAGCATACATTTTTCTTCTCCTTCTCCGCCCGTTGCCTGGCTGTGCGTTGTCTCTTCCCTCCTGATCTGCGGGCGTGTCCGTGAGTGGTTTGCGTGCACCGCACTGCCACGCCGCTGTGACGTCAGTGTTGCCTTGATTGCCTCCGTGTGACGCTTCCTACACGCCGTCGGGTGGTGCCGTTGCCGGTTGCTGTGCTTGCCTTGTCGGGTGGTTGTTGTGCCGTGTGTGTTCACCCAGTGGTGGTTGTGTCTGCGGGTTCTCCTCTCTGTGTTTGTGGAACCCTTTTTCTTTCTTTCCTGGATGCGCAGGTAGCACGCACACGGAGTGCGTCAGCGGTGCTGCTGGTGGAGAGACCGGGTGCACCGCAGAGTCCGTCGCTGCGTGTGTGTGTGGTTGGTGCTGCGCGTCCAGCTCCCTCGCGTGTGCGGTGACCGCCGCGAGACATTTTTCATTTCTTTCCACTACTTGATGTGTGGTTGTCATTTCTCTCGTCCTGTGTTGTCGTTTCCGAAAACTCCACCAACTGTAGACCAGCCTCGCTGTCCTCCCTGTCTGCGTGCGGCGCTTTCCGCACTCCACCGTTGCGCGTTTCCACCTCGTGCGATGTGTTCGGTGGCGTGTCTGAATCAAACGGGGCTGCGAATTTGTAAGTGTGCCGCACGGACCTTCTTGCCATTATAAAAAACCTCTTTAACTCTCTCCGCTCCTTCTTCCTCTCCTTTTCAGCCTTATTCCAAAGCAGGCCGTGGTTCATTTAAAGCCCGGTGAAGCCTTTTTCCGGCCATTCGTGCGGAGCCGGTAGGTGCTTTATCCATCGCGTCTCCTTTCGCTTGCGGGTGTTTCGTGGCGCGGTCGCTGTTTCGTCGAGTGCGCGTTGGCCTGGGGGCCAGGCCAGCCCTCCCTGGGCAAAAGCCGATGTCCCGACAGTCGTGTCGAGCACAGCCGAAAAGCCGGACCCCCCCCCCTTTTTTTAAACAAAAAACCACTGCAAAAAAAAAAACCCGAGGAGCACAGAGGTGAAATAAAAAGGCAGCCTAAAGTGTTCACAGTTGGTAGTCTTTGATTACAAATGCAGACTTTCACTTTAATTCTTCAAGGAAGTAGTTTTAAAGCCGCCTTGGATTTTAAAAGGGAGGAAAAAAGCGTGCCGTTAGCAATTGCTTAACAGCGTTATTCTTTTTTTTTTCCCGAACATTTGAAAACCTAGTCATTAATCTGTCAAGCATGTTACGCTCGCAAACCCTGTGATACGACGCTTTTAAATCTGCTTTTTAACAGAATGAAGAAAAAAGTAAACTAATAACTGCTCTCATGCACTCCACTATTCGAGGCTAATATAGTGCGTTGCTTTCGCTCGAAACACACTCCTTTAATTACCCTTTTCCACCTCACTTTTTCTCACGCTCCTCTTTCTCGTCTTTCCTCTCGTCAATTTGCTCTCACTAGCTTTCTCAATCCATTTGAGTAAAATACATAGCTTTTTTTTTTACTACAAAATCAATAAACGAAAAGATGTCCACCGATGCGATTAGGGTTGGCTTCCTCGGTGCGTCGGCCATCGCGCACAAGGTGTGGGCCGCCATCGAAGCCGCTGGAAACATGCAGGTGACGATCGTGGGTTCTCGCTCCGCAGAGACCGGACAGAAGTTCATCGACGAGAGCATCGAGAGCCTCCACATTTCGGCGGACCGCAAGCCAGTTACCGGCAGCTACGACGACGTTGTTTCGAGCCCGAATGTCGACGTCGTGTACATCTCCATCCCCGTCACGTTCCGCCACGAGTGGGTGATGAAGTGTGCGGAGAACGGCAAGCATGTCGTCGGCGAGAAGCCGCCCGCATCGACGCCCGAGCAGCTGCAGTCCTGGCTTGAGGCACTGAGCGCGAAGGGGCTCCTGTACATGGACGGCACGATGTTCTCCCACGGACCGTACGTCCAGAAGGTGGTGGAATCGCTGCCGAAAATCGGGAAGCTGCGTCACATGGCCTCCACTCTGTCTTTCAACGGAGGCGACGAATATCTCGCAAAGGACATTCGTTGCAATCCTGAGTACGAGCCGGCCGGCGCGCTGGGCGATTGCGGCTGGTACTGCGTCCGTTCCTTCCTGCACATGGTGAACTTTCAGATGCCCATCGCCGTCTCGGGACGCATCGTCGAGCAGCTGCCGAACGGTGCCGTCGTTGCATTCAAGGGCGACCTCACCTTCAATGGCGAGAGCGAAGGCGACAAGATCCACGCCACCTTTTTCTGCGGCTTCAAAAGTTCGCCGGAGCAGTACTTTATCGCCTCCGGCACCAAGGGTCGCATCGTTGCCTGCCAGTTCACCAACCCTCTCACCGACGTTGGCGCGACTCACTTCCAGATCATCAACCCGATTGCCGGCGACTTTGCCGCTGACCCCGAGATCAAGATTCAGCAAAATGTGACCGACGTGGAGGTGCCGGAGGAGACCGGCCACGCGCAGGAGACGCAGATGTGGCGCGACGTCCGCGACTGCCTGAAGCGTGAAGAGAGCGGTGAGCTGCTCGCCGATGAGGAAGCCGTGCGTGACTGGGGACGCAAGGCATGGATCACGCACACCATTGTCCAGAAGCTTCTGGAGTCGGCCCGCAGCTAAAGTACAGCAAACAGCAATTTCAATGAGGTGCTCCATACGTCCCGCATCTTATCGAGCACACCCAACGACAATAAAAAAGGGTCGGAAAATGGGAAATAGAAAAGCAACGCGGAAAATACAAAATGCTTCCCTGTGCTAGTTTTCGAAGTTGATCTAACCAAACTTGCTGTACACACAACACTTACTCGGACAACGAAAAGGAAGAGAAAACGTAGCGTGCGTCACACCTCTGTTTTTCACGCCTCGCGGTGATTGCAGGCCTGAGAAGCACCACGCACTTTGCTCCTGAGTTGTTGCCGGCAAAAAAAAAAAAAAAGAAAGATACATTTATCTATATACCTAGTCTTCTGGCACCGCTAAGTCTGCCCACTTTTTGCATTTTTTTTTCATTATTTTTTCATCTGTTTGCTAAACCGCCGTCAGTCTCTTCTCTTGTTGACTTTGCGGAGAACGTACAAGCGCACTTTCCAACTATTTCATTTCTTTTGGCCACTTTCAAGATGAGAAAACAAAGCTATTTCTGCACACCGAGGTGCAGAGGAGAAAGAAAACTGAGCTACTAGAGCGGGAACAGAATACAGCGCAAGCTGCCTGCCTTCCGAGTTCATTCC
Organism: Crithidia sp. LVH-60A; assembly: GCA_030078075.1. NCBI lineage: Eukaryota > Euglenozoa > Kinetoplastea > Trypanosomatida > Trypanosomatidae > Crithidia > Crithidia sp. LVH-60A. Next base: position 251,422 of record CP119656.1, read on the forward strand.
TGCGTTGTAGTTCGTGCCTGAATGTTAGTCTCATATATTTAAACGACTGTTCTGCGTTTCCCCAACGGGTTGTTATGCGGAGATACAGCCAATGAGTCACAGCAAAGACTCGTGCTGGTACTGTGCCTATTTTCTTAGCTCGTATCAAGTGGACGGAAAGACAATCTCTTGCATGTTGCTCCCCTTATTTATTCCTCCTCTTCTTGTACTGTCTCTTCTTCCTCAACCTTTTTTTTTTTTTGAAGTGACTTTTATTGCAGCTCGCTGCTATCCGTATGAACGCGCCAAGTCACTCTGCGGCGGGCAATGCGGGACGGCGTCCTTGCTCGCCACAGCAGCGGAGCGCTTCAACTCCTGAGCCGCCAGCCGCCGAACCCGTGACGTTCTTTTTCCACGAGCGGTATGGCACTCCTAAAGTCCTTTCCAAGAGTTCTGCTCAAGGCTCAGGGCAAAGCATCTTTAGCGATCGCGTCCAGCTTTCCTAGCTGTTGACGCTTTAAGACCTAGATTACTGGCCACGCAGTGCAGCTGTGCCTTTCAGCTTCTGTATATGTTGGCGTGACTTCTTTCCCGCTCTTTGTGGTGAACACTGTTCTGCTTCAGATATTAATTGCTTTATCATTCTTGCGCCTGTGCCTCAATTTTTCAGAACGCATGGGGAAACATGCATAATATGAACTGATTAAAAGACAGTGTGTATACTAATTCTGGGTGCGACTTGTTTTTTGTTAAGGCTGTACTACTCTGAGCTGCTAGTCTGCGGCAATGCAATGAGAATAGCCGGCTTGATTTTACTCTCGGGAGCTCTTCCTTTTAAAATGCATGCAATGTATCTACTTCTATGACGATCACTCTCACCTATCTCTCACTATCTCTGGCTTACACACACTCGCGCGCTTTTCCCTTTCGTTTTGCTGATTCGGCCAGCGACGCAGCACTGCACATTCACGCACACACCAGGCAGGTATCCCTCAGCGCCATCAACGTATTAAGTCTCCTGTCCCAGCTTCTCCACTCCTTCACTTTACAATCGAGATCTTTTCCTCTTTTCTCTGCTTTCCCTCCCTCATCAATGAGCAGTTTGCGTGACGGTGTGACTGCGTCGGCTGGGCACTCTATCGGCTCCGACAGCAGCCTCATGCGCACACCGGTGGCAGCTGCCGGCGCGACGGTGTTTCTGCGCGAGGAGGGCAGCACAACCTTCGTGCCGGTGTACCACCAATCTAGTGTGACCTTGAGAGACCTGGCAGAGGAGTTTAGCATCAGCAGTGTGCTGGAATGCGATGCGCAGGGCAACGTGCAGCCGCGCGCTGTCGCTTTTGACTCGCCATCTGACATCCTGCACAGCGGGCGGCACTACATTGCACGCCGGGACGCGAGGGCGGAGACTGGAAACTCCTACGTAACATTCAAAGGCAAGATTTTTGTCAAGGAGTACGAGCTAGAGCACCCGACTCCTCCCGCCTCGAGACCGGAAAAGACCGTCGCCCTTGCGGACGGAAGCGGAAATTACGGCGCACCTGACGCAGCCCAACGTCGCAAGCCAGTCGCCACACCGTACGCAGACTGGCGACGTCAGCCGCAGGAGGTGTTGGAAACGCACGAAGCACAGTTCGCGGCTCACTCAAACGTCGGTGAAGTTCGGACGCCGCAACGATTCGTCAACGAGGAGGAGGCACCGACAATCTCGCGCGCTCTGGCGCTGCTGTCAGACCGAAAGCGTCCCAGAGAGGACTCCGCACAACCCTCAGGCGAGACATCACCAACTTCGTCGCGAAAAGCTAATGATAGCTCCACGGCAACTCGTTTTGACGAGCAGGAGCAAGCGAGAAAGAGCGGAAACATGGTTTTTGAATCTCCTACGAAGAGAGGTGAGGGTGCTTTGCATGATCGCACTAACTCTTCTTTTGCTTCTCCAGCCTCGGTGTCGAAGATACAGCCTGCGTCACCGACCAAGGGACGACAAGCGGAAGAGGCATCCAGTCGGCCAAAGGTGTCCTCAGGACCGCCGCTGCAACAGCAGTCCTTGCGCTTCATCCCCTTTAGCGAGACTGCCGACGACGGATCAGAGATGTACGTTACTCTAGAAACTCTTCAGCTGCTCTGCAGTGAGCCGTCTGCGCAGGAGGAGGAGTTTCGCCAGAAGCATCGTGCGGCCACAGATATTTTGGAGAGTGCGCGCCGTGTGCTGTTCCTGAACGACGGGAACGAGTGAGACACTATTTCCTCGTTTCCTTTCTGGCACCGTGAAGACGCTCCTCATTTCTTCGCCGTGCCACACTCACAAAGGAGCGCCTCCAAAAAGCAAAAAAAAAAATTTATATGGTGCACTGCTGGACTTGGAAACACGTCTCTCTGAATAGACCCACCTTTACTCGAAAGGTTTGTACGAATAGATTTTTTTTTTTTTGTGCCGCCGTTAGATTCCTTCCTTTTCCTGGGGTTTGATTTTCATCCCTTCTTCATTTTCTGTCCCTTTGGCTGTCAACTAGAGACTTTGCAACATGGGAACGAAAAGAAAGAAAACTGCTTATGGCGGGACTTTTGTTTTCCACATTGGTGAGTGCAGACAACGCTAGCACGCCGTGCGTGAAAAAAGTGTTGTTCTCTTCTCCAACTAGCTCTTTTTTATTGGTGATGCTTTGCCAGCGGGTGTCAATGGGAGGAGTAAAGTTTACTCATATCCGTCGCTTAAACCGCCTTTCCATCGTTCTCTGGTGAATAGCGTGATGAAACTTTCTCCTGTCCAACCACTTTTCCTCCCTTCCCGCCCCTTGCACTTCATTTGCGTTACGGTGGCTGCTGTCAACAGCGGCTACGGACTGTGCAACGTGCCACCTCAAGAAAGCGCAGGCCACAGCATTTTTTCTTTTCTTCTTTTTGTAGCAACAACAACGGAAAGCTTTGTATCGCCGCTCTGAGTCTCTTGCCTCTCTCTCTCTCTCTTGCTGACTCTTCATTTTGATTGAACCACACACACACATAAAATCACATCGCATTTGTCACTGACTCCACTGCTGCCACACATCGTGCCCGCTTTCCGTTCATCCCGTCGGCATGAACGTACTTCACACCCTCTTAAAGGTTTCGTTCGTGCCTCTTACGGCTGGCGACGATGTCTTCTCTGTACCGGTAACGAAGGGCAAGGGAAACAAAGTGAAGGTGGTTTCCCGTCAGCTGCTGCGGTTTCGCCTCACCATAACGTATGACAATGAAGCGGGCGATGCTGAACGCGAGCATGCCGCGCAGGCGTTTCTCTCGATGGTCGGCATCCATTCGCTCGAGGCAGCGTGGACGTACCTATTCAGCACCGTGCAGCTGGTGCCGTTCGTCGTGTCCGAGTCGGGTGCGTCGTCTCTAGCCGTACGTAGCCCGCAGCGTCCAACGCCGGTGCGCCGTGCAAGCTCCCCACCGCCGTCACCCGCTCCACGTCTGCTGACAAACATTGGCAACAACTTCGTCTTTGGCACTCCGGTATTTTGGTCCAACCACACCTACACTCATGTGGAGCAGAGAGCTGAGGCGAGAGATAATGCATACGGCTCGCTACGCGGCTCGTCCCCGACCGGGACGTTCACGTCCACCACGCTGCCTCTCTTTTCGCACCTGCAGGCATCCATGCCGTACGTCACGACCACGGCCTCGCCGTCGTTTTCCAACAGCGGCAACGTTGACCAAACGCCACGCGGCAACCGCGGCTCACTGAGCGACACTGCCGCGGGCGGCAACTCGGATGTGCGCTGTGAGGTCATTGGAACGGTGCAAACTGTTGCTGCGGATGCAGGCGGCCCGCGCGTTGTCGGGGCAGCAAGCGGTGGTGGTGGTGTTGCGTTACCGCGTTTGTTGGAGAGCAGCTTCACGGTGGAGTTGGCGCTGCCCGATCTGGAAGCCTCAGCCTTGCGCGGCATGGACACGACGCTTGCGATGGTCGTCTTGCTGCCGCTGACGTTCGAGTGCTCGCGAATTGGCGCTCCGGTGGACCCTGACCAGCCGTCGATACTGCGCTCCGTGTTGGCGCGCAGCCTGGGCCAGACGCACGTGGAGACGGCTGCTTCCGCGGCGCTTGTGCTGGGCAGTGGCGTGGTGCCGGTTGAGCTCACGGAGCCGCTTCTCTGTCTCTCCTCCACCTCGCCGCTGAGCAACGACCGACTGGTGCTGAATTTGTCGCTGACGAATGTGACGGCAAGCGCGGCGCGGCTCTACAGCACCTCGCTCGACCTGCACTCGTCGTGTGTGCTGAACGACGCGGATACGGCGGCGGGTGGGGCGGCGCTGCCGGCGGAGGCGGCGGCATCGCACTTCACCGCGAGCCCGCTGTGGGGCGAGCTGCGACCTGGCGCGGACTTGTCGAGCATGCGCACGATCGACCTGCTGACGAAGTTGGTCACCATCACCCCCGTTCTGGTGGGTGAGGAGCGGCCGCCGTTTATTCTGCACCCAGGAGAGACGTACTCGTTCGAGTTTGTGATCGAGGTGCTGCCGCAGCTGTGCTACCTACTCAACTCGCAGTCGCTGGAGTACGTGTACGCGCGGTACTACGCGGTGCCGCACGGGACAACGTCGCGGCCTCGGCTTGATGGCGGCGCCGCGGGTGGCGATGACGCTGCGCATGGTGCATCGTCGCGGGGTGTTGCGGCGACTGTGTTTAGCAACGGCTCTGTCGTGACGGACTGCTACGGCGAGGTTGTCTCGGCGAGCGAGCTGCGCGGATTGTTGTCGTACTCGTACGTATCGTACCTGTTTGTCTACTACGACCTGATGACGGATGGCGATGCGGCGCCGTCGCACTCGGGTGAGGTGAAGGGTGAAACGGCGCGGCGTCCGCATGTGGTGGGCCAGCCGAACGGCGCGGGGCTGTATCTCCGGTACCCCGCGCAGTGGTCTTTCGGCGCGTGATGCTTGGCGGAGCGCGCATGAGGCACGACAAAAGCAGTGCCTTTAAGCGGCGCACTTGAAGGAAAGAAAACGTAGCCGCTGCACTGTCTCGACAACAACTGCAAGGAAAAAGGAGGCGTAGAGGCCACAGAGAGAGAGCAGATGTGTTAGCCACCGAGGAGTCCTGAAACACGCAAGGTGTTTTGAGCACCGAGTTTTGCGTACGATAGTGTGATCTTGGCGTGCAAGACCTTCAGTGCGTATATGTATATGTATATTCTCGAAGCATCCTCTATTGTATGCGATAAGAGATGGATTGATTACACGCGGAAAGCCGCCTGCGACGCGTGTCCTCCGCCACAAAAAAATAAGAAACTCATTTGCGGAGTCAGGGCAGTCGAAAGTGATCACCTCTCTCTCTCTTTCTCCTACTTTTCACTCTTGCATACAGCGCCGACTGGCCAAGCTTGGACAGCACATAGAAAACAGAAACAAAGAAATCTATTTTTTTTATTTCATCAAGAGTGACAGATGCAGGTGCGTCGCGACAACTTCCCTGCGGTGTTCCCGCACTTCAAGGAGCTGCTGGCCGAGTGCGACTTCTACGCCGTGGATGAGGAGATGACGGGCATCAGCGTGCCCGAGGTGACGGAGTCGATCACGTTTGACCCGCAGGAGGCTTACACGTCGAAGCGGCTAGCGGCGAGCCGCTACTCGATCATCCAGGTCGGCGTGTGTCTGTTCCGCAAGGTGCCGTCGTCGTCGCCTGTGGCGCGGTACGTTGCGCACCCGTTCAACTTTCTCCTCTTCCCGCAGTACGCGGACGACTACACGACGGAGGAGCGTGCCGGTGATGTGGTGGTGAGTCCGTCGGCGCTGGCCTTCCTGCGGAAGCACGGGATGGACTTTCAGCGGTGGGTGTATGGCGGGATGGCGTTCTGCGATGCGGCGCGGGAGACGGCGCTGCGGGCACGGCTGAGCGCGCAAAGTGAGGCGCGGGGCGGTGTGGCTGGTGCTGCGAGTAACGCCACTGCGGCGGCACCACCGCCGCTGCCGACGCCTCTCTTTACAGATGCTGAAGCGGCGTGGGTGGCGGATTCGGCGAAGGCGGCAGAGTCGCTGGTGCGTCGCGTGGAGGCGGCGTGGGCTGCTGCGGCGTCTGCGAGTGCTGGCCGGCGTCCGTTTCTGTCGTCGGTGGCGGTGG